>OX457053.1:10376137-10388637 GCA_949752735.1 Lumbricus terrestris | reverse complement strand
CACAAAATGTGCAGTTGTAGAAGCACTTCCATACAGTTAAAACTAGCAAAAAGTCATTATTCTTCGATTGGAAGTAATTTACCATGGATGATGGGAAAGGAAAGAAGGAGTTGCGCAGTTATAAAAATTCCTTAAAAACAGCCCCGGCTCTTTTTTAGTCTTTCGCTCCAAAATCTACAATTTTAAGGGTTCGTATTTACAACACATTCGACTTTTTCACGTATTTTGTGCATTTTCACATAAAAAGTCTAGTTTTAGGTGTAGCCTAAACAGACGGAAAACCGGCGTGAAAAAGGCTAAATCCTGAAAGAATATAAACCTGGATATTGCCGAAAAAAGCTGGATCTAGGTGTAAAAAGCTATGAGTGGCATACCTGATAATTTACAGTTCATAGTATAATAGCATGAACAGATGACCACAAGTTATTACAGGAGTCAAACTTAACTGTCGGCAGCAAACGGTGCCTATCATATGATGCAATTGTGCAATTTTATTTTGACATTTATATAGCTCCGCTAATTAAATAAACTAAACAGAATTGCACCCTACGCTCTCCCAAATGACGCTGAATAGGCCTATCGTAAAGAACCGGATTGGTCATCATCATTAGAGATCAGCAGATGTGGTTTGGGAAGTGTATGTCTAGAACTTGGAAACGATGATCTATTTGTCTGAGATCAGTCTACGATGAGCGCAGGAAACCCGATAAGAGAAAGTGCAAACGAATTCATGTAAAATATTGAATGTTTTATATTAATCCAACAGTTACTGTCGACGGATTCCTGCGTTAAAAATGATCCCGTGTTATGCGATATGTCATAAACGTAACGCTGAGTAGATGGACTGTGTTGGTTTGGCCATAACGTTCTGTCTACACACCGTTATGTTTAGCATGCAGCACCCAACACAAGAGCATTTGTAATGCGTTTATCCTTCAATAGCTGCATTTATTAATTGGCTTATTAACCTTTGACGCAACACGTTAGCAAACTGCTCCCCATTACATTGCTATAGCTCGATTTTATCTGTTTCGATCAGAGGCGGATACATAATTTTTTCAAGGGGTACAAAATTTTTTGGGTCTTAGTCAAAAAAAAATTTCTTTGGTCTTTCGCCGAAAAATCTGATGACAACTCTGTTATACGATAACTGATGACCTTCTTTTAGTCATGTGCTACTTCTCTCTGTCTCTGTCTCTGTCTCTGTCTCTGTCTCTCTCTCTCTGTCTCTCTGTCTCTCTCTCTGTCTGTCTGTGTCTCTCTCTCTGTCTCTGTCTGTCTGTCTGTCTGTATGTCTGTCTGTCTGTCTGTCTCTCTCTCTCTTTCTCTCTCTCTCTCTCTCTCTCTCTCTCTCTCTCTCTCTCTCTCTCTCTCTCTCTCTCTCTCTCTCTCTCTCTCTCTCTCTCTCTCTCACCTTTCCCCCGCTGCATTAATTGATTAATTGAAAACTTGAAAAAACTGATGATGGGGGACACGTTCTGTGCAAATCTCTGAACGGGGAGGGTGATGACCGGATTGGCCCCATGGATCCGCCCCTGGTCTTGATATACCTTGTTGCGGTTTTCTCAACTACTTTTGCTCAATAAACATATATATATAAAATTATATATATATATATATATATATATATGTCTAGTCTACATGATGATTTCTGTCTATTCATTAGCGGTCGTAACGGGATCCAGCGTACACGACTTCACTAGGGTAACTGGGACTGAGAAGCCATTGGGACTGACTGGTAAGTGAACACTCAGCAGTCACATACGTTCTTTAAGATGCACATATGTGAGCGAGTGAACAAGTGAGCGTGTGGGTGAGTCGGTGAGTGAGTGGGTGAGTGGGTGGGTGAGTGGGTGAGTGGATGAGTTGGAGAGTGGGTGGGTGAGCGGGTGGATGAGTGGGTGAGTGAGTGGGTGAGTGGGTGAGTGAGTTGGAGAGTGGGTGGGTGAGTGAGTGGGTGAGTGGGTGAGTGAGTGGGAGAGTGGGTGGGTGAGTGAGTGGGTGAGTGGGTGAGTGAGTGGATGAGTGGGTGAGTGAGTGGGTGAGTGAGTGGATGAGTGGGTGAGTGAGTGGGTGGATGAGTGGGTGAGTGAGTGGGTGAGTGAACAAGTGAGCGTGTGGGTGAGTGGGTGAGTGAGTGGGTGAGTGAGTGGGTGAGTGGGTGAGTGGGTGAGTGAGTGAGTGGGTGAGTGATTGGGTGAGTGAGTGGGTGAGTGAGTGGGAGAGTGGGTGAGTGATTGGGTGAGTGAGTGGGTGAGTGAGTGGGAGAGTGGGAGAGTGGGTGAGTAAGTGGGTGGATGAGTGGGTGAGTGAGTGGGTGAGTGGGTGGGTGAGTGGATGAGTGGGTGAGTGAGTGGGTGAGTGAGTGGATGAGTGAGTGGGTGGATGAGTGGGTGAGTGAGTGGGTGAGTAGGTGAGTGAGTGGATGAGTGGGTGAGTGAGTGGGTGAGTGAGTGGATGAGTGAGTGGGTGGATGAGTGGGTGAGTGAGTGGGTGAGTGGGTGAGTGAGTGAGTGGGTGAGTAATTGGGTGAGTGAGTGGGTGAGTGAGTGGGAGAGTGGGAGAGTGGGTGAGTGAGTGAGTGGGTGAGTGAGTGGGTGAGTGGGTGAGTGAGTGGATGAGTGGGTGAGTGAGTGGGTGAGTGAGTGGATGAGTGAGTGGGTGGATGAGTGGGTGAGTGAGTGGGTGAGTGGGTGAGTGAGTGAGTGAGTGGGTGAGTAATTGGGTGAGTGAGTGGGTGAGTGAGTGGGAGAGTGGGAGAGTGGGTGAGTGAGGGGTTCTGGTATTGATTCGTCCTCTCATCGAGAAGATCAATTAATTCAACCGTATATTTACTGTATTTTTTCGTTGCGGTTGTGAATATATTTCTGAAGCAAATATTATTATCTTATCGTCTTCCATTGATCGATGAGCGACTTATGTGCAAATCATTTGAGGAGAAGGGGTTGAAATAAACTTTGACGTTGCAAGATCTAGAGTTAGTAGGTTATGCCAACGGGTAACAGCAGAAAAATAACTGGGGGTCAGATGCCGATTAATGTGGAGATGGGCTGTGCAATGGAGACTTTACTGTGAGTCCTAAGAAAGCCTATGGCGTGATTGACCCGAGCCATGCATTTCATTGGACCAACAGTTCAGTAGTTTATGTTGCAACGCAGATAACAAGAAGTAGCCTACCGTAAGCTATAGGTTTGAAATAGTCACAGGAAAGAAGCGCTTGCGACACAGTTTCCAGGAGGGACCAAGCCTCTGATAATCGCCGCCTCGTGTTCATACAAACAAGTTAGACTACTGTCAGTGTACCATGCATAATAACTGAGTTTGCAATGGGTGCTTAGATCTGTACTCAGAAAGGAAGAACCATTATTGTTCACATACATATTAACGTAGAAGCAGGTAATATAATTATCACGTCGCAGTTCAAAGATAAGCTGCATTGGTATCCACGCAACTCGGAATTGTAGAGTGCATACGAACCCTACAGATTGCAATTGATCTCTTCGTTCTCTTCGTTCTTCATTTGATCACAAGAACCATTATCGTCATCGGGGTTGAAATTATCTATCACCTAAATCTCGTCATTAATGTCACCATATCCATCATAATCATCAGCATCATAATCACTAGACTATGATCATCATAATCGTCATAAAGATTATGAATTACATCATCATCACCGTCGTCGTCATCATCATCACCATCGTCATCGTCATCATCCTCATCATCATCATCATCGTCGTCATCGTCATCGTCATCATCATCATCATCATCATCATCATCATCATCATCATCATCATCATCATCATCATCATCATCATCATCATCATCATCATCATCATCATCATCATCATCATCATCATCATCATCATCATCATCATCATCATCATCATCATCATCATCATCGTCATCATCATCGTCATCGTCATCGTCATCGTCATCTCCATCGTCGTCATCGTCGTCGTTGTCATCATCATCATCATCATTAACGCAATTAGCGCCCTATGCGCTGGCAAACTCATTTCGACATTCACATTCTCTAAATATGCAAGCATTATCATCATATCTTATCTACAGATTTCCATTTTTTCGTACATCTTTCAAATGTTGAAATAATTTCCACTGTTCTGGATGCAGGCAAGAAGGCCATCGTCTACTACGACAATACGGCGCAGTTGCGTACTGGAAGTTCCCGTTTCCTTCCAGATTACATCGATCCCCTGATCTGTACTCACATCATTTACGCCTATGCCAACATCTCCGACAACTTTACGGTGATTCCAACGCAACCAAACGATCTTGGTCCTGACGGAGGGTTTGTATCACTCTAGACACTGCAATTAACACAGCATGGGCGGAGACTTAGGGGGAGGGCAGGGGGGACAGTCCCTCTCAATGAATGTGGTAGGGGGACGGCCCATGCATATGTTCCCCCCAATCGTTATTAACCATAGCCATAAATTTTATTGAAACCCGAGACATCGAAAAAGCACAAGCACAGTAGAACACAAAGTATCCTCAAGGAATCAAAAGAACATGGCCCTAAGGAACCTAGTGGGGCACCTGTAACACGAGGTAAATTATGGCAGACATAATATTGAAACATTAAGTTAAGTGTCAGGACACGCATGGGCGCCCGCACATAGGAGCAAGGGGGGGCACTTGCCCCCCCCTGGAAAAGTGACACCTAAGATTTTAACTACTACTTTCGAGATTTTAACAAATTTCCTTGCATTAATGCACCAATGATACGAATGATACAGACAGTGAAAGTCAGAAATCTATGTTTAGAGATCTCTAGAAATAAACATGCTCTTATAACTTTCTGCCTTGCATGTTCAAGCTCTTTCTAAAAACTGGAATACAGCTGTAGGGCATATAATCACAACTGCAAAAAAATTAAATAGGCTACTAATGCAAAAATTTGAAAATTTCTCAAAGTACACTGATATTACTGTTGTAATACAGCTGTGGCTGGGCTGGGAGCGCCTCTGAGTAGGTTTCTTGAAGGGGCGCTATATAAATCCTCAAAATGAATGAATGAATTACACCAGGGGGATCTGCTTATTCACCAGCATTGTAATTATATAAACCAAGTCTGCTATAAACCAGGCACCACTTTGTCCATTTTCCAAGCTGCCAGTACAGAATCCAGTGAGGTCAAACTGTAGATAAACTTGGATAAGGAGCTCTGGTTATCATGCCTCGGGATCTACACCCAAAACTGGCAAAGAGATCTATTCAAAAGAATTGATGCCAACACTCATCTGATCCTCGGATCCCCCAACTTCCTAAACGACACCCGCATTAACAGCTACACTGGCTCTCTGGCCACCAGACTCGGACCTCTTTCAGACTACCGAACTCTTTGAAATAGGCTTGTGACACGATGCCGCACATGTGAAAAAGCTGGTGCCCTGCGATTGGCCTTCGAGTGGCGCTATGGAAGCAACTAGAGGAGCACCTGCCCCTTGAAAACTAACACCTATTTTTCGTTCATTTATTCATTCGTTCATTCTATGGACTTGCATAGCGCACTTTTAGGAAACTACTTTTTGACATCTACTTTTTGAATTTTAACAAATTTCTAAGGAAACTATTTGTAAAAAAATTATACACAAATGAAACTGAGAAAACTGCAAACGAAACCTGTTTGAAAATTTCCCGTACTCTTAATTTCCAGCTGTGCATTTTTAAAGCTCTCGCAACTAAAAAGTTAAGTGACTATCGTAAAAATTTTGCCCCCCCTGAAAAAATTTCGGCGGGCGCCCATGAGGACACGCACACACTTCACGAAACACGCAAGTCTCCGCCCATGCAACAGAGTACGCCAATGCACTAAGCTTACTAGGCCTACTTGTAAATAATTCAATTTTTCATTGCTCTGAATTCAACAGCCACACTCTATAGATGTCAACAGCCTACCACACGAAATTAGCATTCATTCAATTATTACTACCGACCGACAACCATCTGGGACAATCATTAAAGCCACACTTCCGATGAAACTGCAGAGGTCGTGTACTTCGATCATTTCTAAACAGTCCACGTGTGAAAAGTCTCCATGACTCACTCCTCTATAATTTCCAGCCTTTTTCGAAGTAGACTTCGACCCAACACTTTTACCGCTGATAACCGATTCCAGTCAGCAGAGGTTTAACTTCTAGTCTGCTCTATGCACACCAATTATCATCGAAGCAATGCGATGCGATTTAATTTTATGATTTCTATAGCTCCATTTGTGAATGCAATACATTATTAAGTGTTCCAGAAGCATTTTATTATAATTTCTTTTTCAATTTCCACATTGTAATGGCAGCATTGCATTTTGTAAGCCGAGATCTTAACAAAAGTTACTCTTTTATTTCAGTGCTTATAACAAAAGAGTGATTGGAAATTTCAATAAGTATAATTATTATTACAATAAGAATTTCTCTACGTATCAAGTTCAGCAGCTCAGTTCTGCTGCTTCTGGACCATTACACTATAATGAATAACTGTAGACAGGTTTGTAATTGCGTAAGCCATTCTTTCTTTCACATGAATAATTATTAGCTTAGGCCTATTCCCGTTGCTGAAAAAGGTCATGCGCATTGCTGACCCAGGACACATTAAATTTTATCTGAATCGTTACAGATGTTACCCAAACCAAGGAAGAACTTCCAAAATCGGGACGCCGTGTATACAATGTAGTAATGATAGCCTACTGTTTTAGCCTACTGAGTGTTCAAGGGACAAAACATTTAGAAAATTTGGCAGTTTGACATTTGAAAGGTACATGGAAAGACGCCAATTAGGCCTAGTCGTGCAAAAATAGTCATGTACAAATATTAACAGTAAACTATACTCATTGTAGCCTAATATGATGTTACGATATGTTTTATTAGTCGATTTTATCATCATAATCATATTAATAGAGTTCGTGTAATACAATAATGTAAACAGCAATTAAAACTATTATTATGTGGTCAAATGTTTTGGATACCGGGTAGTCATTATTTTCTGGGTGAAGTTCTCCCCAACCCGAGAGATGCCTGAACGTAACCCTATTTCCGCCTCAATCTCTCAGTGTCAGATATAGAGTAGTTTAACATAGATCTACGTTAAAGTTCGTATAATAATTATGTTGCTAATTTGTAATGCGATGTAGTATTTTGGGTCGTCGCGGGGCCCCCCTGTTGCGCGGGGCCCTAGGCACGTGCCTCGCATGCCTTTGCCTTAAAACGGCACTGAGTGCACTAAGCTTACTACTTGTAAATAATTCAATTTTGCGTTGCTCTGAATTCAGCAGCCACATTTTATAGGCTAGATGTCAACAGCCTAACACACAAAATTAGCAGCCATTCAACTGCTACCAACTGACAACCATCTGGGACAATCATTAAAGCCACACTTCCGATGAAACTGCAGAGGTCGTGTACTTCGATCATTTCTAAACAGTCCACGCGTGAAAAGTCTCCATGACTCGATCCTCTACAATTTCCAGCCTTTTTCCAAGTAGACTTCGACCCAACACTGTTACCCAGGGCTGTTTTTAAGGAATTTTTAGAACTGCACAACTCCTTCTTTCCTTTCCCATCCTCCATGGTAAATTACTTCCACGCGGAGGACAATGACCATTTTTGCTAGTTTTAACTGTACAGAAGTGCTTCTACAACTGCACAAATCCATTTAGAACTGCACATTTTGTGTACAACTGCACGTTAAAAAGCCCTGCTGTTACCGCTGCCAACCGAGTCCAGTCAGCAGAGGTTTAACTTCTGGTCTGCTCTATGAAAACCAATTTTCATCGAAGCAATACGATGCGATTTAATTTAATGATTTCTATAGCGCCAGAGGTGAATGTAATACATTATCAAGTGTTCCAGAAGCATTTCATTAGGCCTACTTGCGGCGCTGCATTAGTTGTTTGAAATTACAACCGCAGAATAGCACTGGGTATATAATTTGTTGGGGTAATTAATTTGTGCACTCTTATAAAAATGAAGCAGGCCTTTCCGTGAGACCATCAAAGTCATTAATAATTGCACTATCGATAGCGAGACATCAAGGGCGCTCGTCATGGGCGAAGTCTGGTTTCCGTTCTTGGGGGGGGGGGGGGGGAGAAGTGGCGGCGCCATGGATTTCAGTTTGGGGGGGCTGAATCCTCGTGGAGGAAATTTTCTATTTTCATCCGCGAAAATTTCTGACTATCCTTTTTTCAGTCATCCGGCCGAAATCTCATGTGTGTGGTTTCATTTTTAGCGAACTTATCGTGAAAATATTTCAGTTTTACATGTAAAAAAACAGGATGGCCTTTTTTAGGGGCTTGGCTCCCGGGTTGCCTTTTATAGGGGCTTAGCCCTCTAGCTACCTAGCGCCGTCACTGAGGGGGACTAAAAATAACTTGGGCTTTGAGGTGGAGACTTGGTCCAGAATGAGCGGCGCCGACAATATTTTGATCGATAAGATTTCTGAAAACCTTATTCTTTTAGTCTTTCGATGGAAATCTCGTGTATAAAATTATGTAAATATACTAGCTTCTCGGGCCAAAAAGTTGATGACCTTTTTTAGTCCTTCGATCGAAATATCGTGAAAAGAACCATTTTCCCAGCAAAACCCTTGAGCCTGGATCTTCTTGGGAGGGGGATAAACCCTTTGAAATATCGCAAAAAATAAAATCTTCACGAAAAACTCAGAGTCTGGGCCTTCTTGGGGAGCATAGCTCCCTTAGCCCTGATAGACCTCGCCCATGGCGCTCGTTTAGAGTGGAACCTTTGAAGTAAAAAGTCGTAGTTAATAATAATTGGAGTAGCATTTTGAAGGTACATTGGGTAAGGAGAAGGTGAAGCCAGGTTTCGTGTTGGATACGCTGACGCCAACAGGTGGACGACACCAAACAGGTGGACGAGTTTTGTGTTTAGGTCATCGCCCTAACCAGGGCCGGCCGCATAGGCGCAACCACCCTATGGGACCCACGGGACGCGTCCCCCAACTTTTGAGTGGTCCCCTAACTTTATTATTATGGTCCCCCAACTTTTAGGACGTGATTCATTATGGTCCCCCCAACTTTTAGGACGTGATTGCACCTATGACCGGCCGTAGGCACAGGCAATTAAAGCAGGCAGTTGCCTGGAGCCCCAAACTCTTAGAGGACAAAATTGAATATCATCCAGCCTTCAGTGTACAAATAAAAATATATACTAAATTACTCAGTTCAGCGTAAAGGCTATGGCTGGTTCGTCTTTTGATTCTGACGTGGGCTGAACAATTGAGTGGGAATTTGGGGTGTCAGATGTAAGTTTTGCCTGAGGTGCCAAATGCATGCCTTACCTGGGGCGCCAAATCCATGCTTTGCCTGAGGCGTCAAATCCATACTATGCCGGGGCGCCATTTGACCCTAACACATTTCTCATTGACATTTGAATAGGTACGCAGCGATTAACAAACGGAAAGACAAGAATCCAGACTTGAAGACTCTGGTGGGCCTCGGAAATGTTGACCACGCCGTGTTGAGATCGATGCTTGAAACTGACATAACCAGAGGACAATGCATCAATTCAATATTCGACTTTGTGGAAGAAATCAAATACGACGGTTGCTGGATAGACTTCTTTAGTAATGCATTCCCAGGATATATAGACTTACAGGACTTGAAAGAGAATTTCGTCTTATTTATGAAGGTAAGAGAGAAGCATCCTGTTGCACGCAATTTCAACTGAGTTTTTCTTGGCTATCGATGGTGAAAGTTCTGTTCATTGAGATAAATTTTCGCAGCAGCTCTTGCCGCTGTCGGAATCAAGGAAGGCTGTTGGAATTAGAATTCCCGATTACCGTACTTTAAAATATGGTATGGCAATTGACATTGTTGAGCGCCGTCAAATAATTTATTGGTCCTTACAACAAGGGGTAACTATAGTGCTTGACGTTGCAGTTGCCTGACAGGCGCCGAGTATTTGGTTATTTACCATTCAAGCTAGAGTTAATGGCGTAATTATATTCCTTGTTCCTGCGACACTGTGCTACGTTCCTCAATGAAGTTGCAGTTGCGTGACAAGGGTCAATGGGGTAAACTAACTCGTGTTCTGCGACGTGATAAGACGACACTGTCTCTTATATTTTCCACCCCTACCGTACGTTATCTCCACCACTACTACCACATTGTCTTATTCAATGATACTGGATTGTACATCAAGCCCCATCAATTTCAAGGAAATTGCCTAAGTGCCAGAATCGCTTTGAATAATCGCACATGCTTGCCCTACATGCAAAACTGAAGGTAATTGGCAAAGTAGGCCGCGGCTCCCATCATCTTTCTGCAGCATTCTCTTATAGAAGCACTAGCTGGGGTACCCGGCGTTGCACGGAAAATTTCGATTTTTCGTCCCTAAACCCAGCTCCACCCGCCCCTGTGGGGCGGCATCGCCGCCCATTTGGATTTATAAATGGTTATTTATGCCCCTCTGCTTGGAAGGTCTTACCAAATTCTGCTGGTTAAACTCATGTTGCATGGGGCTCCTCTTAGTGTATATGGGAAAGATAAATGCCTTAGGCCAAGAAGTATATACTATATACTTCTTGGCCTAAGGCATTTATCTTTCCCAGGGCGGTTGCGCTGCGTAGCGAGGGCTCGAGTTTCATGCTAAGCTTTGGCGAAAAATGATGTCATTTGTTATTGCACAACGATTCAAATAATGGCGTCGCAATTGCAGCGATCGCGTAAATAACGCGGCGATAATTAAAATGTCTAAAATCTCGAGTTCTAAAGTGAATAAGAAGGTGAAAATAGCGCGCCTCAGTAAGTTGAGTGAAAGTCTATTTATGTACAATGTTTAAGGTCAGTAGCTGCAAAACTGTGAGCGTGCATAACTGACAAAGTCAGCCACTTCCTTTCTTATAGATATAGATAGATTATATTCACACAGTCATGTTGCCCTGCATGCCTATTCTTCGATCGTATAGTTAACCTGTCAACCATCTAGCATAAGAAAATTTACGCACATGTAGGTGGCCCTAACCAGCGGAACTTCTGGCCTCCCTTTTGTGACCAAGAGATTTCTTGTTTAGTTTAACGTCATGCTATTTTGCCTACTTCTTGGCTCAAAAATTGATCGATTCATTGGTTGATTGATTGATTGATTGATTGATTGATTGATTATATATTATACTCTCAAATGGACTGAAGCTGCGTAACCGCTGCGACGTTACAGGAGCTGCGCGTGAAACTGGATGAGGTGGCGAAAAGAACGGGAAAGTCGTATCTGCTCGGGTTCTCAGTCCCTGGTGATCAGGACTTCATCGACAACGGCATGGACATCAAGACCATCAGCGAGTAAGCTTCTCGGTCTTAGTCCACATATTTACCGCATCATGCGCTCGTTTGCTAGACTACATCCTCTGCGAAAATTCCCTGCTGCATTTCCTTTGGGATGCAATCTTTTCAATATGGAAGAATACGGTAGCCAATATTGGCCATAGAGGGCTCGGACTGCATGGTGGATGGCTTGGGTTCGAATCTGTTCCTCCTCCAAGACGGTCATTGGGCGTTTTGACCTTCAACACTAACGATTGTTGAGTAGTGGCATCGACTTAAAATAATAATTTTCGTTTATTCAACAATCCGGTTGACAGACCGCAACCGGTTACAGTAGGCCTATAACAATTATGCAGTTGCAACAGTTTACAGGAACTCAGATTAGGCCCAAAAAAATAATGTTGTGTTTCCGGAAACCCGACCGACCCTCTTTTATTGCCGCGACTCAAATAATTTTGTAAAAAAAATTTATTTAAAAAAAAATTATTTAAAAAAAAATTTTAAAGAAATTTTTTTATAAATTTTTTTTCAAATTTTTTTATTAACATAATACAGTGGCATTACCTTCCATATAAAGTTGGATCTTAGCACAAAAATGTGTTTCCAGTAACCCGACCGTCTCAGTTTTATTGCCATGACTTGGAAAATTTTGTGGATTTTTTTTTATTTACTTTGGCATTGTCTTCTGTATATGAGATGTACATAGCATTCACTAAGCCAGGCGACGATCGTAAGCAGCCATCTTTCAAGGTATATAAGGGTCTGTTAATTAGAGCAATCAATAGTTTCCCACGTAGTTTGACAAGGCAGGCGGTTGCGGGGTGGATGGGGGAGAGAGTAATAGATCTGAAAGGAAAGCTCTTGAGTGCTGTAATGCGCCGAGCAAATTTCTGTCCAGGGTAACGGCCTCTGTTGTCATAGACCCTATTCAAATCAGATCCATCCATCTCACGGTAGCTCGTTACAGGCATTAAGTACAGTGCCATCTAGCCTGTAGCACTTGATGGCTATACGCAGCCTGCTGCAAGTTTATAGTTTAACTAGCTGTTTTTCCGTCCATTTTTGCTCACTTTAACTTCCAAAGCTGACTGGGCTCTCTTGTGATCACTGTGCTCTCCTTTGCTCTCTGCCTCTTTCTGCACTCTCTTGCTCAGTGTGCTCTTGTGTTTACTGTGCCTTTTGTGCTCAGAGTGCTCTCTTCTCCTAACTC
>OX457053.1:10323637-10373637 GCA_949752735.1 Lumbricus terrestris | reverse complement strand
GCAACAATTTAATAAGCTACTGAAAGTGAGACATTTAGAAGAACTATTACCTGCATTCATGTACAGTAATTCAGTTCATTTGCATAATCGGAAGATTATCTAAAAAATTTGTCCGAAAGTGTGACGTACTTTGGGGGTTCCGAGATTTGTGACAGTTTGTGACAGGGGGTAGGGGGGTTAAAATGGTCAAAAATAGCGTGACGTACTTTATGGACGGCCCCTAGGCCCATTGTGATCGCATACAGCATTATTAGACCTGGGAGTCGACCCCAATAAGTCGACCCCAGTCGACTTGGTCATCCCAAGTCGGGTCGGGTCGTTTCTGCTCACCGCAACTGACCCCAAGTCGAATTTTGCAGATAGAAGTCACTTGAAGTTGTTTTTACCTCAAGTCGACTTAAACCGACTTGAGACACAAACATAGTTAAATTTGCCACTTCAAACCAATGATTGTGACAACATTTAAGCAGCTTTTGTTGCCTAGTGTATTTAGAAGAATGAATTAGGCCTTTGCTAAACAGAGACTTAGGCTAGGCTACTGATTATTTTGCCGGTAGGCTATCGTGCAGACTGCCGTCTGCCGATCTATTCATATAATTTGTAATGTTATGCTTAAACGTCACGCTTAGGCATGATGATGCTGTCCATCCTCATTTCTGAGGGTCGGAGACCAGAAAGGCATGCGCTCAGTTAAAATGGTGAAACAAAATGTTACTAAAATACTAGCACGTGTACATGCTTATCTTGCAATCAGTGAGCTTCTAGTGGTCAGAGAATTCGGCGCAAAGAAAGCTGGATCTCTTCAAGGCCTATAATAAATCGTTAGTTTGGTCCTACTTGGGAGCGCTGCATCTGGAGTTGTCTGCAGACGGGAAAAACTTTTGTAGGGCCAATTGGACAATGAAAGACTTTACTGTCAGAGAGTAGGCCTAGTAGTTGTAGTAGCCTATTGTAGGATGATGCGCTTGCAATGCTATATGCTAAGTTGCGAAATGATGTTAGTGGCCAAATAATTATGAAAGCAGAATTACAAATTAGGCTTATCATAACACGCCATTCAGTGCAACCACGCAGTCCGCGGTCCGATATTTTATCTTAGACCTTGCGCTTTTTACAAATTTATTTAATATTAATATTAAAAATAATAATGAGTGTAATCTGAATAATCACAGACAATGGACAAGCTAAAATTCATAGGCCTAATAATTTGCCGTCGCGTTGTCTAGGTTGCTATAGATGGCCCAAAGCATCACAAAACTATTCAAATTGAAACACAAACAGCTTGCAATGGGCTTAATAACACTTTAGCAAATTCATGCATCAATTAAGTGTTGAGGCCTCATTACTCATTTGTAGGCCTAAATGAAATTAATGCTTGCAGGAAAATTAGCTTGACTTCTTGCATTAGTAGAAGTACGTAGACCTAGGCTAATGGCTAGTACCATGTCAGAAGTCGACTTCAAGTCGGAAGTCGGTTGTTTTTCTGCCAAGTCGGGTCAAGTCGTTCTGACGCCGAGAAGTCGACTTCAAGTCGACCTCAAGTCACTTTAGGGTCAAGTGGGGTCAGATTAGCTGACCAAAGTCACTCCCAGGTCTAAGCATTATGGAATGCATATCTATGATGATTTGCACACATGAATTTAGGTGTGATCTCTCGTGCCTACAATCCCATATATGGGATCGAATTTCAAAATTCCAAAAAATTGGGGAAATGAAATTTCAACAAAACAAATGCAGATATGGTGTAGCGTCATTGCATGTAACCCAAAATTAAACTATTTTTCAAAACAAAAAGTAGGGCATTAATGAGCTTTAAGCCCGCACGCCCGCAGGCTCCACGGTCAGGACTCAGAAGGATTCAGCATCCTCTCCGCTTGATGGGTCTGGTCAATAGCTGCAAAACGGGGGCGTATACATTCCTGACAAACATACATAGACACCCACAGCCGCTTTCTCCTTTCCCTGCATGCGGTTTCTGCACTGAACGCGCCCAGGGGCTTCTATCCCTATACATGCATGCCGGGCGCAGCTTGCGCCCAGTGAAAAACAGGGGGGAAACGGAATTTTTTCCCCAATTGTTAGCAATGTAAACCTACAGCGTTCTGTTTGTTGTATATTGGATTAAACGAATATACAATACAATTACACTTTTTGCGGGTTACAACGAAGGGCTTCTATTCCTATACATGGCGGGCGCAGCTTGCACCCAGTGAAAAATGGGGGAATCAGAAGAGCCAAAACTCGTCTGTAGGGGGGGAGAACCGGCCATGGAGGACAGTGTTCAATCTATAGACATCTCTAGGGAAGTTCTCCAGAAATTACTTCCCCACATAAAATGTAGGCAGAATGGTAATAGTTTTTAGCCTAACTATAGCCTACTATCAATGCCTACTTTTTGCATCACATGAACTGCTATAATATTTACGGTTATGTGATTATGATGATATTATTTGCTATTTTAATAAATGACACAATCATAATTAAAATAATGAATATAGGTTAATTTAATATTATATAGGTCTACTTGTACAAATAGGCTACCATTTTTGTACAACTAAATGGCTTCTCTCCAGTGTTATATTTCAAATTTCAGACTCAAATTTCAAAATGTTTTGTTCCTTGAACTCTTAGTAAAACAGCATGATTATTACTGTGAGCTAATTTTGTATAGTCTATTTAGTCAGTTGATGTTTAGGCGTACGACTAGACCAGCTCAAGGTCAGCGTCTAGACAGTTAGGCCTGCAGGTGCCAGACTGGCGGGAAAGTTAGCGCGGCTCGGCCGACCGTCGCCGAAGCGCGCGAGAGAGCGAGAGAGACAGACAGACAGACGGACAGATACACGAAGAGAGGCAGAGAGAAGGACAGAGCGGCCAGGGGGAAGAGTGTACGCCCAGACAGTAAGAAGTTGTAGAAGAAGGCGTTGATAGTAGAGAGAGAGTAGAAGACGTTTTAGAGAACAGTGGAGTTTAGATAATAATAGTTGCGTTGCTGTCGTAGAATTCAAGCGTTTGTCGTCGTTGATCTATTGTTGTGTTATCTGCGTGTGTTATGAACGAAGAAGAAGAAAATACAAGAAACAGAGCTTTGTTGTAATTGAACAAGTTAAGAACTTTAGAGATTTATACCCTAGCTTTAGATAACGAAATACAGTGACTAGGCTAGGTGTAGGCTACGCTACTGAACACAAGGGAAAAAACGGGAGAAAACTTTGAAGGTCAATTGGGTGTTGACATTTTTGGTGACAGCGGCGGGATACTGAATTCAAGCAACGGACGTTGGGATAGTGAACTCAGTCGGAAGAATATTTTCAATCGGAGCAACATTTTCAATTGAAGGAATATTTTCATTTGGAGGAATATTTTCAATCGGAGGAATATTTTCAATTGGAGGAATATTTTCAATCGGAGGAATATTTTCAATTGGAGGAATATTTTCAATTGGAGGAATATTTTCAATCGGAGGAATATTTTCAATTGGAGGAATATTTTCAATTGGAGGAATATTTTCATTTGGAGGAATATTTTCAATTGGAGGAATATTTTCAATTGGAGGAATATCTACGGTGGATTTTGCTTACGAAGCATTTTCGACGTCAATTTTCGGAATATTCACCGTCCGTAAATTGAAGGTGAATATCGAATCAATCTGAGGAGCTGACCAAACGGGAGAAGGAAACTGAGCATCCGAACAACTGGTGAGAAGATACAACGGGTATACGAATAACATTACGACAACGCCAGAGAGAGGTATACAAAACTCGCTCCTTGTATAAACAAGCCATAAGAAGTAAAGTCAGCCAATTGCAGAAAGCATAGTCACTCCCTCGATTTCTTCACGCAAATCAGTTGAAGTAAGAAAGTAAGATGGAGAAACTTACGGAACAAAAGCAAGCGAGTATAAAGAAGATGTCGTCTGCTCGATTAATAAAGTTATTAATTGAAGAGGGTCTCGACATAGAAGAAGTCGAAGAGATGTCAAGGGAAAATTTGATGAGAGCCCTAGCAGAGGTGTGGCTAAAGGAAGCTGAAGAGAAAGGCGCTGTAGGTGGCGTTGAGGAGAAACAGGTTATGTCTATGGAGGCGTTGATGCAATTTATGATGATGAAGGAGGAGCAACGCAGACAAGAAGAGAAAGAAAAAGAGGAGAAACGTAGACAGGAAGAAAAAGAAAAAGAGGAGCAACGCAGACAAGAAGAGAAAGAACGGAAACAAGAAGAGAAAGAAAAAGAGGAGCAACGGAGACGAGAGGAGAAAGAACAAAAACAAGAAGAGAAAGAGAAAGAGGAGCAACGGAGACGAGAGGAGAAAGAACAAAAACAAGAAGAGAAAGAGAAAGAAGAGAAACGGAGACAGGAGGAGAAAGAGAAAGAGGAACAAAGGAAACAAGAAGAGAAAGAACGGAGACAAGAGGAAAAAGTAAGAACAGAACAAGCAGAAAGGATGAGACAAGAAGAGATACAGATGCAGAAGCAGCAGTTCCAGCTTCAGCTAGAACAAATGAAAAAAGATCGTGACGAAGCAGAACGAAGAAGAATGGAATTGATGATAGAATACGAGAGGGCAAGGAAAAGTGATGAAGAAATACGAAAACAACAGATCGAAGAGCAAAAGATGCGTGAGGAAGACAAAGAAGCCATGCGTTTGGCAGAATTACAAAGAGCCGAAGAGATTCGACAGGAAGAATTGAAAATGGAGAAAGAAAATTTGGAAAAAGCGGAAAGAGAAAGGGAAGAACAATTAGAATTAGAACAAAAGAAACTCGCTCTTAAGGAAGCTCAGCTCCGAGAAATGGCTATAGAAAAGAAGGAACGCAGAAGACAGTTAGAATTGTTGCAGCAAAAGATAGAACAAGAAGAACTGCGTAGGGTAGAAGATCAAAATAGACTGAGGGAACGAAATGAAGACGAAAGAAGAAGTCGTGAAGAGTCAGAACGAACCAGGGTCAGAGAAAGTGAGACAATGGTGTCCAAGATTAAAAAGATAGGTGATGCAATGAAACACGTATTACCTAAGATGCCATATGATATGATGGAGGTGCCATTATATTTTGAGACAGTTGAGAATGCATTCAACAGTTTTACGGTGGAAAAGCAGTTTTGGGTCAAATTGCTGTTGCCACTAATGACGCCAAGAGCAAGAACGGTGTTGAATCGATTGTCTTTCGATGATCTAGACGATTACGACATAGTGAAAGAACATTTACTGAAAGAATTCAAATTGACAGCGAGAGAATATCGATCACGATTTGGAGATGCGAGGAAAACGGCGGAAGAAACATACACGATGTTTACAGCAAGATTAAAGAACCTGTTGAACTATTATGTCAGAAGTAGGCGAGTGGGTAAAAGCTACGAGAAGTTATTTGATCTGTTGGTGGCGGATAAATTGAAAGAATGTCTACCACCGGGTCCACTACAGTTTGTACTAGCAAAGGAGGGTACTGAATGCTTGGAAGCCAGTAATGTTGCAGAACTCGCAGACGTGCACGTGAACAATCGAATTGGTCTAATGTTTCAAGACAAACCGAGATATGAAGCATGGGGTAATAGTTCGAAGCAACCCAGGTGGAATAGTAATAACAAAGAAACAGGAAACCAAGCCAGAAATAACGAAGCGAGGAATGATGGTGCTCCTGGAAGACAGTTTGGTCAAGATAGAAGAGAAGCAACGGGTGACAGACAAATGTACAGTCGAATTCCAGTGATGGGACGCCAAAGAGAAAACAATACAGCGTACAATTACAGGCGGGAGAACACTGAACAGAGAGGGATTATTAAGAAACGTTGCCATAATTGTCAGTCAGACCGACATCTGATAAAGGATTGCAAAGCACCACCAAGAACGACAAATCTGAGAAATAGATTTACTCGAAGTGCAGAAAATCTCAGAGTAAATCAGATACAAGTAAGGAATGCACCGAATCAGTATGAAGAACAAGACAACCGCGAAACGGAAGTGAAGTCAGTGATGAAGTGCACGCCTCAATTTGCTATACAGAGAGAAATAGTAAATTCTGCTCCAATTAAAGATGCTGGTCGAGAAACAGAAAGCAAAGATGAGTGTCAACGTACAAAGAAGTCTTTACTACAGCATGTCAATGTAGAGATACGTGGAAATGATGACAGTTGTCATCCCGTGCAAGTCAGAGCGCTGATCGACTCTGGTACTGAGATTCCAGTAATCAATGAGGAATTGTTGAAAGGAGCGACAGTGGAAGAAATTGGCAGAGTACATTTGCAATGTGTGGCTGGAGAACCCATTCCAGCTAAGTTGGTGAAAATCGAAGTGCGGATGAGTTGTCATAACGAAGGAGGAGATTGGAAAGACAAGGGAGTAAATATCGCGCCATATTTAACCTTAGTGTGTGCCAGCATTCCGGCAGTCTTGTGCAAAGATAACAAAGAGAAGTTCTTGCTGCATCCGGAGATAATCGCAGAACTGAAAGAGGTTCCACCAGTGAATGTATTACAAGGAGAATTGCAAGCGAATGTGACTACAAGAGCACAGAGTCGGAGAAATGAAGTGGAAGAAGGAGAAGAGGAAAAGTCAAATGAAAGTTTGCTAGATGAGGATACAGAAAGCGATGATGAACAAAGCATTCAAGAAGAAGAAGGAATAACATCCGGAAACAATGAAATTGAAGAAGAGATGGTTGCATGTGAACGTGATAATGATTATGATGATTCTGGAAGTGATGGTGAAATGGACACGAGTATGAGGGATTTGTTTGCCGAGAATACGAGTGATGAAAGACAATTGGCAGACGCAATGAAATTTGAAGAGCAGCAGAGAAATGACGAGTCACTGAGGTCGTGGTGGAAGATAGCTGAAGACAAAGGATCAGAGTTTAGTGTGGTGAATGGGTTGATGTATAAGAAGCATCAAATGTTGGACCAGTTGGTGTATCAGTTGGTGTTGCCGAAGGAAAGAAGAATTCAGGTGATGGAATTGGCACATGAGTCAGTATTTGGCGGACACTTGGGAGAAGAGAAGACAAGGGAACGTATCAAGTTGTCCTTTGTGTGGCCAAGAATGCGTAGAGATGTGGTGAAGTTCTGCAAGTCCTGTGAGAAGTGTCAGTTGAAAGCACGAAGTTTGGTGATGGATCGAGTGCCGATTACACCAATACCAAGGGAGGATGTGCCGTTCAGAAGAATGACCATGGACGTCGTAGGACCGATCGAACCGACTTCAGCAGCAGGGCATAAGTATTGTTTGTGCATCGTGGACTCATGTACGAGATGGCCGACAATATTCTTGATGAAGTCATTGACCGCGAAGGCTGTATGCGAAGCTTTGATGAAGCTGTTCATGGATGTGGGAGTTCCGTCAGTGATCACGAGCGACAGAGGGACGAATTTTACAGCCAGTCTAACAAGAGAATTTCTGAAACTGATGGGATGTTGTCCTCGATTCGATTCGCCAGGACATCCAGAAGCGGCAGGATTGGTGGAGAGATGGAATCAAACGTTCAAGAAAATGATTCATCATGTCGTTGTGGAAAATCCGAGACAGTGGCATAAAATTATTCCATTTACAGTATGGGCATTGAGAGAAGTGCCTAACGCAACTACAGGAGTGGCACCGTATTTGCTGGTCTATGGAAAGTTGCCGAGAGGGCCACTCACCATCCTTAAAGAAAGCTGGACCAAAGAAATAAATCTACCACCGAACATTGGAGTGCAACCGGCAAAATACCTGAAAAATTTAAGAGCCGACATGGAAAAGGCCTTGACATTCGCCGAGAGTTGTGCTGGAGAAAAGCAAAAACAGTACGCCAGTCAATACAACAAAAGAGCAAAAGATAAAGAATTCGAGCCAGGAGAGAACGTCATCGTGCTGTATCCTACGTCAACCAATAAATTGATCTCACGATGGCATGGTCCATGCAAGGTCCTGCAAAGAAGATCCAAATATTCGTATCTGGTGGACATGAACGAAAACGGTCGACGGATTATTCATGCTAACAAGATGAGGAAGTTCATTACGAGAACATTGTCTTGTGGTCTGATTGTGGAAGAGGATGAAGAATTTGGATCAGTGGTAGAAATACCACTGAAGGAAGACTATTCAGAGACAAAACAGAAGTCACTTCAATTGGATTACGAACAAATTGGACATCTGACCAGCGAACAACAGAAACAATTACTTGATGTACTGAATCGATATGCAGACAGATTCTCAGACAAACCTGGATTATGTACATTGGTAGAACACGAAGTGGTGCTGAGACCAGACTTTCGCGAAAAAGAATTCATGGCATATCGAATACCATTAATATACCGAGCAGAAGTGGAAAAACAAATACAAGAGATGCTGAAAGAAAACATTATTCAACCATCGTCAAGCAGAATGGCAAGTCCACTTGTCATCGTCAAAAAGAAGAATGGATCCTTGAGATTGGCTTGTGACTACAGGTACATTAACTCTTTTACTGAAAATTGTCGATATCCTATGCCAATCGTCAACGATGTCTTGAGCAAAGTTGGAAAATCCAAGTTCATTTCTGTTCTGGACTGTCGCAGTGCATATTGGACTTGTCCTGTGAAAAAGAGTGACCAATGGAAGACTGCGTTCGTTACACATAATGGACTGTATGAATTTACGCGTGTCCCTTTTGGAATGATTAACTCAGGACGGACTTTTGTAAAAGCGATAAATATGATTTTGCAACCGATTCATGATTTTACTGAACCTTATGTTGATGACATTGCAGTGCATTCTAATGATTGGGACATTCATTTGAAACATTTGGAATTATTTTTGAAACAAATAAGACTGCATAATGTAACATTGAACTTGAAGAAATGTGTGTTTGGTAAGAGTGAGGTGAAGTTCATCGGTCACCTCATAGGATCAGGGAAGAAGATGATGAATCCAGACAGGATTGACAGTTTAATTAATTTGAAGAAACCTGAAACCAGAAAGGAAGTGAAGCAAGTCTTAGGATTTTTTGGATTTTACAGACAGTTTATTTGTAATTTTGCTGAAATTGCTAAACCATTAACAGACTTGACTAGCAAGAAAGTACCTGATAACATTGTTTGGACTGATGTACATCAGAAAGCCTTTGATTCCCTTAAGCAGATTGTCTTGTCAAATGTGATTCTATATATGTTTGAGGTTGGGAAACCATTTAATTTGTACTGTGATAGCAGTGATTTTGCTGTGGGAGCGGTCCTGTCTCAGGTGGACGAGGAAGGGATAGAACGTCCCGTTTCATTTATCAGTCAGAAGCTGACAGATACTCAGAGGAGGTGGGCGACGATTGAGAAGGAAGCCTATGCGATCATATGGGCTTTAAACAAGTTGAAAGAAATTCTTATTGGTTCTAAAATCAATGTGTTTACGGACCATAACCCTTTAGTTTATTTGACTGAATCAATGTCGAAATCTGCTAAATTAGTCAGATGGTCTTTATCATTGCAAAATTTTGACATTCTATTGAACTATAAGAAAGGTAAATTGAATGTAGTAGCTGATTGTCTGTCTAGATTGTAGTATAAGATATTTTATGATGTATTATGTTATGGACTATTTGCATTATTTAGTTAAGGTACGTTCGCTAATTTTTATAGATAATTAGCTCTCTTTAAAAGAAAGGAAGGAGGTAATGTGAGCTAATTTTGTATAGTCTATTTAGTCAGTTGATGTTTAGGCGTACGACTAGACCAGCTCAAGGTCAGCGTCTAGACAGTTAGGCCTGCAGGTGCCAGACTGGCGGGAAAGTTAGCGCGGCTCGGCCGACCGTCGCCGAAGCGCGCGAGAGAGCGAGAGAGACAGACAGACAGACGGACAGATACACGAAGAGAGGCAGAGAGAAGGACAGAGCGGCCAGGGGGAAGAGTGTACGCCCAGACAGTAAGAAGTTGTAGAAGAAGGCGTTGATAGTAGAGAGAGAGTAGAAGACGTTTTAGAGAACAGTGGAGTTTAGATAATAATAGTTGCGTTGCTGTCGTAGAATTCAAGCGTTTGTCGTCGTTGATCTATTGTTGTGTTATCTGCGTGTGTTATGAACGAAGAAGAAGAAAATACAAGAAACAGAGCTTTGTTGTAATTGAACAAGTTAAGAACTTTAGAGATTTATACCCTAGCTTTAGATAACGAAATACAGTGACTAGGCTAGGTGTAGGCTACGCTACTGAACACAAGGGAAAAAACGGGAGAAAACTTTGAAGGTCAATTGGGTGTTGACAATTACGAAGGCATATAATTATATTGTATTTTCATTCTATTGCATTGTACTCTATCCATAAATTTATGTAACGCCTCTCGCAGTGCACACTGGTCAGAGTCGCTAAACACAATGCATGGCATTGGCTACCCAATTTTGGCAGTTTGGTAGTTCCTGCCATGGTTTCAGTGGCGGCGCTAGGGGACTGGGGGCTAAGCCCCCCTACAAGAGGCTCAACCCCCCCCTAAAAAAGGGACCTCCGGAAATTTTTAACATTGAAATATCCACGAATTTCGGCTGATGACTAAAAAAAAAGGTCGTCAGAAATTTTGGCGGCGAAAATGGAAAATTTTCATGAGATTTCGTTCGATGACTAAAAAAAGGTCGTCAAAAATTCTGGCGGCGAAAATGGAAAATTTTCGCCGCGAGGCTTCAGCCCCCCCCAAAACTGAAATCCTGGCGCCGCCACTGCATGGTTGGTTACCATTTGTAACAATTTCTGCTAACTGTATCTTGGTCAGCAATTCACGACCGTCTTGGGCAAAAGAGACAGGCATTAATTAAGCTGATTGAATTGCAACAAATAGGCTACAAGCCGCTATAATTTTTTATGGGCCTAAGTTTACTCTCGTCAGCAATTATTCATTATCGTATAGTCCATCACCAGCAGAGCAGAGTTGCTGAACTTGATAAATAAAGAAATTGTTGTAATTACAAGTATGTTTATCGAAATCTCAAGCCACTCTTTTATCAGCACTGAAGTGTCAGAGCAATTTTGCTAGAATGACATCGTAAACTGCTAGTACTATACAGGTCTAGGCCTACAATGTGGAAACTCCCAAAAATATGATTGTTAAGTATAGGGCCATTTGTCAAGTCATAGACCACTCTTTTCAGCAATCCTCCACTGAAATAATAGGCTAGTATAGTTGTAAAAATGACAGCCTAAAATGCTGAAATTGCAATGCGGAAATTGAAAACAATTCTTACGGAGAGGAGACCATCCCTCTCCCAAACCGTCCCACATCTCAGAAACCTTCATTCACCAGAGGAATTGACTAGATAACATATTGCCGAGAGGGAAGACCGACCCAGAAATAGGGGGGGGGGAAGAAGATGGATTGCGCCCGGCTGCTTAGGGGGGATAGAAGCCCCTGAACGCGCCTCTGAATAAATAAGTTAATTCATTTGCGAGCTACGAGGATGACGTCAAGATATGACGTTGTGTCGTCTGCTTAGCAATGGCGACGCGATAGCTAACAAGCAAGGCGGAAATAGTTTCTTAAATCTGTATAGGCGCTAACTATCACATCGAAATTTAAAATGTCCATATTTCGGGGTTTAAAGTGAATTGAGAGCTGAAAATAGTCTCGCTGACCTACAAATTCGCAAAAGAAGATTTATAAAAATGGTTCATCATTCAAACGCCAGTGTTTAATCTAGTCCCCTCCTCTGGGGGGGGGGGGGGGTTGAGGTCTCTGGGGGCGGGAGACAATTGAGCGTCCGAAGGAAACTCGTGGTGCGCATAGTGCCGAGACAAGGATGGGGAGGGTCATGGGGAGGGGGATGTGCCCTCCCATCAGAAACTTTTTTAATTTCAACATTGCAATGGCAGCATTTTATGGTGTCACCTTAACAAAATAGCTGTAGTTTTTCATTGACCCATTAGAAACTTTTTGAATTTCCACATTGCAAAGGAAGCATTTTAAGGTGTCATCTTAACAAAATAGCTGTAGTTTTTCAGTGACCCATTACAAACTTTTCGAATTTCCACATTGCAAAGGCAGCATTTTAAGGTATCATCTTAACAAAATAACTGTCCTTTTTCAGTGACCCATTAGAAACTTTTCGAATTTCCACATTGCAAAGGAAGCATCTTAAGGTGTCATCTTAACAAAAATAAATTAATAGTAATACAGTACCGTAATTCATACTCATTGCAACATGATAGTATCATATATTATAGTGCTTAGCAAATAATGTCATTATAATCATACAATAATAAATAATATCACGGTATATTATAACACTTCATGTAAAACAATGATGAAAACAGCAACTAAAAACAAAAAAATCATTTCTCACATTTTTCTGGAAGGGGGGCGGGGAGATGTCAATTCTGGGGTGAACTTTTTTCCCCAGAGACGTCTAGATTAAACACTGTTCAAACGCATACAGTTTCAGAGCCTTTCTTGGGACGGTCATACAAAATGACAAACGTTCTGCTTTCTAGTTTAAGATATAGGCTATAATATATATTTACAGTGGTTAAAGTGGATTGGGTGAGCAGTGGGAACGCTGATGAAGAATTTTATTGAAATGCTTGTGTTTTAGAGTTCCATCATGATGAGCAGTGGGAACGCAAGTCAGGAATTTCTAGAGCAGTGGGAACGCCGTTCCCACGCGTTCCCACCCACTTTAATATATATAAATGGTCTGATGCAAATGTACCCTCTAATATTACAAATCCATTCATAAGTTTCATGTGCGACATTGTCTGGGAGTGTTACCGGTGTGCTTTCTTCCTGTAGATCTGCACCCTGCGCACTGACAGCTCAACCACCATGGTTTATGATGATCAGCTGCAAGTTCCCTATGTTTGGACTATCAGCGGCGAATGGTTCGGATACGATGATCAAAAGAGCCTGTCTACCAAGGTAACCATTAGGTTGATTCTTAATAATAATAATAATAATAATAATAATAATAATAATAATAATAATAATAATAATAATAATAATAATAATAAATGATTTGGGACGCGACCGTTGTTGACACGGTGGCTGCTTCCTACGTCCTCGAGAACGCGTCTGAAGCCGGGAGAGCGGCGGAGAAAGCCGCCACTAGGAAACTTTCAAAATACTCGGACCTCCAAAGGACATACATCTTCGTCCCCTTGGCTGTCGAAACAATGGGTCCCATCAACAATGAGGGTCTCGCCTTTGTTTCCGAAATCGGACACCGGCTTTCAAAGTTATCTGGAGATTCACGCGAAACTGGCTTCCTTTTCCAGAGCATTTCTGTTACAATTCAACGCTACAACGCCGTTGCCTACCACGGCACCTTGTCTGGACTACCTGGGGCCATGGACCGGCCACCCTAAACTAACTAAAATTGTTCTGTAAAAACTAAATCGAATTCTAAACCTAACATTCCAGTTATAATAATAATGATAATAATAATAATAAGAAGAAGAATAATGATAATAATAATAATAATATTAATAATAATAATAATAATAATAATAATAATAATAATAATAGGGCCTTTCCAGACTGTGATTTTATATTAGGCGGTAGTGAAGTCCCTGAGGCATCCTGTATACCTCGGGGGCAAAAATAAAATAAAAAATAAAAAATAAACAAATAATAATAATAATATAAGGGATCATGTTTACCTCGGGGCAAAAAAATATAATAATCACACCTCTTTGTGCCCATGACCTTGGAAACACTTGGGCCCATCAACTCTGCCGGGGTTTGATTCATTCGCGAGGTTGGCCAACGTCTCTCAGTCGTCTCTGGAGAGATAAGGGAGGTGACCTTTCTCTTTCAGCGCTTTTCCATCTGTATTCAGAGCTACAATGCCATTGCATTTCGTGGCACGTTCACTAATGTTGCTGTTGCGGAGGACGAGGCCTGATTTTCTAAACACTCAAAAACAGCTCCAAGGGAAAAAAAATGAAATCCCGAGGGATCCTAGGTACCTCGGGTAAAAATAATAATAATAATAACAAAATAATAAGAGTAATAATAATAACGCCATAGCCTTCCAAGGCACCAAGTTTGCTTCGCTTGATCTTGACGAGTTCTCGCCGTTCCAGAATACAATTTTTTACTTCTCCGGATAATTTTTTGAAATCCCGAGGGATCTGAGATACCTCGGGTAAAAAAAAATAATAGCAGTAACATGTGGAACCATAACACAGCCATGCGGTTACAAGGGCGTCTCGCATTCAACTAGCAACAGGGTAGACCTTACAAAATAAATATGTCCTGTCCTGATTTGAAGGAGACAACCGAGTCAGCCACTCGCAAGGCGGGAGGAAGACTGTTCGAGCATCGGGGCACCGGCCACTGAGAAAGCGCGGTCACCGAAGCGGGTTGTCATTCGCCTTACGCAGATAGCTTTTCTCAATGGATCTGAGTCGCAACCTGGGAATGTCCCCGAGACAGTTATCACGCAGATATTGGGCGCAGCTCCGCGCAGAGACTTGTAAATATATAAGAAGCTGAGATCGACAATACTCCGCCAAGCAGCCACAAGCGGCGATCCTACTTTTAATCTTAGTAGACGACAAGCAAAAGTGAATGTTCTTTTGTGCCACCATCGCCATCATCGTATCTACACGACCACCACCACTGCCACCACCACCACTGCCACCACCACCACTGCCACCACCACCACCACCACCACCACCACCACCAATGGCACGACCCCAATTACGCCGCCATTAATAACATTCAAACCAATAGCACCACAACTAATAGGACTGCCACCAGTAGCGCCAGTTGAATCTCCAGCAAGATTACTATTGAGGGGGAATTTTCCTGAAAACCCTAATTTCACGGGTGGCGGTACTGGTGGATGTCGGAGTGTGGCGGTGTGGGGGAGGGATGGGGTGGGGAGGTGTGAGGGTGGGGGCGGAATTTGTCCCAAACCAAAATTTCACGGGTGGCGTACCGGTGGATTTTGGATTGTGGTGGGGTGTTGTGGGGTGGGGGTTGTTGGGTGTGGTGTGGTGGGGTTGTGGCCGGGAGCGTGTCGAATCCAAAATTTCCCGGGCAACGCCGGGTGCCCCAGCTAGTCACTAATAAGACCTTCACTAATGGCGCCAACACCAATAGGACTACCGCCAATAGCATCACCATCAATGGCGCCGACACCAATAGCACCACCACAAGAAACACCACCACCAATGGCACCACCACCAATAGCACTCTAACAAATGGCACCACCACCAATGGCACCACCACAATGGCACCACCCCAATAACACACTAACCAATAGTACCACGGCCACTGGCACAACCACAATAGTTCAGCCATTAATAGCACCCCAACCAATAGCACGACCAACAATAGGGACACCGCTGCCTTTTGCACTATCACCAGCATTATCTCCACAGCCTTCATCGGTTGACACCTTTCGCATTGAAACTTTAAGTGGAGATGTCACTGCTTAATAATAGTAGTAGTAGTAAGAGTAACAATAATAGTAATACTAATAAAAATAGTGATAATGATAATAACAAAGTCAAAATAATATTAATAATAACGGCAAGAACTTTATAATAGTAGTAGTAGTAGTAGGAGTAGGAGTAGTAGTAGTAGCAGTAGTAGTAGTAGTAGTAGTAGTAGTAGTAGTAGTAGTAGTAGTAGTAGTAGTAGTAGTAGTAGTAGTAGTAGTAGTAGTTGTTGTTGTAGTAGTAGTAGTAGTAGTAGTAGTAGTAGTAGTAGTAGTAGTAGTAGTAGTAGTAGTAGTAGTAGTAGTAGTAGTAGTAGTAGTAGTAGTAGTAGTAGTAGTAGTAGTAGTAGTAGCAATAGTAGTAGTAGTAGTAGTAGTAGTAGTAGTAATAATAATAATAATAATAATAATAATAATAATAATAATAATAATAATAATAATAATAATAATAATAATAATAATATTAATAATTGTAATAATAATAATTATAATGATTGTGATGATGATAATAATAATATAGTAATAATAATAATAATAATAATAATAATAATAATTTTTAAAATATAGAAAAAAAATAATAGGTCTCTATGTGAAAGACCTGTTTTCTGTTGCAACGCCTCTCTATAACTGTTCAGCGTTTCAACTCGGTAGCCTTTCGAACACTTTAGCTGAGCTGGATCCAGAGGAGATAACAATAGCAATAACAATAGCTACTGCTTCTCTAGTTTATTGTACTTCCTGTTACTAATGCTGTTTGTTGAAGATATTAAAAAGAAATATAATAAAAATAATAATGATTGATTATGAAGTAGTAGTTAATTTCCCTGCTGTGTGGTGCGTGTGCTGTGTGGTTGCTCTTCCTGGAGGGAAAAAAACTGTAACATAATAAGTTTGGCTCAATAATAAAACTTCCCTGCCTATCTTGCCAAGTCTTGCCACCCAGACATAAACGACATTCAGGAACCATTTAAAACCTGGATGAATCACACGCACCTCGATAGAAAGTAGGCCAGAAATTAATTGTAGTTGTTTCAATGCAGTCATCATGGTGATAGGCTGTAGGAACGCAACTGCTATGTATATACAGGTTAGCTGTATTTACAGGTTACCTGGTTGAAAAAGGAAGGTTATGCCGGGTATGGTTTCTGGGACGTACCCTCAGACGATTTTAAGGGCGAATACTGCAACCTGGGATCATACCCTCTCATGACAACCCTCTACAACACGTTGATGGGCAGTGTAACAGGCAGTCTTCCGCCGTTGACGAAGATTCTTGAAAGGTTTGCAATGCTACACATAGTAATCAAAGTGACCAGTGAAATTATATTGCGCCTCTACATATAAGAGTCTTCATTTGCATAGGATATCGTCTGTAGTTTGGCATCTGGTTTTCTCTTTTCCACATGGTTTTCCAATTATTGATTGATTTCATAATACAATTTCAGTTAAAGAGACAATCGAAGTGTGTCTCGGACATCATTGTAGCGGCTGCATGGAAAGTATTACTTGAGGGGTCCGGTAGTGCATTGGATAATACGCTGGTTTGGAGATCAGCGGACCCGAGTTCGAGCCCCGTACGGCGGACGTGCCTTGCAGGCTTCTTTTAGTGCCGTTTATGCAGGTTGTATGTTAGAAGTTAAGACTTCTGTCCTCTGTCATGCGCAGTGGCGTAGCCAGGAATTTTTCATGGGGGGGGTTTTATGGCCGGAAACCCTGTTTTTTGCTATTTTTCTTACTTAAATGGAAAAATAACCTAAAAAAAACTTTCCGGAGCCAATGGGGGGGTTTTGACCCCCGAAACCCCCCCTTGCCTACGCCACTGGTCATGCGCGTTCTTGTTAATTGTTTAATTGCATAACTGTACTCGGGTGTACCCTGTAACCCGTTGTAGTCTGTACTCTCTCAACCTGATTGATCAATAAAGGAATATCATATGAGATTAGAAATACAGACGTCAAGATCCGTAGTGCAATCCATTTTGATGTTTATCAACATTGACGGAATTAGCAAATATTCTAATTTTTCTCTTTACAGCAGCACTACCCTCGTACACAAGATGGAGACGACCACAATCAAGAAATAACTCCACGGTCGTCTGTCGATCTGTGATCTTCTGATTCTGCTGACGTTGCTATGTTTATAAAAACATACACGATGCGGTCTTAACGAAAAACGGATATAATTATATGACAATATAATACAATATGACACGATGCTTAAGTGTGTATATTTATATATTTCATATTATATCATTATGAGCGTATTATAAAGAATTATTCACGAGAGCATAACTGCCAGTGTTCGACTTTGCATTAATTCAAAATCAAGGAACCTAGAGATTTTGACCCTTTAAATCAACGGTACTGACTGATATTCGTTGTAGCATTTTAGTTCTAAAGGTTCCCCACTATATGCAGCTAATATATGGATGCTGTGGGTAGTGGTTAAATTGCTGACCCATAAATGACCGAACGCCAAAATGTTAAAACCTAAGCCTAAAACCCCAGCCTATCTGACGACACAATCACAGATAAATGCGCGCACATATAATATACAGGGAAAAGTGCCTCCCTGGATAATTATTGACACAATGTCATGTTCTTCACTATACAAGAAAATTTCTTGGTACTGCCAACTGCCATACTCCGAATGTAATTCTTTTACCTGGTCATACCTGGCATCGAATGTACGTAAACGTGCTATTCCCGACTGAGGATAACGCCCCAAATTTTTTCAGTCGGGAAAAGTTGCGTTTGCGTACATCCGGAGCTTTAAAATAATATGACTAGGTAAAATTTGATGAAATTCGGATAATGGCCAAAAACTATAAACTACTGTATTATTCATAGCAAGTTCTTCACACTAAAGTACTGCATTACTCATACCAATGGTCAAAGGCTAGCCTATACAGTACTGTATTACTCAATAATACTCATACTAATTTCTTCACACTAATGTACTACTCACAGTATAGTGACCTAAATTAAACTGAGACATTTGCAATTAGAATCCTGTATAAGAAATAGACATATGGGAATATAGGCCATCTTTATTTCATGCTCAGCATTTTCAAGCTCCTACCTAAAGATGTGACTACGAGCATTTCGTTTTGCCCTCCTGAAAATGATCTGTCGACGTTCACGCGATTCGGAACACGCATTGAATGTAGGACCATACGAAAGAACTTAAGCAAGAATCATGTTATTTGGTTAATTTCTGTAGCAAAAGTACAGTTAGGTGAAATGTCTTCTTCCCCTTTTAGGCCGCGGCTCTCATCGTTTAGGCAGCGGATCTCAAGCATAGGCGCAACCACCCTATGGGACCGACGGGACGCGTCCCCACCAACTTTTGAGTGGTCCCCTAGCTTTATTATTATGGTCCCCCCCCAAACTTTTAGGACGTGATTCATTATGGTCCCCTCCAACTTTTAGGACGTGATTGCGCCTATGATCTCAAGTGTTAAGGATCTGGCTGAATCTTACCAGTGGTTGCCGGGGATGGTGGAAAATCATGACCATAATGTTTTAAAGCAGGAGTGTCAAACATAGGCCTACAAACAAAAAGGCGGTTACATAGCCTACATTAAAAAAATAACCCCTATCAGTGACATAATTATGATAAATCCACACATTTGTTAAAGCAAAAACAATTTCTTCCAAACAAGCATTGCGAACATGACCCTAAACATAGGCCTACATCTATACTGAAAGACTGGGCATCGATCCTTGTTCGTAAATAATCACCAAGGCAATCATGAACCTCTACTCATCTACTGGAAATTTTACCATCAGCTTCAAACATTCCCTGGTCACACCACTCCTATAACCGACCTGTCTTCAACATGTCATTCATCTCTAGACTAACTGAAGGTGTAGTATTCTGTCTCGGAACAACGACACCTGACTTCAAATTCACTCAACACGAGTCTAGTTTTACCAAGAAGCACTGAACCGAAACTCGACTCACTTCCTTCAACTATACACTTGTCTCTGCCATCTCTCATCAACAAGTCTCTGCCTCCTTGATATTTCTGCAGCCTTCAACACCATCGACCTCAACATATCACTCAAAAGACTGTCTTACTGGTTCGGTGCTATACTGACACTGCACTCGTTTGGATGGAGTCCAATTCTTTCCTCGCTCATTCTCTGCTAAAACACCGGAAATCCGATGTCAATCATTATCATGCCCTCTCACCTGTGGTGCTTCGCAGGGTTCTAATCTATCCTCGGACCGCTTTTGTTCATCCTCGACACTACCTCCACCTAGTGCTCTTATAGTATCAAATACAGACGATCATCATCTATTATATTGACCACACCCAATTATTCATTTATTTCTCTCAAAGGAGTTTCTCCGACTACATAGATTATCTTCTCCGCGTGGTTACCCAATCTATATAAATAAAAATGTAAAAAGTTTGGTCTTAATCGAATTTCTCGGAAATTTCATCACCGATTCTTTTGAAATTTTTCGCAAAACGCTCCGTTCGAATACGATCGTGTTTGTAAAAGAATTTCCTGGAAAGAAACAAATCTTTTACACACAAGAAACACAACTTTCTCCTCGAGTTGACACGTTTATACATTTTTACTCTCACGCAGTCGTCCGCCATTTCGCGCATGCGCTGTCGATAGCGCTGGCGATATAATATGGATTCGACCCACTTCCATTTCAACCGTCCAAAGATTTTAACTGGGTCACCAATGACAAGCCTCGGAAAGAGGTCGCAACATTCGCGCGCGCTGCCGAGAGCATGTTTATTTTAACTGGGTCACCAATGAGAAACCTGGGAAAGAGGTCGCAACATTCGCGCGCGCTGTCGAGACATGTTTATATAGCGCATATATTTAACTGTCGATATATATTAACTGTCGATATAATTATATATATGGATTCCGCCCATTTTAACTGGGCCACCAATGACAAACCTTGGAAAGATTGCTTTAAAAATTTCACAAAACGTTCTATCGAACGGGTTTAGCTGTCGGGAAGGGAGGAGTGAGTGAGGAAGGGAGGGGGAGGGAGCGGGAGAAAGAAGGAGGGGAGGGAGCGGACGGGATGGATGGAGGGAGGAGATGGATGGAGGAAAGAGAGGGATGGAGGGGGATGGAGGGAAGGGGAGGGAGGGGAGGGAGATGGGAGGGGAGAGGGACGGGGAGGGGGAGCGGGAGGGGGAGGGAGGAGGAGGGGTAGGGGAGGGGGATAGAGGGGAAGGGAAAGTAGGCGGGAGGGGAGGGGGAAGGAGGGAGTGCGAGGGAGTGAATGGCGGTAGGGAGGGACAGAGGAAGGGAGGGAGCGAGGCAGGGAAGGGAGGTATATGGAGGGAGAGTTTCACGGTCTTTTCAGCCACAGCAACGCGTGGCCGGGTACAGCTAGTTACACATAATTTATCTCCTTCTGGATCACCTAAAATCTCCTGCACCTGAACACCTCTAAAACTGAATTCATATCAATGCCTAGGTCAGCTATTTGACCAGAACCTTTGCATCACTCATATTTCTCGCACTTGCTGCATGCACTTAGGTAAACTTCGCAGGAACCACCCTATGCTCGACTTCAAAACAGTATCCACAATCGCCACATCTAAAGTTCACGCCAAATTAGATTGCGGCAATTCTCGTTTCCTCAAAATAGAGATTACCTAAATAAACCGCTTCCAAACAATTCATAATGCCTTCGGCCGTGTTTTTATCAAAATCCACAAGCACCACCACATAACTCCTGTCCTCAAATCACACCACTAGCTCAAAATGTTTGAACGAATAGAATAGCCTACAAATTCATATAGATCATTGTACTGGAAGAGAACCTATGCAACACACTTCGATCCTCACAGTAGTCCTATTATCTCCTTCAGTTGTTCATTGTCTAAACGCTTCGTTCACCAGTTCTTCATCCACCCCGACTCTGCTTCGCCCTTCCGTCACCTCATCACTTAAATTTGACTATAATCCCCTTAGCCAACGCTGTCCCGCCTATTTGGGACAATCTCTCCCAGTTGTAAGACAAATATCTGATTGATCATACGACCTCATCCAAAGCCTCACCTCTGGCATTACTCCGCAGGTGTTATTAACTTGGGCGCGAAAATAGCATAACGGCTTTTAAAAGCATGTCAAACGCATATTGCAAACTGACAATTTCAAATTAAAATTTGAAAAATATAACCGGAGAGAGGCCATGTGGTTGTACAAAATTAATAATCATATATAATGGTAAATAATATCATGGTTATATTATAGCAGTGCATGTACGGTAATAGAGTAATGTAAATACATGTAGCAACTAAAATAATATAGAATCGTATTGTCAAAAGTGTCTGGTCGGAAATGCCATTTCTTAAGGAGCTTTCACCTTAGATTAAACACTGAATACAACATTCTAATCAGAAACGTCTGGCGCTGAAGATTATCAGCAAGAGGCAGGCAGGCATCGGTCTTGCGATCGCGGCCGCAGGGTATTATTGTTGGGGCTTTTGGGAGGTAGTAATCGATGCAATAAGTCAGGCAATCACTCCCTCTGCCAGGCGGACTGAGGTGTGCCTGCCAGTAGGCATCTCATGCGCTTGCTTCTAGGCACCTTTTGTCTAAAAAAATTTTTATCCTGGGACTTTCTGTTCACATACATTTTGTCTCTATAGGGACATTGTGGGGCGCGGTGGCGTCGTTGCCTTGAAGCCGGAAGGTTCGAGGTTCGAATCCACCTCAAGTCGCCGCGTAGGGACCTTGGGCAAGTCCTTCACTCGCAGTTGCTAAGCGTTTCGGCGTGAAACTCCGATGCAGTGTCCGCTCTGCAGTCGGGAGCGCCTCTGAGTAATGGGCGTGAAGGTGCGCTATAGCAAGTGCACACACAACCAAACAAAGCTTATTTTATTCTGGAACTTTTTGTCCAGGAACATTCCATCCGGGAGTCTTTTGCCCGGGTACATTTTGTCAAGGGACTATTTTGTCCGGGATATTATGTCCGCGACATTAATTTTTTTATCTGGGGACATTTTGTCCGTTGTGCATATGTGAAAGCAATATGTCCAGACGCAGAGGCGTAGCGACCGCCCTCCGTACCCTCCGACCGAAGGGGTCCCGCAAGGAGGGGGCCCATAAGTGTGTTAAATATGTAAGGCATAAGTGACATTTATTGACGCTATAATCCATATTGGTTTTACTGACAATGCGGTGAAGTAAATACGGAATACATGCATACTAGGCATATAATTATATGCATAATATTACATAAGCCCTGCATATCGTAGAAAGTAAATACTGTTTCCCGTTTCTTCATTGTAAGGGACCGCCGCCCCGGACACAATAATTATATTCGGAGGGGGCCACGTTCTTTGTCGCTACGGCCCTGTCCAGACGAGAAAATAACTTTCTGCTCATGAGTAACGCCGCTGGGAAATGTCGTGTAGTGGTCGTGGGGTTCTTCTGTAATCGAATTTTTTTTTCGAAACTCCACACTAAAGTTATCTGTGACACATTGTTCCGAAAGCTCACGTGTTGCAAAGATTTTCATCACGGTTTCAATGGTGACAGCGCTTTTAAACAAGCTGGTGCCCTGCTCTTGTCTTTAGTGTGGCGCTTTAGATATTTAGAGATTGAGACCACGATTACTTTGGCCGTCGCGCTATGTAAAGGACAAACTTCCAATCATTTTAAATAAGCATCGCAAACAATCAGAAGCATTCGGCGTATAGTAGGGATGTACCAGTATAATCGACACAAATGCGGAACCAAGGTCTTCGTGGATTTTCCTGCAGGTGGGGTGGTGCTTCAGAAGGCTCATTCCGCCGACGTTGACAAACATCACAACTGCGTACGATAGTTTATGTAAGCTTATAATTATTTTCATCCATGCCTGGCCACCAGACATAGATTAGAGCCATAGATCTTGTTCGACAGATACCTGGGTTCGTTTCTTGCAAATTTCTGAGGACCTTCGTCTGACGCTCTTTGGGAACAACCAACCTGTGTTCCCATAACAGACAACCATTTTGAACCTATAATTCCAACTTCCGCCGAACATACTGAGTGACTTCTGGTGTTCATTGTTCTTCTGTAGGCCACTCCACATACTGCACTCACTATAGAGTACCCGCACCAACGCTGGATCCTCTGCTGTAAACTGCTGTGTCTCTTATGCGTTCACGTGCACCTTTTCTGTGAAACACCGGAATCTCCTGTTCATCATTCCGAGTTGGCGTCGAAACACGAATGAGGCGAACGACTCAATCCATCTGCATTAGAAAAATCGATTCCTGCTCTGTGCTCAAGTCTATAATATTATAAGCTGCCAGTATTATAGCACATCGGTGAACGCGAGATGCTACCTACTGAGATATTCTTTTACGTTATATCGTCACTTAGGAGTAATAATAAAGGTTTATGATCAGTCTAATTTTAAAGTTGCTTGCCCAGAGAGTATTGATGAAATTCTCTCACCCAAAAATAACAGCCATTTTCTTTTCTCCCAGCTGTGAATAATTCCTCTGAGTATCAGATAATGTGCGAGACGCGTATGCTTAAAGATGAGAAGTAACGGCTCCATTACCACATGGTGAAACATCGCAAGCCAAAACGTTTTGACTTTGTCACTATAGTAGGCCTATAGGCCTATTAGAGGTTTGGTAGACGTCACAAATTCCTTGACTGCTAAAAAGAGTTTCCTGAGCATCATTCCAGGTCCAAATGTTCATTTCATTTTCTTTGGCAAGTCATGTTGCGGAGCTAGACTAGTAGAAAGGCGTGGCAGATAACGATGATAATAATTAACCTAATTCAACATTTCCAGATAGCTTTTTAGTTAAGTTCCTGACAATGGAACTCTGCAGTGTTGCCAATGAGGTTTCATAAATAAACCCAGATTTCCTTCTGAAAAACCCCAGAAAACTCAGACTATTTAGTTAAGCAATTTTAGACCCCCTTGTTCAAATTAAGTTGGATTTTCGCTTGTATAGATGAGCGTTAACAAAAATAATGTTCCTCAAATGAGTCGAATCAAATGTAGTTGCAACTTTTAACTTTCGAAAAATTGTCAGTTGTCAAGTTGTCAGAGACTCGGCATCCATGAGCTGCGGGTCGGTCAAGCCTACAAGAATTGCAAACACACAACACGTGTGGTTTAAGTTTGTGAAGTTTTAACGTTGTTGAAAGTCTCCGGCAAATTGTTTTTATTGGCCTACAAGCCCTACATCAACAATCCAATGTTTTAAATTACCATTATAAACATCTGCAACAACTAGCTTATTGTGCTGCACCACTTCCTGGAGGATTGACCTGACCTATATACATGTTAGAGATGTAGATACAGATTAACAAAGAGAGGAGTGACCTGACATATATTTAGACATCAAATCGGCTTATTTCTGTACAGAGCTATAATTCTTCTGCGTCACCAGGTTATAAATTATTCACGAATTGACAACGTGAGATCTTGATTGTGGTGTTTCAAATCAAATTTAGTGGACCAAAAATTATGAAGCATAACCAGTTTACATTGAATTTCACTATAAATACAATGTATATTGTTCAGTTCTCAGAATATTCATACGTTGTAAATACAAAATGGTCAAGTAACGAAAATAAACCCTGATTTTGCCGCAAAATCCCACCAAACCCAGACCAAGGTCAAAAACCAAGATCTAGTGGAAACCCAGCTGTGGAATAGGCATGGGCGGAGTTTATCAGGGGCTGGGGGCTAAGCCCCCACCCCAAGAATCCACAGACTTGCACAGACTTGGGGGGGGCCCGGTAGAGTAGTGGTTAACACGCTGGCCAAGAGTGCGAGAGGTAGTGAGTTCGAGCCCCCGTTGGGCGGATTTGCTTTGTAGGCTGCCATTGGCGCCGTGTAATTACAAAGCTGTCTGTTCAGTTGGTAGTTAAGTTTAATTAAGATTACTGCATAACTTGTAAATGTAAAGCGCAGTGCGTCTTGCAGGCGTTTAATTAAAGAAAAGATATTATTATTATTACATCAATAAGGACTCCCACGGCTAAAAAGATTGGAACTTGTAGTGTGACAAGAGAACAGGAGAGCAACAAGCCTAGACTAGTGAGTTGCTGGTCACTAGCCCCCTCCCCATCTACACCAAGACTGTGAAAAACGAAGTCTGGCAGCCTGTAGCAGTAGGCTACCGTAGTATAGTTTGTCTATTGCGCAAAAACATGTTGACAGATTGCAACCTGGGACATTGAGACAAACTAAGAGATAGAAGGAGACAGAAGCAATCAGTTATTAGTATGAATTGTTTTGCCTTTGTCACATTACTACCGTATTGTCACCTTGAGGTGAAGTTCCAAGCATCTTGCATGAAAGTTCAAAGTTGTGCATTTTCTCCCTGATCATGAGACCTGGGCGACTGGTGATCTGTGAAGGACCGTTCGTTTTGATCGATTCAGTCTTCACAGAATTACACAACATTAGAACAGCTGTTTAGAAACGCAACTAAGAATTTTTCTGCAGCCTTGGCGGACCTTGACCATGCTCTGAACCCCATCCTTCCTCCCTCGATATACATCCAATTAAATAACCACGAACTAAATGCGTTCCAAGACCGCATGAACGAATAATATAATTATTTTTGCCCAACAGCGTAATTTGGAAAACGTTTTAAACAAGAATGCTTTAGCCTATAATTATGCCTATGCTTTTTTTACACTTACATGGCTATATTGGGCATGCATAATTGTCTATACTAGACAAACCTTAACTTATTCAATAGATAAGAAATTCTTTTTAGGTATATTCTTTTATCACTCTAAAAATCCTGGTAATAAAACATGAATTATACCCGTAACGGCTTTCATTAACTCCTGTCTCTCGGACTACTTCAGAAATAGAACTTACTGTGTCTATTATTTTAAGGTGAATAAATAATGTTTGCTTTACCACAGAGAACGGTTCTCATGGTTGCAGTACTTACTCACACTTGCTAACCGGAAATAGCTGCAGCAGACGATTGAACATCAATCTATGTTTATTTAGTGATCTAAATTTGAATTTCTAAACCGTCGCATATCAAATAATTAAAATGTCTAGCGGGCCACCGCAAAAGCGTTTACGACACAGTGTATTGTCATTTTCATCAGAAAACTTCCACTTTGTCAAAAGGTATCTTTTTCGCATACCTTATAAGAACTAGGCTAATACTGCTATTAGTCGTCTTCTAATCGCGATACGCGGCCATATTATTCTACCGAATTGTCCAGGGTCTATGACAACAGAGGCCAGAAATGTGCTCGGTATATTACAAAACTTAAGAGCTTAATGTTTTGATGATGGATGGATCCGATTTGACCAGGGTCTATGACAACAGAAGCCGTTACCCTAGACGGAAATTCGCTCCGCGTATTACAGCACTGAAGAGCTAATGCAGTTATATTTTGATGACCTTTTTTCTCTTAGTCATCCGTCCAAAATCTTCAAAAAAGGTGTTCAATTTTTCTTCCCCAAAAAATGACATTTTTTTAGTCATCCACCCGAAATCTTCAAAAAAGGTGTTCAATTTCCCTTTCCAAAAAACCGATGACTTTTTTAGTCATCCGTCCGAAATCTTCAAAACAAGGTGTTCATTTTTCCTTGTTTAAAAAAACTGATGACTTTTTACTCATCCGGTCGAAATCATCAAAAAAGGTGTTCAATTTCCCTTCCCAAAAAACCGATGATTTTTTTTAGTCATCGACCAAAATTTTAACAAAAATTTGACCGATCAGTGAATGATTTTTTACCATTTTTTATTTCGGTGTGTTTTTCATTTTTTATTTCATGCATTTTACATCATGTGCTCGTAAATGCATTAATTTTTTCGCATATTCTATTTCGGGGGTGTTCAAACACCCAAAACATCCCCCTAGCTACGGCCTTGATACCTGATGTATAAAATTGAAGGTCTAGTGTTCAAATTAGTTGAACCGAAAATCTGTCTATGTCTGTCTGTCTCTCCACGGTGAGTCTCCCCTACTCTGTCTCTAAAATGACGTCCTAAACTGCTACCATTGCAGTGTGGAAATTCAAACAATTTATGTTGCTGGGGTCTCGGCGATCGTCCTTCTGCCGCTCGGTCGTCCACCCAAACCTACGAGGGCAATTTATGCTTTAGCCCCCCAAGAGCTGAAACCAAACTCCGCCCATGTTTGCATCAACTGCGTGGTTATTATTTTGGTCTGTGTGGGACTAAGTAGCATGGCCTATGCGCCTGCTTGTAGACTTAATTACTAACTGTAATTCTGTTCTTCTCTCTGCCCCGCCCTCTTTCTATGTCTTTCACGAACGAACTCTTTCTCTTTCTTTGTCTCTTTCCATCTGTTTCTTAGTCATGCTGTGCCCTTCTCACTCAGTATCATCTCATTATATCTGCATGTATGTCTCCATCTTACTCCGATTCTTCTGTCTTTACATATTGTGCTGGCTCCGTCCTTGCGGGTTACCTTAGCGTCCGTCTGCCTTCCATTCTTTTCAATCGAAGACTTTTAATTGGGAAATTTATAATGAGTAAATGGCTTGTCGAGCGTTCGACTGTAAAAGCCAGTCGTATAGACAGTGACTGAAATACAGTCAGCTAGTTCTACCGTACTCAGCATCCTCATCAGTTGGTCGAGTTCTTCGTAAGCATCCTCTAGACAGCCAAGCACCTGCGGAATGAAGCTGCTACAGCTCCTGCTGGTCGGTCTGTCGGTCGGCATCATCAATGCAGTTAATTTCAGTAAGTTATCACAGTCTTTGAGACGAACGAATTCCATGGCAACACAGACTTTAAGTCAGGATGTCTACCTTTAAGGAATTTTTATAACTGTACAGCTCCATTTTTTCCTTCCAATCCGCTATGGCATATTATTCCCAAAAAGATGACAATGAACAATTTCACTGTTCTTATTTAGCTACTTTAAATTGCAGAAAAATGCTTATCCAGCAAGAAACACTAATGCATTTAAAACAGCACTTTTTGTGTATGCCTGCACTGTAATGTCTCATAGAAAGAATTGTCCAACAGGAAATCTGAGGGTATGCATTGAAGGGGTCCCACTCACTCAGGTTATATCTACTAAATTCTTAGGAGTGTATATTGATCAACACCTAACCTGGAAAGACCCCATAAAAATTGTATCTAATAAAATCGCTAAAAACCTTGGAATATTATCCCGTACCTCCCAGCTAGTACCTCCTCATATTCGTCTCACATTATATTATTCACTCATTTACCCTTACCTCTTGATACATCAAGTCTGTCGTCAAAGCTCCAGGAGTTGACGGCACCAGGTGACCCTTACCTCACATACTGCAACATAATTTGGGCCTCTACCTATAAATCTAGTATACTGAATTTACTCAAGCTCCAAAAGCGAGCAATTCGATATATAGGACACTTGCCCTATGGGACTTCGACCAATAAATTCCGGGAATATAACCTTCTCAATGTTTATCAAATTAGGCATGTGCAGATAGGCGAGTTCATGTTTAAATATTTTCATGGTTTATTACCTTCTGTGTTTAAATAATTTTTTCCTCCCTACTACAGAGGTACATTCGTATCATACCAGACAGGCCAACTCTTACCATCTGCCTTACGCCCACACCAATATCCGTCGCTTCTCTGTTAAATACAATGGGGCTCAAACATGGAATGAAATTCCGCTTCCCATCAGACTGCAACCTAATCTTTGTCTCTTTAAGCTAAGACTGAGAGCCCTGATCTATATCTATAAGGAAGGATGTGACTATGTTTGTATGTTTGTATGTATGTATCTGACTTTGTCCAGAATGCACGCTCACAGTTTTTGAGCTTTTCACTCCAAACCTTCACTACTGTGTAGGTCTCGGCACGAGACGCAAAGGCGAGGGGTTGGCGATTCTCTACCACCATGGGGACCAGGGTGGGGGATGAAACCCCCAAATTTTTTTCAAAAAAACGCAGCTATTTTTTTGATTTTTTTTCCTAGATAGAGGTCCATCAGAACCCCCCGGATCAGTGGTTGGCAAATCTCCACCACCAGGGGGGGCCAGGGTGCGGGGGGGTCAAAAACACTGATTTTCGCTAACAATTTTCATTCGCTTGCCACGTATAAATGCAGTAATTTTAACCATTTTTGAGGTGTCTAAAGTCGAGTGGAGGGGTGGGATGGAGGTGAGAGGTGGAGGTGGAGGTGGTGGGGTGGCGTAGGGGTCGAGGGGTGGGGATGGGGTGGGGGGGGTGGGGTGAGGGAGTGGGTTGAGGTGGGGTGGAGGGGTGGGTTGGAGGGGGATGGAGTGGGAGGTAGGGTGGGGTGGTAGTGGTGGGGTGGGAGGGGGTTGGGGTGGAGGAGGTGGGGTGGGGTGGGGGTGGGATGGGGTGGAAATTTTCGTCAAACCCAAATTTCTCCGGTGGCGTACTGGTATAGAGGTCGCAGTGTGGTGGGGTGTTGTGTGGTGGGGTTGTGGCCGGAGCGGATCGAATCCTAAATTTCCCGGGCAACGCCGGGTACCCCAGCTAGTACTCGATAAAAGGCAATAAATTATCTTAACACACCTTGGTTATTCATTGTTGCTATAGCCACTTAGTCGTTAAATAGTTTAACTATTAAATTACCTCCCTTCACTCTTTCTGAATTAATTTGGTGAAGACTTAGGTCATATCCAATTTCAACTTATTGTGCAGTATCCCGACCATTCAGTAAATTTTCTGCCTCAAATTTTTCCTTCTAGGCCCTATGACCTTCGAATGTGTAACCGTGCTATTAGTTAAGGTGTTTACTGTTTAGTTAAGGTTTTTCAGAACATTTTCGTTTTCAATGTTGTTTTGTCTCGTTATATCATATATCGAGACCACTTTATGGCAACCTAATGGCCTTCTTCATCATGGTATTTCCGCCCAGGGGCCCACCTAGCGGGGTTACAAGACCCCCTCTGAGTCCCCTGTGCAACCAATTGTAAACTATCAGCATCATTACTTAAGCACTGTTTTATTTTATTTTGTTAACTTTGTTTCTATGATGTTTCATTTGATCTATTTTGTTGCTTTGGTTGCCAAATAAATTGATTTGATCTGATTTGATTTAATGTCCTACTTTAGGGAACAACGTGTTCAGAATGTATAGTCCTAAGGATTAGGATCATAAAATATTCTTCTCCATAAATCCTTTTTATCATCCTGGCATTAAATATTTTCTAGCAAGGCTGAAGTTAACTCATAAAAGAGAAGTCGAACAGAAAGCTTTTCTGGTGGCACCTGAAATTTTCAGGTTAAAGTTCGAGAGGCCAGAGACACAAGAGAAAAGACAACCGTCGATACTTAGGTTCATTCATTCATTCAGATAATTTATATTGCGTCCCTTGAGAAGGCATACTCAGAGGCGCTCCTAACCCAGCCACGGCTAAAGATAGAGGTGAAGGAAGTATTGAGTTAGAACTTAGAAGCCTAACTGGACCCTTGTACTTGACGCAACTTTTTCCATTCTGCGCTAAATTGTCTCGCATAATTAATATGTCGAAGTGGAACACCTTAGAATTTTGCTCAGTCAGTCGGTTGTTGTAAAATGCACTGACAATCCATTTACGTCACGGTAGCCGAATGGTTAAAGCGCACACCTGATAACGCAGAACGTCCGTTGGGTTCGAGTCTTCGCTACTACCTTCCTCATTCACTATTGTTTAGCGCTGGCATGAACAACTTCCGCTAACAGATGGCCGCAATAAGATTGCAAGGTCAACTCTGGGGTCGTATGCCAATTGATAATTCATTTTTCCCAGAAAATGAAATAATATTTATATTATTTAAATAAAATATTGCATTATAGCCGTTGAAGTGGAACTAAAGATAATCGTCTCTCAGAAGCAACCTGCGACTGAAAATATGTATTGTTTCATCCGTTATTACATCACGTCCGTCTTTGAATTATTACGTGACTCAGTAAATCATTGTCCTATCCTCTCATAACATTGCATAGCATAACATTGCATAGCATAACATTGCATAGCATAACATTGCAAAGCATAACATTGCATAGCATAAGATAGCATAGCATAACATTGCATAGCATAACATTGCATAGCATAACATTGAATAGCGTTATATAGTGTGACGGAAACGGGACGGGGGGGGGGGAGGAGGAGATGCTGAGGTGGCGCGTCCGCCTCGCGGCCTCCAGGTGGCAAGGCTAAGCGTGTCGCTCAGTATGAGCGCAAGTCCGGCCTCCGTCGTCTATTGAAGGGATTAACAGTTGATCCCACTACCGTACGAAGACCCGAAGACACGATGTATTTTCAGACGATGTATTGTCAACACTCCACACGTCACAACAGGCAACCACGTGATACCCGCAACAGTCGTACCCTGGTAGCGGACGGTCGTTTCCCAAAATGGCGGCTCCCACGCAATGGCGGACTTCGAGAGCGCCCCACTGCGTCAAACGCAGGAACCCCCGGCAGCGGCAGCGGCGTACTGCGGCGGCGGCAACGGCGAGCTCCGACGACCGATACAAGGCGACGGCAGCTCCCACGGGCGACTGACAGCTGCAACGACGACCGCTCCTTCTCTACCGCAACGACGGCGACCGACGGCCGCAACGACTGCTGCTCACGACGACGACTGCACCTGCGCTTCTAAAACGGACGGAGCTCCCGCAGACTTCCCGGTGACATCTGAGCTAATGCATGGAGACCGCGCTCCTATATATACCCGACCGAGTGGACCGTGACGTCACAGGCCCGGACAGGGGGACTTTCTACGTCACAGGCCCGGACAGGGGGGACTTTACCGGAGGAGGGGAGGGGACTACTACGTCAGAGGCCCGGACAGGTCTTTGGAGGCAAAGGAGGGGGGAAGGGGACTGCTACGTCAGAGGCCCGGACAGGGGGGACTTCAGCTTACAAGATCCGCGCATGCGCACAAGGGGAAACCGTGACGTCAGAGGCCCGGACAGAGGTCTTTGGAGGCGAAGGAGGGGGGAAGGGGACTGCTACGTCACAGGCCCGGACCGAGGAACTTCTACGTCACAGGCCCGGACAGGGGACTTAATGCGCACGTGCGAACGACGGTGCGATGCGACCGCCTAATCGATGCCGGCGAACGCGTAAACAAGACCGCGGCGGCGGCGGCGGGGGGAAGAAAAGAAGACCGCGGCAGCTGCAAAGGCGAATTTCGCCACACTCTCCTTCCACCACGATTTCGAAATGTCCCTTATTTCGAAGGGCCAGGGCCCAAGGGCCCTCCCAAAAACAAGGATCCCCCTAGACCGTCGGCGTTATACAGTAACCGGCCAACGGGCCAATGGCAACAACTCTGCCCTCGAACGACCTACAAGTCGTAACAACAAAAGCGGAACAGGAAGAAACGAACTAATGTCCACGAAATGTCCACGGTTCATCATGTAGAATCCACAACACTGGGCCAACGGGCCACAACATCTTACGCTAAGTCTCACCATAACGAGACACGGCCAACGGGCCTAACTAACAGAAAAGCACGAGTTACATACGTTTCAACAATGAGAAATAGCCAACGGCCACACATATCAAAGTACAATTAAACAACGCTTCAACCTGAGCGTTCTAAAATGTCCATAGTCCATTGCACCAACAAGTCTCAGAGTTCAAGTCTCTTTTCACAATAAACGTCTATTCGTAGCGAGCCGGACGACGGACCACACGCTTTGGTCGGCCATCCTGGAAATTCACAGTCACCGGCGACGAAGCATCAACAGCGGCGGACTCGTCAGGCGAACGAGTGGCAATGTCACCCTCTGATGGCTGCTTATGACCTTACCTATCATGGCACTCCTAGTACGATGGCACCTCCCAATAAGACCATAGGGGGAAGTCCTTACCTTATCGATCCCCAAAAGGCTACATAGTTCCCCAAAACGGATCTCGTCGAAATTCGTCCCAGCCCGATCCACAGAAGTAACCTCCTGATAAGCCATAAAAATGGCGTCTTCAAATTTAGTGAACCCGTCCATCACCATCAAAATGTGAGCATGGCCCCTACGACTACGCGGGTGGGGACCAGTAATATCGATGCTATTCCGTTCCCACGGCTCCCCACAGGGTAAGGGTTTCAAAGGACCCTGCCAGGGCGGATGACCTCGGTGGTATTTGGCAGAGGGAGAGCATCGCTGACTAAACCTCTTTACGGTTCCCGACCAACCAACCCTAAAGGCCCTGCGTCGGACTTTCCACCTAGTCCTACGCACACACTCGTTAACCGCTGGTTCCAAAATTTCATCAGCAAGCATACTGTCCAACTGGCTATCACTAACAATCCTATGCGGCATCGGGTGACTTCCTAACGCTTGTCTCACCGGATGGACATCTGTCTCAATCTTATGCGTGCTCACCGACGTCTTTCCTAACAAACTTCTCATCCGTTCCTGGATTTCCGGCGACACATCCTCTGTTAACATTAACTCACTAGGCGAAGCGTCTTTATTCCCACTAATCTTCCCTACATGTATCGGCTCATCTTCCACCGGACTATCACTCAGGTCTACTTTTCTCACGTGCGCATTAGTCTCATCGTCTAACACAACACGGGCAAGGTGAACTCCAGGACGGATCTCGTGAGCCTCCGTCATCCACGCGGGAGCCACCGAGGTCAAATCTCCGTATACGGTTTTCACAGGCACCTCACTTTGGCATTTGGGCTGTAACTCTATTTCCTCGGCGACCATTACACGCCGGCACCACATTGAGCCATTCCCTCTCACCAGGGGGACACGTTTGCGACCAATAAACAGAGCCCCGTTACCAAAACTCAAGCGACAACGCTGTTCCCTCAAGAAATCCATTCCTAACATCGGTTCGGAAATCTGGTCAGAGACTAAAAAGTTAGCATGGACCTCAAAACCATCCCAAAATCTAAGGGGTAACCGGACCTCGCCCAAAACATTAACATTCGAGCCATTAGCAGCCATCAACAAGCGTGTACAAGAACGGAGTTCTAACCCTTCAACGGCTGATGACGGAACCAGGCTCACTTCGGATCCGGTGTCGATGAGAGACATCTGCAGTCGGTCGTTGATCCTTCCACGAACGTAAACGGCATTACTGCTGGCGCGGTCGGGCAGCTTTGGACGTGTCGTGTGGTTCACCACCACGGATGTCGATGGCGCGGTTGCGTCTCCTCCTGTCGTTTCCTCGTCACTCGGCCGGTTCCGGAAACGGCGCGGCTGACGGCAATCTCGGACCACGTGACCGGCTCTACCGCATCCATAACAGGTTACGGTTCTCCTCGTAGTCTCCGGCTGGCGATCTCCCAATCGGCGGTCCCCAGGCCGTTGATCTCGTCTCGATCCATCGTCTTCGATCGTAGACTGGTTCCGTAGCTCCCGGAACTGTTCGTCCATCTTCCGCTCCATTTCTCGCTGCCAACGACGCTGATCGTCACGCTGTGTCGTCAAGAAGCGGTCCAGGGTCGACTGGAGCTGGTCGGTCGGCTCGACTTCTTGCGTTCCACGGACACGGTTCGACGGTCTCCGATGATCGTCGTTCTCAGAGGCTCTCTGGTAGGCCTCTAAGCGTAGAGCGGTCCGATAAGCCTCATCCAGAGTCTTCGGCTCACGCTCCCTGACTTTCAACGAAAGCTCCCTGTCTCGCAAAGATTCCAGGAACGAGTCTCTTGCGATAATCTGCGTCGTCTCGTTGGACGGGACAGGATAGGCCAATACAACGAGTCTGCGAATCTCGTGTAATAAGTCGCTCAAACTTTCTCCGGCCCCTTGACGTCGAAAATACAGCTGACTACGGAACGTCTCAGCTTGTCCGTCCGTCCCATATCTCTGTCGGAGACGCTCCACCAGTTGGGCGTAACTTACGTCAGCTTGCGCGCCGAAATCCCAAAGAAGTTGCGTCGCAGCCTTCTCTAGCGCGCAGCGTAGATGATCCACTTTGTCCGCGTCTGTCCATCGATTGTGACGAGCACATACCTCGAACTGTACAAGAAAGGATTCCAGGGACCCAGTCCCGTCGAATCGACCCGGCTTCATTGGCGTCGGTCGCTTCCGCAGGAGACTTCCGAAGTTCCCCAACAACTCCTTCGACGAATCCGTTGTCTCCGTCTTCACACGGGGACTCGTCTCCACCAGCTCCTCACCATCGTCAGAAATGAGCTCGATCAGTCGGCCAGGGCTCGGCTGCTTCTCCATCGTCGTTCTTCCCACAGCAGGCGGAGAGACATCAGCAGGCGTGCTGAACTCGAAAAGTCTCGGCTGCCGGAACGTTACCTCGTCGTCGTCCATCATCTTCGGTAGACTCGTCTATTCGTCGGCTGGAACAACTGCGTACCTCACTTCTGGTACCAGTGTGACGGAAACGGGACGGGGGGGGGAGGAGGAGGAGATGCTGAGGTGGCGCGTCCGCCTCGCGGCCTCCAGGTGGCAAGGCTAAGCGTGTCGCTCAGTATGAGCGCAAGTCCGGCCTCCGTCGTCTATCGAAGGGCTTAACAGTTGATCCCACTACCGTACGAAGACCCGAAGACACGATGTATTTTCAGACGATGTATTGTCAACACTCCACACGTCACAACAGGCAACCACGTGATACCCGCAACAGTCGTACCCTGGTAGCGGACGGTCGTTTCCCAAAATGGCGGCTCCCACGCAATGGCGGACTTCGAGAGCGCCCCACTGCGTCAAACGCAGGAACCCCCGGCAGCGGCAGCGGCGTACTGCGGCGGCGGCAACGGCGAGCTCCGACGACCGATACAAGGCGACGGCGACGGCAGCTCCCACGGGCGACTGACAGCTGCAACGACGACCGCTCCTTCTCTACCGCAACGACGGCGACCGACGGCCGCAACGACTGCTGCTCACGACGACGACTGCACCTGCGCTTCTAAAACGGACGGAGCTCCCGCAGACTTCCCGGTGACATCTGAGCTAATGCATGGAGACCGCGCTCCTATATATACCCGACCGAGGGGACCGTGACGTCACAGGCCCGGACAGGGGGACTTTCTACGTCACAGGCCCGGACAGGGGGGACTTTGCCGGAGGAGGGGAGGGGACTACTACGTCAGAGGCCCGGACAGGTCTTTGGAGGCAAAGGAGGGGGGAAGGGGACTGCTACGTCAGAGGCCCGGACAGGGGGACTTCAGCTTACAAGATCCGCGCATGCGCACAAGGGGAAACCGTGACGTCAGAGGCCCGGACAGAGGTCTTTGGAGGCGAAGGAGGGGGGAAGGGGACTGCTACGTCACAGGCCCGGACCGAGGAACTTCTACGTCACAGGCCCGGCCAGGGGACTTAATGCGCACGTGCGAACGACGGTGCGATGCGACCGACTAATCGACGCCGGCGAACGCGTAAACAAGACCGCGGCGGCGGCGGCGGGGGGGAAGAGGAGAAGACCGCGGCAGCTGCAAAGGCGAATTTCGCCACAATAGCATAGCATATTAACATAACATTGCATAGCATAACATTGCATAGCATAACATCGCATATAGCATAACATTGCGTAGCATAACATTGCATAGCATGTATCATGTATTCACCAAAGTGCTGTTTTGCAACTGGTTACATTAAAAAATATACTTACTTACTTTTATAATAGACCTATAGCATAGCTTACCCCATTACAACGTGACGCAGCATATGATAACATTTAACAGAGCACGATATTAGGCCTACATAATTATGACCTAGCATAACATAATGTGACAGAAAATAACATGGCCATACTTTCTTGAAGAGTTTCGGAAGCCTTAACCAATAGCCGCCGCAACCATTGCCATTAACCAACTCTTAATAACTTCATAAGAAATCTGCGATAGCTTTGGTTGAGAAAATAGCCCAATATATAATATGACAGCCTACTATGATGCACACCCTTGTTGCTTGCCGAATTTTCCTATTGCCTCTATCTTTCAAGGCTGGTGTTCGTACAGACCAAGCAGCTGATTGCAACCTATTTTTCAGGTTTAAAAGCAGTAATACCTTTGTCAGTAAAACCTTTGTCACACTTGAGAATAATTGTTTTGTAATTAGGCTACCTGTCTTTTTCAGTTACCGGTACATTGCCCACCGTTAGCGTGGAATCTTCTACGGAACTACGTAAGTTGTGATAACAGTTTTCGTTTAATTTCGAACTGACGCAGCTCAGAATGATTGCAGTCAGGGATGCCACTCTGAATTTTAAAATAAGGTCAGATCTGGCTACAGCAGGTACTTTGTAATGGAAAATTGTCTAACTTTCAAACTATAGAATTTGGGGTACCTCAAGGCTCTATCCTTGGTCCTCTCCTGTTTTTAATCTATATCAATGACCTCCCAAATTCATCATCCATCTTACACTAGGCTATATTCTATTTGCCGATGATTCTAATGTATTTTTATCGCATGCCTCCTATGATCAGCTTCTTCAGCTAGTTAATAATGAATTAATATCAGCTAGTGATTGGTTCAAGGCAAATAAACTTTCATTAAATCTATCTAAAACTAATTATATCATATTTCGTTCAAATAAAAAACCAATACCTATAACAAATAATGAGCTGCTTATTGACAACAAAATTATTCCTCAGGTTTACACGACAAAATTCCTTGGCGTTCATATTGATCAGCACCTAAAATGGAAAGTCCATATAGACGAAATAAGTAAAAAAAAATCAAAAAGCATAGGCATTATTAAGAGAGTCTCTTACTTGCTTCCCTCTCATGTGCTTATCAATCTATATTTCACCCTAGTCTATCCATACCTTAGTTACTCTAATTTAATTTGGACTTCTACCTATGATACCCATCTGCATGTTTTAAGGACCTTGCAAAAAAAGCCATACGAGTTATCACTAAATCCACTGTTAATTGTCATACTGGTCCCCTATTTGCTGAGCATAAACTCCTAAATATTAAACAGATTAGATTTGAACAGACATCTCAATTTATGTATCAATACATCAATAACCTCCTCCCTTCTTCCTTTGCTTCCTACTTCTCTCCTGCATTGCATCCTGGACTCACTAGAGGTAATAGAGACTTCAGTATTATTTTTGCTAAAACAAATGTTCGGAAATTTTCCATTAAATTCCAAGGCCCTGTCATATGGAATAAAATTCCGATTCACATTCGTAAGGCTACTAACTTAACTCACTTTAAACACCTGTTACGTGTGTATACATTATGTAATGTTTTGTGTTAATAGCATGAGGGGTTACCCATGCTGATGCTGATTTATTTGATTGTTTGATTGCTTTGCTATTATTTTGTTCTTTCTCTGAATTTTTTCCTGTAGTGTTTACTACATTAGTTTTTCGATAATTTTTTTTGTCTTTCCCTAGTTAAGTAATATCTCTGTAATATCTCCAATACTCCTTTCAGCTTTCACTTTCTCACTTCACTTTGTTAATTAGGCCCCTGCTTAGCGGGACTTGTCCCTTTTGGTGTGCCTATTTGCTCCCTCACTCTTATAACACCTATTCACTTTGAGTATTTTCTTATTGCGAATTATGTTTATACTTTGTTAAACATACATGTACAATTGAATTGTTGGGAACAATAAAAATATGTCTATGTCTATGTCTATGTCTATGTCTAAAAAGGCTAAATTGAGAATTTCTGAGAAAATACATGGATTTTTAGAATTTTCGCGCTTGAAATTTAAATTATTTCTGAAAACAATATTTGTAGTCACCCGAAAAAATTTGCTCCTTTTCCAGAAAAATTTCTAATGACTCTTTAGTCTCTTTTTATACTTTCACTCCAAAATCTAGAATTTTGGGGTCCGTATTTACAACGTTCTCGACTTTTTTCACGTCTTTTGTGCATTTTCACATAAAAAATCTATTTTTAGGTGTGCAACGACGGAAAAATCGCCGTGAGAAAAAAGGCGAGATTCTGGAAAAAAACTAGAAACCTAAACAAGACCGAAAAACCTAGATCTAGGTGTAAAAAGCTATGAGTGGCATACCCGATAATTTACAGTTCATGGTATGATGGTATGAACAGATGACCACAAGTTATTACAGGAGTCAAACTTAACTGTCGGCAGTCAACGGCGCCTATCATGTAATTCAATTGTGAAATTTTATTTGGACATTTATATTGTTGTGGTTCAAGTGGCCGCCTAGGAGTATGACTAACGAAGCTAACCCTCAGGCTACCAAGCTTTTTTTGTAACACGGACTACCAAGGGTAGTCCGTGTTACATTACCACCTCCCTGGATTTTGGGTATGGTTTGAGATATCATAACTTATAATATACCATTTGATTCAGCACTCATTTCTGCACAAAATGGTATATTTAGGTTTATAAAATATGAATGCACCTCAAAATTATGAATTTTTTACCTTGGGTACCCATCGATTCCACACAAACGTATACTTACGCATAGGGAATATATTAGATTCTGTGTGTTTTAAACATGATTTATATATAAAAATAGTTTACATATAATAAAGTCCAATGTTCAACTATAAAAACTAGCAATAAGTCTGTTTTATGTTCAATCAAAACAAAAAAAACATATTGTAGCTGCTGAAAAACGTTTACGGAGACATATCGGCTTGCGTTGTAAAAAAAACAAACGTTTACACACATTTTAATTTATTTTGAGCACTTCCGGTTATCAAAAGACAAATTATTTGGTATCAGAAAATAGCCCTAAATGCCCTCTACAGAATGGCGTAATTTATTTCAATTAAAAAATAAATTATGGATAAGTTATAATAAAAAAAACATGAACATCTAATGAAAATAAAATACCTTTATATATATTTTAATTTATTTTGAGCACTTCCGGTTGTCAAAAGACAACTCAATGAGCATAGAAATGTAGCCCCACATTTCCTCTACAGAATGGTATAATTTGTGTCTCTTCATATTAAAGGGCACAAAAGTTATAGTCGATAATCTAGGGGGGAGTGGTAATCACCCCATGTCCTTTGGGTATCCATAGTATAACTTTTGAACGGTAGGGGGCATCATCAAAATTTTTAGCTCAAAATGCGTGCCAATGAACCCCCTACAGCTACCTAACACGTTCAAATGTTATTCCAAACGGAACAAGTTTGATTCGGAAAAAACCTAGGGGTGGATACCACCCCCTGGTAGCCCGAGGGTTAAGGTCCCAATGATGAAAATAACGTAGATTTATTCAACAGAGCAGTTATTTACAGCAAATGTACAGAGTTACCTTCCTCAAGAAGCGACACCAGAACGGCCGGTAGAGCAGCGCAGCAAGCAGTATAGGACGACCAGGCTAAACAAGCCTCTGTGTAGTCGAACGGCAAAGCAGTAAACCCAATTCCACCAACGAGGCGAAGAAGACAGTGTAGAAAATGACACAACGGTCGAACTCGCATCCCAGCGAGGGAAACCACGAAGCGTGAACACGCTCAACAGCAAACGTACCACAGCCCCAGCATACCACCGCAAGTGCCTTACCCACCTCACTACACGGTTTAATTTATACCCAAGCACAGTGCTAGCGGGAAGTCCATCCTTCTAATCTTAATTCACAGAGCACCTGCAAAAGTCATGTCTAGTGTTAGCAGCAAAACGGGGCTTAGACACTAACTGTCTACTTATCCCCCTCCCTACAGTTTGAGTCGGCCTATAGGGACGGCGAAACAAAACAGAGTACTAACGCCTACAAGTCAATCAATCGCAAATCCTAAAAGTCAACAGTTCAAACACAACAATAGCTAAAATAAATAATAAAAATAAATTGCAAACAAAAATGGTCAAAAAACCAATGTTTCAGGGGGCAAAAGTCATTCGGGACTAACACCTAACAGTTCCCAGAGCGTCCTGGACAAGTCTTTCCACCATTCAGGAACAAGTCTTTGAACAGTTCGGGATATTCTTTCTTTCAGAAATTCATGATATTCTTTCGTGAACAATTCATTACATTGACTGAAGTTTTCATGACATTGACGGAAGTTTTCATGACATTGACGGAAGTTTTCAGGGAAACGAAGTGAAGACCAGCCATCATGACTGCAAAACCACTACCTCAAGTAACAGAGCTTCGCCTCTGCTACTCTACATTTTCTTCAGCGCAGATGTCATCGCCAAGACGAGCGACGAACCACGACGATCGAGCAACAGAGAACGTCCCTGTCACTCCACATGACCCCGAATGTCAGAGTCATCGCCGAGATCAGCGACGATGCAAGCCTCAGAACGGCCCGCATCCACATCTAAGCCGAAGGTCGACTGAGCACCTCAGGAATGACGGTCATTTTTCCTGGACGACAACGAATGTCCAGGACGAATCGGCGAAGTTCCTGACTCCATCGTAACCATGGCATGACTTGGTTAGCCATCTGGTGACTGAGCACGATCGGTTCGTGATCATTGAAGATCACCACGGTAGCCGATCCGAAATAGACGCTGCCAGCTCTCAGTGCTACCATCAACACCAGTGCCTCCGTCTCGATCGTTGAATAGCGTAACTCGTTCGACAACAGCCTCCGATTCACGTACCAGATCGGGTATTCCATCTCGTCCATTACCTGAAAGAAGCAATCTCCCACACAGAACTGAGAAACGTCACTAGCCACGCCACACTGTTCATCAAAACCAGTTGAAATCAGAATAGTTTTCGAAACTAAACGAGAGTCAAGATCAATAACTGCATTTACAGCCTCAGTCAATTCAATCATGTGCGATACAACATCAGTTCTAGCTGGAACCATACTACAAACATGCTGATCATCTGACAACACAGCACGCACTTCCTCCCGACATCCATCCGATACAACACATTGCAACACAGCTTCCAAAGTCACATCATGTAATGCAACACCGTTATTCACTAACATCACAGAAGCAATCACATCAGTCGGCACATCAATCAAGACATCCGCACGATCAACATGGCGCTTCATCAAGTTGACATGCACAACACGTTCAATCTTCCTTCTATCCATCGTATGAACCAAATAATCGACCAGACCAAGCCGTCGCAAAACCACATACGGTTCACAATCCGTTGTTCGTAATGGTTTATCAACCAACGAAATCAATAACAGTACTTTGTCATCTTCTTCAAATGACACAGCCTTCGACTGTTCATCATACCACTGTTTCGAATGACTCTTAGCAACTAATGCAGTATCATTTGCCATCTGTAAACCCACACGCATACGTTCACGCAATTGGCACGCGTATTCAATAACATTCTCGCCATACACTTCGTTGCCAACATCTCGCGCCCTCAGAATTATATAGTAGGCCTACTATGTCCACTTTTTTTGAAAAATCAACCTAACGCTATATCCGTTATGGCGGTGACATGGGCTATGTCCTCAGCCGTCTAGCTTAACTGGAAAGCTCATATGCCAGTACAAAATAGTTCTATGTCCATAAATTTGGAAGGTTTTTCAAGGCTATAATAGAGGCACATGTCCACAACCAATAGAAAGTGTAATTTGTGTCACGTGCTTGTTAGATGACATGGGCTATGTCCTCAAAAAATAACAGCGATTTAGAGATGTGTGAAATATTTCTATACTGCGTTATGTCCATAGCCAATAGCAGTGAGAGATTAGAACACGTGACCCGTACAGGGTCACGTGTTGTTGATTTAAATAATGATGAAGCTTAGGCAACTTGCAAATAACGGAAATGTAGACGATTGTTTTAACCGGCAGTGCGAATCTAAGGTTAAAGCGATAGCTTTTAAAAAATATAATAGTATTCTGTGAAAAAATTCAAGCCAAACGGAAACATGACAGTACGACGTGGCTTCAAAATTGTTGCGTAACAGAGTTGCTAGTGGACATAGTACGCAATCGTATAGTTTTTCTGTGTCCATTATTAATGCTATACTGCTCTATGTCCAAAAATTGTCACCCCTGCCATGTTTATATATAAATTACTCATATTGAATTTAAATTATGATCAAAATAAATATTATGATCATACTAGGGAAAAAAGTGTTGTCCGAAAATGTAAATTTAATCGCCATCAATGAAACAAGGAAAAACATTTTCGTCACCAAATCTTAAAATTCTTTTTGATCAGTTTCGCAAAAGTGGACATAGAACTATGTAGTTCTAGGGGCGCGATCTGTAGACATCCATTCCTCTTTCAACAACAGTACTGCAGTATTCCACTGACATCACAACCATACTGCAACTCAGACCTGACATCAGACATGATAGCACAGTTCGAAAGACTTTCCTTCGGAAAACAGAACAACGTAAATACCTCACCAAGACACTTAGCGACATTTTGCGCCGAATGCAACTCATGTGCAACCCGTAAAAATTTCCACACTTTGAGAATGGCCCATCCCAAATGAGTTCAATTTATCAGCCCAAAGCCGACTCAAAACATCGTCGACTACCAGTAGTTCAAAAGCTTTAACCGACGCCTCCACATTATCACTGCCCTCGGCGAAAGCAAACAATGGCCTTAATTCCCGACAATCGCGTGGGCACTGCACAAACTCGGAACGCGACACATATAGACCAGGCAACTCAATTAAAGCATTCTCATTCGTCGCTTCAAACAAATACGCTAAATCACCTTCATCATACATCACTGGGTCATTTAAATCACTCAATAATTCACCGTGCACAGACGCTCGATCAACATTCACTGCACCTTGACCCATAATAGCCGTCTCATCGTTTCACGCTTCACAACACATCGTACACTCAGTCTCACTGCGTTCTGTTGCATATAGCTTAGAGCCTTAGACTGTGCACGTGTAGTCACAGCTACATCTATAACCTTCCATTGCATGGCTACATCATGACCAATGACCACAGCAATTCCCGACATCGGTAAAGACTGCATTAAGCAACACAAACATCCCCGTGCACAAAATCACATTCCACTCTTAGCTTAACTAAGGGGCGTTGCATAATCGTACCAGAAATTCCACGCAGTAATCTTGTTTCATTCAACAACACGAAATCATTCTCATTCAGCCATTCTGCACTAACAAGAGATTGCAAAGCACCTGAGTCACGTAATACTACAGATTTTCGGTAATTCAGACAATCAACCATACATCCAGTCACACAGAACGGAGCATACATTTTATCAACAGTGGCAATTGGGGTCCGAAAACTCTCTTCCTTGAGAGGCGCCGCTATAGTTTGTACAAACCCACGGGCGTAGGACTCCTCCAATTTTCAACTTCGGGCGCTCCTTCATTTTCAATTTCTCGCACGAATGAATTTCGTGACCGATCGACCTGCAATAGCGGCACGTGACCTGGTCTCTAAATCCATTCACGTCGTCGTACACTCGAGCAGGCCTACGATAGCCGTACGTCCCTCTTCGAGGCGAACTTTTTCCCCCAATTAGAATCATTGCGTACACCGTCTCTGTGCCCTTAGCGTTTATTCCAATCCCATACGTCTCGTTTATCACTATCTTCACATGATAATCGTCGGGGACCCACAGAAAAATCCCGTTTGAACCCTCCAGTATATTCACTCGGCACCTGTCTGTAAAGAACAGCGTATTCATCTGCCATATGAGCAGCACCAGCCACCGACGCAGGGTGTTTGTCCACAAGCCATCTGTGAATTTCCTCGGGTAACTCCTGTACAAACTGCTCCATCATTAAGACCTCCTTAAATTTTGCAATATCATCCCACGAATTTGTTCCCTCAATCCAACGCTGAAACGGAATTTGTAGGCGATATGCATAATTCGCAAAAGTATCCCCTTTCTTTTTCCTCATCCCCCTAAATCTCTTCCGATAGAATTCAGGTACTCTTTCGTATGCTACCAATAAAACATTCTTAACTACGTCATATTGTACACAATCCTCCAAAGACAACGACGAGAAAACCTTCCCCGTTTTTTCAGACAGTTGCGGTTGCAAAAGAGAAGACCATTTTTCCATCGGAATATTATGCAATGCCATAGCTTGTTCAAAAGCCGCAAAATAATGTTCGATATCGGCCGGCTCAAATTTCGTAACAAATTTCAAGGCTGACCCAAAAACGAAAATTCTCATTACCATGAGCGGGTCGCTCCGCAACACCACCCAGTTCCAATTTCCGCATTTCAAGATCTAATTTCTTTGCTTCCAAATCAGCCTTTAACCTTCGTTCATCCTCCCGTCGTCTCTCTTCAGCCTGAAGTTTTCTCCACTTCAATATTCATCCTTTTCTCCTCCTTTTCAAATCTCATTTTCTTCTCCTCGGCTTCAAGTTTTATTTTCGTATCCTCCATTTTCATTTTCTCATTCTCTCTCCCACTCGAAGTCTCTGTCCTCCTTTAAATGTAATCTCTCCAATTCGGCCTCTGCCTTCTTAGCCGCTGCACGAATTTTCCACTCTTCACTGCCGCGTTTGGTGACAGCACTTTCATGGCCATTTTCTGTAATTGGGTTTTAGACAAACCTTTCACTTCCTCACCTAACGTCGCACAATACTGTCGAAGGTCTTCTACTTGCATGTCAACTATGTCGTCTCAGTCAATATTTTTCTCCGCCTCCAGAGACGCCATTTTTGTCTATTACGTCGGTCTTACCAAACGTGCACCCAAAATTCCCAATTTCAAAATTCAAAGACAGCTTACAACAAAACCGTCAGAATGCCAAAATGCACCCCAAAATTCACGAAAAATTCTGCCACCGCACAAATTTTACCAAAATCACTGGCCCAGGCTCCCAAAAACGAACTGTGACCCCGCACAAACCACGGACCACTTGTACCTTTCTCCGCGACAATTTTCACAACGGACGGCAATTTCACCACATAATTCGACCCAACATAACCGCCAAAGAAAAGAAATTAGCGAACGGACGACAAATTTATTGTCCACCCCGTTTAACCCAAAAATTCACGAGAAACAACCGGACGAGGACCCCCATGTGTTGTGGTTCAAGTGGCCGCCTAGGAGCATAGGTCCCAATGATGAAAATAACGTAGATTTATTCAACAGAGCAGTTATTGACAGCAAATGTACAGAGTTATCTTCCTCAAGAAGCGATACCGGAACGGCCGGTAGAGCAGCGCAGCAAGCAGTATAGAACGACCAGGCTAAACAAGCCTCTGAGTAGTCGAACGGCAAAGCAGTAAACACGATTCCACCAACGAGGCGAAGAAGACAGTGTAGAAAATGACACAACGGTCGAACTCGCATCCCAGCGAGGGAAAACCACGAAGCGTGAACACGCTCAACAGCAAACGTACCACAGCCCCAGCATACCACCACAACCGCCTTACCCACCTTACTACGCAGTTTAATTTATACCCAAGCACAGTGCTAGCGGGAAGCCCATCCTTCTAATCTTAATTCACAGAGCACCTGCAAAAGTCATGTCTAGTGTTAGCAGCAAAACGGGGCTTAGACACTAACTGTCTACAATATAGCCCCGTTCATGAAATAAACTAAGCTAAACGAGTAAGTGTCGTGTCAAACGATCGATTGCAAAAGACAAAAAGACAATGACTGAAGCATAGTCATCGGCGTTCTACCATCCTCATCGAGTTCAGCAGTTTGTCGAGTTTTTCGTATTAGCATCATCAAGACAGCCAACTGCGGAATGAAGTTGCTGGGGTTCCTGCTGATCGGCCTAGCAGCCGTCATCAATACGGATGATGGTAAGCTACTTCATTCTTTCATGCGAATGAATTAGTCTCCGTAGGCTGCAGGCTATTATAATTATGTATCGACACATCCAAAATGGGTAAGATTACGATCGTCAGACAAAGGCCGAATCCCTTCTTGGTTTGGGACTAGAACAACATCAGAGAACGGGTCGTGGAGTGCCAATGGGAAAGTTACGATCGTCAGACAAACAATGGTGTAGGCCGAATCCCTTCTTGGTTTGGGACTAGAACAGCATCAGAGAACGGGTCGTGGAGTGCCAATGGGAAAGTTACGATCGTCAGATAAACAACGGTGTACAGTCTGCTTGTCTACTTCCTGCAACCATCCAGTCTGGCCCAACTTAAATTAATTTGTTTGGCCTCATTGTTTCACCCAACCACCCTGGATCGTTCATACTGTAGGTCTATAATTATCAGTTCCTCTCCCTCTCCATGACTAACTCACGCCAACGCATTCGTTGATATTGACCCCTTGTCCACACGCGCTTCATGTATCAGACAGCTGCCCTGGTCCGAGTCTTCGATCTGGTGTCAGTTTAATCTCCATTTAACTCATTTAGAATTCTCGACAACCTGGCTAACTATTGTTTGCCGATTTAGCGGACACCGATTCTGGACCAATACAATCGGTTAACTAATTCTGTGGTCGACTTCCAACGGATGCTTAGAATATTATTGCCCTATATTCACGTGACCTTTTTGTAGAACTTCTAGGCCTATAAAGCTCTCTACTCTGTGATCTTTCTATGTCTCTCTTTGTCTCTTTCCATCTGCCTCTAAGTCATGCTGTACCCTGCTACCTTATTCTCACCTCATTATGACTGCATGCTGGTCTCCATTTTACTCCGATTCCTTCTGGCTTCCTGTTCTCCTCTGCGTCAACTATTAAGGGTAAGTGACTTGTCAAGCGATCGGCTATAAAACACCCACACAGACAATGACTGAAGTACAGTCGGCGACGTTCTACCATCCTCAGCATCTCAAGCAGCTGGTCGAGTTCTTCTTCATCATCCTCAAGACAACCAACCACCTGCGGAATGAAGCTGCCGGGGTTCCTTCTGATCGGTCTAACAACCGTCATCTTTGCGGTTGATGGTAGGCTAAGCTACTTCATTTTTTCGGACGAATGAATTACGTCGCAGCACAGGCTATAGGTAAGGAAACATCCTAAATGGATAAGATTATCAGGGCCGGTGTCCCGTACCAGTCTCCCCTAAAAGACTTTATTTCGAAATAGATTCTCCCCGGCGAATCTGTTCCAGAATAAATTCGCCCGCGGAGACTATATTCAGTGGCGGCGCCAGGATTTCAGGTTTGGGGGGACCGAGGCCCTAAGCCATTCTTCTCTCCCAGGGGCGCAACTATAACCTTTTCCTTTAAGGTGATTATTGCATGCGCAGAAGGCGTGAAGCTGCTACTGCCGAAGGCACGAAGCCCATACCGACTCTGCGGCGGAGCCACAGCAACCAACGTATTTTTAGCTTCGTTGACATGCATGGTTGACGCGCAACTGGAGCCCGTTTTGGGTTCTTGTTTGCCAGCTATTTATGAACGATAAAGTCATGAAAACTTGAAGAAAAGTCGTTTTGCAGAGTCGCAGACTACCAGGACGACAGAGACAGTCTTACTTAAAAAAACGGGCTTCGTATACATCTTTCATTCATTCATTCATTCATTCCGAAAATTTATATAGCGCCCCTTCAAGAAGCCTACTCAGAGGCGCTCCCAGTCCAGTCACAGCTAAAAAGATAGGTCTTGAGCAACTTGCAGAAAGCAGGCAAATTATTCCGAGGTAGTAAGCGTAGTGCAAGTGGGAGCCCATTCTTTGTGGACGGGCCAACAACCGAGAAGGCTCGACGCTGTCTGGTAGCAGAGCGGGTTCGAGGGACAAGCAGCTCCCCATTGGCCGAAGAGCGCAAAGTTTTACAGGAGGCTACAACAGAGACAGGGCGACAGAGATCAGATCAGTAGGAAGGAGCACTACAACTGATGCACCGCCAAACAAGGGCTGCTATCCTGTACGAGATGCGCTGCGAGACTGGAAGCCAATGCAGAACGTCACGCATAATAAACCAGTGGTGTAGTCCTAAAAAATGAAGTGGGGGGACGCCTGGAAATTGGAAGTAGCAACAGTAGCAAAAAGTGCAATCTTGAAAGAATTTTGCATAGTGTGAGCGCTGCTTTTTTTTAAACTGTTGAATGTAAAAAAATAACAAAAAAATAAACAAATGTAATTATGTAAATATATACATAGGAATTTGTTATTTGTAACATATTGTATTCAAGTATTCAAACAGTTTCCATATCTGTACAGATAGTACGGGCTTAATGCTTAAGTACAGTGACTGTCAGTCTGTCAGTGAGTCAGTAGCTACAGTCAGAGGAATTGCCACAGTGGATCTTCAATCTTGTCTTCTGATGGATTCAGTGAAGCCACTCTTGTTTGTGTATCCATCGCAGACCGATGTTTCTGCAGCCACGTTTTTGCGTACCTGGTTGGAATCCAGGACCTCAGTGGCGGACCATGCAACTTGATAAACATCAACGACGACACGTGAGAGACAAGAAGCTTACTGCGTGTGTCACTGACAATGATGTTCATATGGCTGAAACCTCGTTCACATTCAGCTGTGCTGCACGGAATAATACGCGTACAGTTCACCAGAGGCTTTAAGTCAGCAGGCATTCTCCGGCCACCGTCATCAACATAATCGCGGAATGCACTCACTGTTAAGACAGGTGACAAAGAGAATCTTGTGCACAGTTCTGTCACTTCGTCTTCACCAAAGCCACGGGGTATCTCTGAAGGCCATGTTGTTTCATCTAGCACACAAAACTGTCGCATTAAGTCTTCGTACTGCTGCTTACATGTGTTCGATTTTTTGTGATCACTGCTGACGTGTGATGACTGTGTTGTAAACAACCTTGCTTGCATATTGTTCACCAGACTGGTAAAAAAACTGTTTGTGATTTATGGTGAGTAACTTGTTATTTTTGGCAAGAGTTATACCACGAAATACTAACTTTTCGGCAGCGTCCATTGCCTCTCGGGTCTTAATGCCATGTTTCTCTCTCATCGTTTCCAAAACTCTAATGCTGCGATGAATCAGCTTGTCAGCATATAATACTGACGTTCCACGTTCCTGCAG
>OX457053.1:10288637-10318637 GCA_949752735.1 Lumbricus terrestris | reverse complement strand
TCCCCTGTATTAATTGTATCCCCCAAATTAAAAAAAGTCGAAGAAACCGCTTCCGCGTGTATTTTGTTTTGCAAATTAATTTTTATATGCTTTGATTTGAACAATGACACCGACAGGTATGTCTATTCCTACTAGATAATTTGTTTTGCCCTGTTTTTAGAGCATTTAAAAATTTAAAACACTTAAGAACACCCAGGGTCACTAAATAAATTCGAGTTGCCTTTATGTGTACATTGCTTAGGACACTTAAAACAATTAGAGTCACTTTAAATTTTGATTAAAGCATAAATTTTTGTATTATGCGCATTTTTCAAAAAATGGAATAGAATGGTTTATCCCCTCGGATAGTATAGACCGGTTAATTCCATCCGGGGGATAGATTAATTCACCTTCCGGATAGCTTTCAGGGGGATACTCCGTTTCGTGTCACCGGCCGTAGGCACAGGCAAAGCAGGCAGTTGCATGGGGCGCCAAGCTCAGGGGGCATTTCTCCCCAAAAATGTATTTTAGTGTTTTTTTTAACTTTAGTCATCTTCTACAAAATTGAATATTATCCAGCCTTCAGTGTACAAATAAAAATATATACTAAATTACTCAGTTGAGCGTATACGGGCTCTGGCTGGTTTATCTTTTGATTCTGACGTGGGCTGAATAATTGAGTGGGAATTTGGGGCGCCAGATATAAGTTTTGCCTGGGGTGCCTGCCAAATGCATGCCTTATCTGGGGCGCCATATCCATGCTTTCCTGAGGCGTCGAATCCATGCTATGCCTGGGCGCCATTTGGCCCTAACTCATTGCTCACTGACATTTGAATAGGTACGCAGCGATTAACAAACTGAAAGAAAAGAATCCAGACTTGAAGATTGTGGTGGGTCTCGGAATTGTTGACCCCGTCTTGTTCAGATCGATGCTTGAAACTAACACAACCAGACGACAATTCATCAATTCAACATTCGACTTTGTGAAGCAAAATAAATTCGACGGTGTCAGCATAGACGTCCTTATACTCCGAAGAAGTATGAGCTTGCAGGACTTGAAAGAGGAATTCGTCTTACTTATGAAGGTAAGAGAGAAGCATCCTGTTGCACGCAATTTCAACTAAGTTTTTCTTGGTTATCGGGGAAAGTTCTTTTCACTGAAATAAGCATTCGCAGATCATGCCGCTGTCGGAATTAAGGAAGGCTGTTGGAATTAGCATTCCCGATTAAGCGATACCGTACTTAATATGCTATGGCAAGTGCTGGGATGGGCAGTAATTTAATTGAGTAATTGAAATTACGTAATTTAAATTACAATTGTAATTTTAATTTGTAATTTGCTGCTCCGTATCAAAGTAATTTGTAATTTGTAATTCAATTACATTTCTTCCTGTAATTTGTAATTTCAATTACATTCCGCAAAATCAAATTACTTTGAATGCAACTCTGTTAAGATTCTTTGGTAAATCATAGGCAGCCTACGATCATTGCGACAGTGACTCGTCCATACTTTAAGCTACTCGGCTACCTGCATATAGTTTTCAGACCAAACTAAAAGAATAATTATATGAATTGCTAGTAGGCCTTACGACATCTTAAAATGCCACCAGTAGCGAACAAAATAATGAGCATCTAGTGGTCATAAAGGAGAGGAAGATGAAGAATTTTATGGTTTTAGTGTGCAGCGTGCAGTGACCACTAAGTCAACAAGTGCAAACCAAAAACGAATTGGACATCTTTCAGCATATAGTAAACGACAGAAAGGGAACTAGCAATGCCTCATAGCTATCCAACTGCTGAAAAATTGTTTATTCGATTTAACGCTGCCATGCCTTGGTCTGCACCGTTAGAGACTAGAGAGGCTCTTTAGTTTTACAGGCATCATTGTTAGGCCCAACAGACGACTTCTATCAAATAACGTTTTTGAACAGTTGCTGTTTCTTAAAGAAAGCTAAATAGACATTTTCTTACACAATAAATAATTATACGCAACCATAGAAATAGATGAAAAGGCATGCACTTCGTGCCTGAGGTCTTTTCATTCCAATGATTTGAGCCCCAAAGTAATTTGTAATTGATGTAATTGAAATTACGTAATTTGAAATGTTGTAATTTGAGGCTCTGAGTCAAAGTAATTTGCGATTCAATTACATTTTCTGGAGTAATTGGTAATTTGTAATTCAATTGCATGTTGCCCTGTAATTTGCCCATCTCTGGGCAAGTGACATTGTTGAGCACCGTCAAATAAGTTATTGGTCCCTATCACAAGGGGTAACTATTGTGTTTTGACGCTGCAGTTGCCTGACAGGCGCCGAGTAGCCTATTTAGCTATTTACCATTCACGCTATAGACAGCGGCGCCCGCAGGATTTTTTTTACGCACAGAAATTTTTGATGGAGGGGCGAAGAGGGAAAAATTTTCGTTTGGGTCGCCGGAAGATGATGACCTTTTTTTCTATCCGCCGATAAAACTGAGATGACCTTTTTTTTAGTCGTCAACCTAGAATTTTCCAAAAACATACCTGTTCTATCCGCCGAAAAAACTGATGACTTTTTAGTCATCACGCTGTACGCACTTGCGTACGTGCGTACGTCCGCGGGCGCCGCTGACGCTAGAGTTAATGGCGCAATTATATTCCTAGTCCCTGCGACACTGCGCTACGTTCCTATCTGAAGCTGCAGTTGCATGACAAGGGCTGATGGGGTAAACTAACTCGTGTTCTGCGGCCTGATTAGACGACACTGTCTCTCATATTTTCCACCCCTACCGTACGTTATCTCCACCACTACTTCCACATTCTCTTATTCAATGATACTGGATTGTACATCAAGCCTCATCAATTTCAAGGAAATTGTCTATTCTCATATCCAATGATACTGGATTGTACATCAAGCCCCATCAATTGCAAGGAAATTGTCTAAGTGCCAGAATCGTTTTGAATAATCGCACGTGCTTGCCATACATGCAACACTGAAGGTAATTGGCAAAGTAGGCCGCGGCTCCCATCACCTTTCTGCAGCATTCTCTTATAGAAGCATAGATTATGTTCACACATGTTGCCCTGCATGCCTACACTTCGATCGTAGTTAACCTGTCAACCTTCTAGCATAAGAAAATGTACGCACGTGTAGGTGGTTAGAGCAATCAGCGGGACATCTCTGTTAGTCTAGGCAATTTACAGTTTCACCTGGGCAAAATTGTAATGCTGCATGTAATCTAGCTCAAAAGTGGCGTCAACCTGGGCAAAATTGCAATAGAAGCTTTTAAAACGGCTTCCTGTTCAGAATTCTCTGTTGAATAGCATATTATTAAAAATTCGACCATGGAGTCACCCCCTAAAATTGGGTTGAAAATATGAACCAATCATGCTTGTATCACAAAGTGAACCATTTTTAACCAGGACGCTGTACTAGCAGCCCGATATTCAATGTAAAAAAGAACGAAACCCATCATATTTTGAACCACATTTTGGGGGGTGGTCGGATTTTGTCGGATTTTTGATTATATTATTCAGCAGAAAATTCTGAACAGGGAACCGTTTTAAAAGCTTCTATTACAATTTTGCCCAGGTTGACGGTACTTTTGAGCTAGATTGCCTGGACTAGGCTCCCTTTTGTGACCAAGAGATTTCTTGTTTAGTTTGACGTGATGTTATTTTGCATGGCTCAATAAATTGATTGGTCGACTGATTGATTGATTGGTTGATTTATTATATATTATACTCTAAAATGGACTGATGCTGCGTAATCGTTGCGACGTTACAGGAGATGCGCGTGGCAATCGAAGATCTTGCGAAAAGAACGGGCAAGCAGAAGCATCTGCTAGCGATCACAATCCCTGCTGAGAAGTACATCATCGACGGCATGGACGTTAAGACCATCGCCGAGTAAGCTTCTCGCTCTTAGTCCACATGGTTACCACATCTTGCGCCCGTTTGCTAGACTATACATCCTCTGGGAAAATTCCCTGCTGCATTTCGTTTGGGATGCAATCTTTTCAATATGGAAGAATGTGGCGGCTAATATTGGCTAGAGAGTGCTCGGACTGGTGGAGGACTCGGGTTCGAATCTGCTCCTCCTCCAAGACGGTCATTGGGCGTTTTGACATTCAACACTAACGATTAATTGTTGACGAGTGGCATCGACTTATGCTTTGTTATTACTAGATTGTGGTGTCTGACAAAAACCTCCATTATGAAGTAAGCTTACCCGTTTGAGACGGGACACTAATTAATGAATTAAAAATTAGGCTGTAATCAATTCTAGCGACAACTTCGACCAGCAATGAATAGGTAATAGGCTAACGGACTTTTTTCATTGTAGACAATGTGACTGGATAAACTTTGTAACTGCCCACATGATCAATTACTCGCTTCAATTGACTCAACATCATTCCGCTCTCTTCACTGGCAACAATACGGATAAACTGAAATCTGTGGTCTGTATAAAATGTATTGTCTTCATAGTTCTAACGTCGCCGTCTTCGTCATCGTCATCGTAATCATCATCATCGTCATCGTCATCGTCATCGTCTTCGTCATAGTCATCGTCATCGTAATCGTCGTCGTCATCGTCATCTTCATCGTCATCGCCATCGCCATCGTCATCGTCATCGTCATCGTCATCGTCATCATCATCATCATCATCATCATCATCATCATCGTCGTCATCATCATCATCATCATCATCGTCATCATCATCATCATCATCATCATCATCATCGTCATCATCATCATCATCATCATCATCATCATCATCATCATCATCATCATCATCATCATCATCACCTCCACCATCATCATCATCATCGCCACCATTTTCACAGTCCTCATCATAATAGTCATAATTCATAGACACGATCATAATCATGACCATAACCACAACAAACTCAATCTTGAAAATTTTATTATGATCGCTTTCATAGTAATAATCATGATCATCGTCGTCGTCGTCGTCGTCACATACAGGAAAATCGTCGTTGTTATCGTTATCACAATGGTAACCTAAACCATGCATGATCACAGTCGAGTCATAATCATGACGGTTATCAAACTATTGTTGCATATCTCAATCGCGATCGTCTTCGCGGTTGTACCCGTCACCATTATTGTTATCTATCATTCCTATTGTCAATCGGTGGAAAAATAACTTTTGTAGAATAAATTTGTACTTCACTGGGATTGGAAAAATCCTGGCGTTCTGTCTGCCATAGTCTTTTCGGAAACGTGTTTTTAGGCCGGGATCGCAGAATACTTCGTGTCAAAAGGTGTACCGAAGGAAAAGACGGTCATAGCAATGACAACGGTTGGATACGGCTTCAAACTGAACGATTCTAAAAACAACGGCCTCGGGGCCCCCACTATTGGACCATGCGCCCCTGGAGAATATACTCTGGTGCCTGGAGAGCGGGCTTTTTTCGAGGTCAGTAGACTCTGTGAATGCGAAATATTTCTGAGGCGAAGTTCTCGACTATATTGTTATAACAAATTTTTTCGATATAAGTCTTCAAAGCATAAAAAGCCATCGCTACTGCTACTGCTGCTGCAACTACTAATACAATACTATCGCTACCACTATAATAACAGCTACAGCTACTGCTATTAATACTGCTACAGCAACTAATCTTATTGCCACTAAATAATACTAATAAAAACAATTATGTATAACTATATCTGTGTTACCAGGCAACGGGATTTTTAAAATTGTTTTTCGCACCCCCACCCCAACCCTGACCCCAAACTCCACCTATCCCTCACCAACCCCACCCCGCTCCTACCGCGCCAACATAGCTCCTTTGTCTACGCAACTTCACCCAACTCCGCCCAAGCCATCTGTGGTACCCGGCGTTGCCCGAGACATTTCCTTTTTCGCCCGTAGCAGTCTGGAGTTCCTGCGCGTTGCCCGTAAACTTAGGTTATTGTCACCTCTATCACACCCCTACGACCCTGCTCTCGGACTCCACCTTCCTTCGCCCCACCCAGCCCCTCCCGCACCCATACCTTCCCCCTCCGCCCCCACTTCGCCCTCACCCGCCCTAACTCCGCCCCATCCCGCCACATCCCAATCCGCCCCGTTTCCACCCGAGGTTTTCGTCGCATCCCCATCGCTATAAGCCTTCTCCGTGCCCAGACCCCAGCCCCACCTAGACGCCACCCATCTGTGGTAACAAGCGCTGCCCGGGAAATTTTGGTTCATTCTTGCTCATTTTAGTTAAACCCCTGCTCAACCAAACCCGATCCACCTCTACTGGGCGAGGCGTGTGTGCTGACTATGGGCGTGATGGTTAGGGTCGCACTCTATCTCTAGCTGCAAGGTTTTATGTGCATAGCTCCGAAACTGCGTTTCGGCTTTAAGGTCGCACGCAGGCTCAATAAACAGGAGGATTCAACAACCCTTCAGCTTGGTGGGTCTGGTCAATAGCTGCGAAACTGGGGGCGTATACATTCTGGACAAACATACATAGACATCCACAGTCGCTTTCTCCTTTCCCTGCATGCAGTTTCTGCACTGAACAAGCCTCTGAATAACTCAGTTAATTAATTTGCAAACTGCGACGATGACGTCATACATAATTTTCTTAGGCCTGCCTAAGGTTCGCCTAGCTCATCTGCAATCTGTACTCAATGCTGCTGCTAGGTTCATTGCCCGTCTTCCTCGATTCTCCCACATTTCTACATTCATGACTGAACAACTTCACTGGCTTCCACTCTCAGCCCGTATACAATTTAAAGTCCTGATCTTGGTCCTTATAAGTCTCAAATGGATCTTGCTCCAAAGTATCTGTGCGATCAGATACTTCGCCCCTTTCTGCCACCTTGCTGCGTCCTCTTAGGTCCTCTGATCGGCATTGACCTCTTTGTCCCCCGAGTCAGGACCGCCATGGCTCAATCCAGATTTTTTGCCTGCATGGTCCCTCCCTATGGTATGGGCTTCCCCCATCAGTTCGCTCTGCCATCCTCTCTGGTAGTGTTTCCTCGTCCTTCTCTCCTCTGAAAACTTGCCTTTTTTCTCGGGGTTGAACGCACTGGGAGCGCTTCTGAAAGGCTCTTGCTGCGAGAAGCGCTTTATGGTTCTAGGGCAATTACCCCCTGGACAATTACCCCCCGGACAATTACCCCCCGACAATTATCCCCTGGACAATTACCTCCCCGTCCCAATTACCCCCCGGACAACTACCCCCGTCCCAATTACCCCCCGGACAACTACCCCCTGTGCCAATTACCCCCCGGACAATTACCCCCCGTACCAATTACCCCCCGGACAACTACCCCCATGGCACAGTGTGAGCTTGTTCAGTTGTTCGTATACGCGTGAGGGAACGAACCATGGTCATGGTCTTCGTATTTGTCAGACCTTCAGCGCTGCCAAAGACATATATCCTAAAGTAACTTTGCTGTGTAGACATCTTTAGTCATTATCTCACTCTACAATACTTATTGTACACACTTATGCACACTCCTTGCTAGTTGCTACTACCATTATTTCTCAGCTATCTGCGTACATCCCTCCTTCTAGCACTCCATGCCTCTCTGTTCCTCTCTCTGTCTTACTCTATTGTATCTGTTTCTCTCGCTCTCATGCATACGTTACCTGTATGCCTGTATTCTTGCATAATATTCAGCTGACCATTCAATGCAATACACATAGTCTACTTAATACTTAATTTATCCATATCTAATCATGATGGAATTTTATAAATATGAGAGAGAGAAAGATAAACATTTAAAGATTTTATTAGGCAGGGGTTACAACTAACTTAGAACCGTTTTAGAATGGATTTTATTTACGGTAATATTTTTCTTGAATGCTTAACACTAACTTGCATCTAACACGACACGGGGGGTAATTGTCCGGGGGGTAATTGGTACGGGGGGTAATTGTCCGGGGGTAATTGGCACGGGGGGTAGTTGTCCGGGGGTAATTGGCACGGGGGTAGTTGTCCGGGGGGTGATTGTCCTGGGGGTAATTGTCCAGGGGGTAATTGTCGGGGAGGGGTAATTGTCCGGGGGGTAATTGTCCAGGGGGTAATTGTCCTGTCACCGCGCTTTATAAATGGTCAGATACAATACAATGCGACATTGTCTGGGAGTGCTACCGGTGTGCTTTCTTCTTGTAGTACTGCACCCTGCTCACTGACAACTCAACCACCAAGGTTCGTGATGATCAGCTGCAAGCTCTCTATGTTTCGACTGAAGACGGCGATTGGATCGGAATCGATGATCAAAAGAGCCTGTCTACCAAGGTAACCATTATTCTTAATAATAATAATAATAATAATAATAATAATAATAATAATAATAATAATAATAATAATAATAATAATAATAATAATAATAATAATAATAATAATAATAATACGACGACTAGTTGCCATTCCAGATGTTTTTATTTTAGTTATTAGGGTGTAGGTCCCTGAGGGATCATAAGTACCTCAGGGCAAACAAAAAAAAAATAATGATAATGATAATGATTATGATTATGATAATGATAATGATAATGATAATGAAAATGATAATGATAATGATAATAATTATAATAATAATAATAATAATAATAATAATAATAATAATAATAATAATAATAATAATAATAATAATGATAATAATAATAGCAGTGACAATTTATATGGAGCCATAACCCAACCATGCCGTTGCAAGGGCGCCTCACATAAAACTAGCAGCAGGATAGGCCTTAGAAAATAAATAAGTCTTCCGTCCTGATTTGAAAGAGACAACCGAGTCCCCCGCAAGGGGAAGCCGGAAGGTTCGAGGTTCGAAACCACCTCTAGTCGCCGTGTAGGGGACCTTGGGCAAGTCCTTCACTCGCAATTGCTCAGCGCTTCGGCGTGAAACTCCGATGCAGTGTCCGCTTTGCAGTCGGGAGCGCCTCTGAGTAGAGTGCTTGAAGGGGCGCTATAACAAGTGTACATACAAACAAACAAATGGCGCAGACACCAATAGCACCACCACAAAAGCACCATCACCAATGGTACCACCACCAATAGAAGTCTAACCAATGACACCACCACAATAGCACCACCACAATAGCACCCTAACCAATGGCACCACCACATTAGTTCAGCCATTAATAGCACTCTAACCAATAGCACCACCACCAATAGGGATACCGCTGCCCTTACCACTATCACCAACATTATCTCTACAACCTTCATCGCTTGACACCTTTCGCATTGAAACTTTAAATGGAGATACTACTGTTTACTAATAGTAGTTGTAATAATAATAATAATAATAATAATAATAATAATAATAATAATAATAATAATAATAATAATAATAAAAATAATAGGTCTCTCCGAGAGAGACCTGTTTTCTGTTGCAACGCCTCTCTATAACTGCATGTTTAGCGTTTCAACCCGGTGGTCTTTCGAGTCACTTTAGCTGAGCTGGATCCAGAGGAGATAACAATAGCAATAACAATAGCTTCTGCTTCCCTAGTTTTTGTACTTCCTGTTACTTATGTTGTTTGCTGAAGATATTAAAAGAAAATATAATTTAAAAAATAATTGTAGTAATTTGCGTGCTGTGGGTGCGTGTGCTGTGGGTTGCTCTTCCGGGGGGAGGGGATAACTGTAACGAAATAAGTTTGGCTCAATACTAAAACTTCTCTGCCTATCTTGCCAAGTCTTACCACCCAGACATAAACGACATTCAGGAATCATTTAAAACCTGGATGAATCACACGCACCTCGAGAGAAAATAGGCCAGATATAAATTAAAAATTAATTGTAGTTATCTCAATGCGATCGTCATGGTTATAGGTTGTAGGAACGCAGCTGCTATGTATTTACAGGTTAACTGGTTGAAGAACGAAGGTTACCCCGGGTATTATGTCTGGATACCAGATTCAGACGATTTTAAGGGCGATTTCTGCAACCTTGGACCCTACCCTCTCATGAAAACCCTCTACAACACTTTGATGGGCAGTGTAACAGGCAGTCTTCCGCCGTTGACGAAGATTCTTGAAAGGTTTGCAATGCTACACATAGTAATCAAAGTGACCAGTGAAATTATATTGCGCCACTACATAGCCTTTAACAGTCTTCATTTGTTGTTTGGCTTCTGGTTTCTTTCTTTTCAACATGGTTTTTGCAATTATTGATTGATTTCATAATACAATTTCAGTTAAAGAGACAATCGAAATGTGTCTCGGACATCGTTGTAGCGGCTGCATGGAAAATATTACTCGAGGGGTCCGGTAGTGCATTGGATAATACGCTGCCTTGGAGATAAGCGGATCCGAGTTGGAGCCCCGTACGGCAGGCTTCTATTAGCGCTGTGTATTGCAAGCTGTCTGTTCTGTTATCAGTTAAGACTTCTGTCTTCTGTCATGTACTTTCTTGAGAATTGTTTCACTTGCATAACTGTAGCCTGTACCCTGTAACCGGTTGCGGTCTGTCAACCTGATTGTTCAATAAAGGAATAACATATGAGATTAGAAACACTGACGTCAAGATCCGTAGTGCAATCCATTTTGATGTTTATCAACATTGACGGAATTAGCAAATATTCTAATTTTTCTCTTTACAGCAGCACTACCCTCGTACACAATATGGAGACGACCACAATCAAGAAATAACTCCACGGTCCTCTGTCGATCTGTGATTTTCTGATTCTGCTGACGTTGCTATGTTTACAAGAACATACACGATGCGGTCGTTGCGAAAACGGATATAATTATATGACAATATGATACAATATGACACGATGATGAAGTGTGTATATTTATATATTTTATATTATTTTATTAGAGCTGTTGATTTAATCGCGTTAACGCGTGCGATTAACGCGTTAAAAATTTGCGATTAAAATTTTTAACGCATTAATCGTACGCGTTAATTAGATCTGATTAAAATGGAATCAGAGGCAGAAAAACTCGTTTTAAACGGAAAGCTCATACTTGAAACTATTCTTACATTCTCTGGCAAATATTCCAAAAAAGAATTTGAGTAGGCCTATTATTGTAGCAATTATTCTTTGCCCAATTATCGCCTGCATGCGAACCAAAACATGCGTTAAACGTTAACGATGAGTCGTCGACATCGGCCGCATCGCATCGTCCACTAAGGTTGTTTCCTCTTTCCTCACCCCGTCAGACGTCAGAGTAGGTTATGCGTTGGTTGAACTCCAGAAGATGGCAAGACCAATGGATTTAAGGTTTCAAATGATAAATGTTTGCAGAAGGACAACTGAGACGAAGTTCGGCAAGAACCGCAACCTCTTGTGAAAAATTGTGACTAAATGATGAGGTTCAATAGTAAACCTAGGCTACTGTTGTTAATTAATAAGAGCATCCCTTGAACCGCCCACTGTAAATAAACTGCCATGGTCTGCCTACACAATTGGCTGAATAAATAATTAATTTAATCTTGATAGCCAGAAAACGGTTGTCTAATTTCGCATTTAGGCCTATGTCATTTTAATTAAAGGTGGCTCAAATGAAAAAAATTAACGGATTTTGAGCAGTTGACTGATTTGAACAGTGTTTCAATTCTGTCTGTCATACAAAACTGTTCAATAAACTAGATGCAGAAATTCAATAGACCTTAAATATGTTTGCAATAGAAAAAATGCATTCAGTCATTAAAATTTTATGCTTTAGGGGTTCTTAGAAAATAGTAAGATTTGTGTATTTGAAGGAAATGTATTGCGATTAATTTGCAGTTAATTGCGATTAAAAAAATTAATCGCGCGATTAATTTCGATTAAATTTTGTAATCGAACAACAGCCCCATATTTTATATGAGCTTATAAAGAATTATTCACGAGGGCATAACTGCCAGTGTTCGACCTTGCATTATTTTAAATTCAAAATCAAGGAACCTAAGAGATTTTACCCCTTTAATTTACCGGTACTGACGGTTATACGTTGTAGCACTTTAGCCTTAACTGTTCCCCTATGCTACCAATATGGGTGCTGTGAGCAGTGGTTAAATTGCTGACCTATAACTGACCGAACGCCAAAATGTTAAACCTATGAGGCTATGCCTAAAACCCCAGCCATGTGCAAGTGCCTTCCTGGATAATAATTATTAGCACATGTATGTTTCTTCCTTACAAGCAAATTTCCTGGTATTGCCAACTGCCATACTCCGAATGTAACAGCTGCTCTTTTACCTGGTCATACTTGGCATCGAATGTACGTAAACATGCCTATTCCCGACTGGGGATAAAGCCCCCACATTTTTCAGTCGGGAATAGTTGCGTTTGCATACATTCGGGGCTGAAAATATTACTATAGGTAAAATTTGGTGAAATTCGGATAATGGCCTTTGGCCATTATCCGAATTTACTCATACCAATATCGTCACACTAAAGCACTACTCATAGTAGTGACACAAATTAAACTGAGATATTTGCAGTTAGAATCCTGTATAATAAATAGACATAGGAATATACCTTTATTTCATGCTCAGCATTTTCAAGCTGCTACCTAAAGATTTGACCATGAGCATTTCGTTTTGCCCTCCTGAAAAAGATCTGTCGGCGTCCACGCGATTCGGAACACGCATTTAATGTGCCAGGTCATCTATACACACGACGACACGCTGCTGAACTACCTCTTCACAACACACAAGTCAAAGAGGACGTCATCTGCAGCCTGCTTCAAGACAATAGTAGCAGCATTATCATCTTCGGTCTCCATCAATCACAGAACTACTTGTAAATAATAATAATATGAATGAGCCATTCCACTGAATAGACATCGGACATTCCTCATTTTCCCATGGACAGATAGACCTACTGCAGTTGTGCGAAAGGCCAAACAATATTCTGGCGTAGAGCCTCAAGAATTCTTTTGCTATATAATAATAATAAAAACGAAATAACTCAAACAAGAATCATGTTTTCTGTAGCAAAAGTACACTTAGGTGAAGTGTCTTCTTCATCTTTTAGGCCACGACTCCCATCGCGGATCTCAAGTGTTAAAGATCTGGCTGAATTTTACCAGTGTTTGTCGGGGATAGTGGAAAATCATGACCCTAATGTTTTAAAGCTGGAGTGTCAAACATAGGTCTACACACAAACAACCGATTACATACATTTTAAAAATAACCCATATCAGTGACATATGATAAATCCACACATTTGTTAAAAATAAATACAATTTCTTCCATACAAGCATTGCGAACATGACCCTATACAGAGGGGCGGATCCAGAGGGAGCCAAAATGGCCATGCCCCCCCATTTAAAAATTGCATGGGACGTGCCCCCCTCATTTGGTTTCAACAAACCGTTAAATTAATGCAGCGGGAGAGAAAAACTGGATGCCGGGCTCCCCAAAAAATCGCACTGGACGTGACCCCCATTTGATTTACCATACTCCCAACTATGATGACTGACGGCTAAAAAAAGTCGTCAAGTTTTTCGGCGGCTGAATTGGTATCTTTTCCTGGAAAATTGGACGGATGACTTAAAAAAGGTAATCAACTTTTTCGGCGGCTGAATTGGTGTCTTTTCCTGGAAATTGGACGGATGACTAAAAAAGGTCATCAACTTTTTCGGCGGCTGAATTGGTGTCTTTTTCCTGGAAAATTGGACGGATGACTAAAAAAAGGTCATCAGTTTTTTCGGCGACCAATAAGACGAAATTTTTTCCTGTCCTGTCCCACCAACAAAACCGAAAATTTTGGCCCCCTTTTCGAAAGTTTCTGTATCCGCCACTGCCTATACATACCTCTATACTGAAAGACCGCGCACAGACCCTTATTCCTAAACAGTCACCAAGGCAATCATGAACCTATACTCATCTACTGGCAATTTTACCATCCGCTTCAAACATTCCTTGGTCACGCCACTCCTAAAAATCACTTGATAAGAAAATCCAAATAACCGACCTGTCTCCAACATGTCATTCATCTTTAGACCAACTGAAGATGTAGTGCTTTGTCTCTGAAGAACTAGGCTACACCTGACTTCAAATTCACTCTACACGAGTCTAGTTTTACCAAGAAGCACTAAACCGGAACTCGTCTCGCTTCCTTCAACTATACACTTGTCTTTCCCATCTCACATCAACATCCTTGACATTTCTGCAACTTTCAACACCATCGACCACAACATATTACTCAAAAGACTGTCTTACTGGTTCGGTTCTACTGACACTGCTCTCGTTTGGATACACTCTAATTTCATGTACGTATTGACTTGTTATTATCCCTCAAAGGGAGGAGTGACCTGGCATATTATTTAGATGTCAAAATGGCTTATTTCTGTGTAGAGCTATTCTTCTGCGTCACCATGCAGGTTATAAATTATTCACGAATTGACAACGTGAGATCTTGACTGTGGAGTTTCAAATTAAATTTAGTGGAACAAAATTATGGAGCAGAACCAGTTCACATTGAATTTCACTATAAATACAATGTAGGCTATATTGCTCAGTGCACAGAATATTCCTTCATTGTAAATGGTGACCCGTCAAAAGCGCGCATGGTAAAAGCGCGCAGACAAATGCGCGCAGACAAATGCGCGCAGTGACAAAAGCGCGTACGACAAATGCGCGCAGACAAATGCGCGCAAGAAGAACAAATGGACCAACTAGTGTTCTTATAAGTGGATCGCTTTGACTTGCCGGCGAAAATCATGAAAGACTACGATTAGATAATAAACAATATCAAACAAGTGGGGCCAAAAATATGCGAAGTCATAGACTCAGGACAGAGAGCATATGAAACATTTATTTAACATTCTAAGGCGAGAATTCACCAAAGATTGGAATTCATTTCGAATGAGTTCGTAATAATTAAGTGTAATTAAGCGTTAATTGGACAATATTTGTGTTTAAATTACATGTTCCTGTTCTATAGCGTATTGACATAGGCTACACAATAATTTAGCCTGAGGCGGTAGGCGATACCGGTACGTTATTAATCATTATAATTAGTCAACATTAAATACTCGTCCGGGTAGTTGCGCGCTTTAGTTGCGCGCTTTGGTTGCGCGCTTTTGCCCTGCGCGCTTTTGTTGCGGCGCCATTGTAAATGCAAAATGGTCAAATAACTAAAATAAACCCAGATTTTTTTCCGCAAAAACCCTGAGACCCAGACGAAGGTAAAAAACACACAGATATAGTGGAAAAACCCAGCTGTGGATTACTCGAGTTCTGGCATTTATTATAGCCTCCAAATTGCCTTGTAGCGGTCTCGTTCCATCGCCATTCACGACATTCCCACAATAGACATCCTATGGTTAAAAAAATGAACAATTGAACATGGCTTTGTTTCAAGTCCCATCCTGCATTGTTTAAACGTTCCAGCGCTTTAAGACGAGCCTCATATGTGGATTTCGAGATAAAGTTGTCATCCAAGTAGCCTAGTCCCATGCTCACAGAGACAGCCTTCGGAAACCTGTCAAGTAGGCTGCGATGCACTCACGTGGACCTTGTTGCCTAACCATTGAATTTAAACTCAAACCTCTGAGCACGACTAGGCTACCGCTGGCTTTGGCACGTCACGTTGTTGAACTCGTTGCTTCGGTTTGTCAAAAGGTTTTTCAGTTGTTTTGCTGGGGCCACTTAGCTGCATATAACCTATATTTATAAGTCTCACAGTCCCACACGCTGAGAAGCAAGTCTTTTCATTTATCGCCATCGACAACTTCGTTTGCCGAAAACTACCTTTCAACATGCTCAATGTAAGCTAAGCTTACTCATTCCAGTCGATCACTTCTTCATCGGATTCTCCGTAGCGTGTCATCTTTGTCGTCAATGTTATATTCACTTTACCGTAAGTTTTAAGTTTTTAAATTCAAAGTAAACTATTATTAACCATAACTTTGTCTCAACAGAGTTCTTTCCAAACACACCCGAGGTAATGTCTTCAAACTATTGGTGCTTCGCACCTACAACAATCTCTTCAGTAGATCGCTAGCTGGTGGTGGCTTTCCTGCATCCCAAAAAGTGCAATGGCCTTTACTGGAATTGCGAAACGAATCCTAACACAAAGCTCTGTAAAACTACTAGCCTACCCTCAAATTCTCTCTTCTGGTGTATCGAGTCAACATTCATATCCTTCTTGTTTGTATGCGCACTTGTTATAGTGCCCCTTCAAGCTCTCTTTACTCAGAGGCGTTCCCGAATGCAGAGCGGACACTGCATCGGAATTTCACGCCGAAGCGCTGAGCAATTGTGAGTGAAGGACTTGCCCAAGGTCCTTACGCAGCGAGGTCGATTCGAACCTCGAATCTTCCGGCTTCAAGGCAACGACGCCACCACTACACCACCGCGCCCCACCGCGGTTATCCATGTACGTTTCTTGTGTGTCCTCGCTTGTAACGCCATGTTCATCTCTCCAATGCAGACGAGAACTACGATCGTCATCTCAAGGTGACTTTGTGTTCACAACTTCAAACGTTCAATCCGAAAATTTGGAAGCAATACATTTGCACTGGCTTCCAGACTGAATGGAATAAACTTCTGGACTTTATGCGCAAAGCATCTTCTTTAGCACTGTTTAAGAAAAACTTGAAGACTTAGGCCTACTTGTTTGAAACTTATTTTGAATAGACATTTCTTTTTTACCTACGAGCTTTCGAGCAAGATTCTTTTTGTTTAGGCGCGTTATAAATGCCAGTTTAATAATAATAATGACGATGACGATGAAAAAAATAAAAAAATAAAATAATAATAATAATAATAATAATGATGATGATGATAAAAAAAATAATAATAACAATGACCATTGTTTCTGTGGACTCGCAAGAGACAGCACGCTTGTTTCAGCGACTTTCAATTTGCACGCAGAAGTTTAATGCTGTCGCATTTCGAGGCACGTTTGCCAATTGACCGATGAAGATGACCGTTAACTCCAGAACAACAAAGCTTTTATTAATGTTTTTAAAGCCTGAGGAATCATAAATACCTCGGGCGATAAAAAAATAACAGTAATAATAATTATAATAATAAAGCCGCGAGTTCTTGTTAGAGTTTTAGCGCCGAATGACGGCCGTCTTAGGTCACCCTCTGGAGACCGTGCACTTGTTCCAGCGGTTATCCATTTGCACACAAAGATTTAATGCAGTAGCATTCAGAGGCACGTTCGCATAACGTACCGACGACGAGGACATACATACATACATACATGCATATATACATACATGCATACATACATACATGCATACATACATGCATACATAGATGCATACATACATACATACATACATACATACATACATACATACATACATACATACACACATACATACATACATACATACATACATACATACATACATACATACATACATACATATATGCACACATACATACATGTACATACATACATTCATATATGCATACATACATTCATACATGCATACATACATATATACATACATACATACATACATACATACATACATACATACATACACACATACATACATGTACATACATACATTCATATATGCATACATACATTCATACATGCATACATACATATATGCATACATACATACATACATACATACATACATACATACATACATACATACATACATACATATATGCACTAGGGTGATTCACATTACAATGGAGAAAAAATAATTTTCTCTGATTGTCCGACATGGTTGATAATTTTGTTCCTTTAGTATTAGTGAACATTTCATCAAAATTTTATTGCAATATAGAAATGTTTAGAGGTAGCTCAATGACCTTGAGATCTAAGATGGGGTCTATATGAAGAAATCAATGCAATTATCATTGACGAGACACTAGAATGGAACATTTCCAATTAGATTAAGCTGTGATCCTCTAAGTTGAAAGTATGGACATAGTCATAGGCCATACATGATAATTAATTCTTATTTTCTTGTGATCACTAAAAAAACCTGCTGAATTGTAATACTTGTTTTGACTGGCGACGAAATTGCTACGTAGGAATAATTTTACATAATCGTTTAAAAGTATAAATGCATGGATATTTCTGTCTAAACATTGTGTTCAGACAGTGTGATATGAATAATCAGTAGCATTTTTATACACATTATTCTGAAATTTTTGCTTTTAAAGTTTTCATTGCGTATAAATGTCATATTTGAGGAATTCCATTTCCCAATTATGATTATATAACAAGATAATGAAAAGTGGCTTTCGGTTATTTATTTGTGTAAGCTTCATTTGTACAGACCTAGCTGCAAAAGAAAGTAAAAAATGGCTTCATTTAATACAATACAGTCATCAAATAAAAAACAGATCATTTATTTGGCAACCAGAACAACAATTCAAATCAAGCATCAAGGAAACAAAGTTAATAAAATATACTAAAGCAGTGCTTAAGGAATGATGCTAATAGTTTCAATTTGGTTGCACAGGAGATCCGGAAGGGGTCTTGCAATCCCACTAGGTGGGTCCCTTGGCAGTGATATCATGGTGATGATGGCCATCAAGTTGCCAGAAAGTGGTCTTGACATAAGATACAGTGAGACAAACCAACGTTTAAGAAGAAGACAGCAAACACCTTAACTAAAAGCACGGTTACACATTTGAAGGGCATAGGGCCTTTAGCAAAGTATGAGGCACAAAGTCAATGGATGACTGGGATGCTGCACTGGTAATAGGAATTAGGACAAAACCTAAGTCGTCATCAATTTTATTCAATGTGAGAGATGGGAGGTTATTTAATAGTTTATCAATTTAAAAACCCTGTTACAAGAAAGAATGATAGGCCACAGTGTACCAGAATAATTCATTAGTTATTGTCGAGTATAAGGGCACACAGTCTTAACTTAAAGAGACAAAGATCAGGTAGCAATCTGATGGAAAGAGGAATCTCAGTCCCTGTTTTAGCAGCTATAGCTAGGCCAATAGCAGTGTAAATAGAAGAGAACGTTTGCAGTTCTCTGCCAAGGACCAAGGTCGAAGACAGAAATCTAGTTATTTGGGGAACCAAAAGCATTCCATCACATCAGTGTGTTGTCCACCAGATGAGGCTACACAATAAAGACCATCTTTATTTTCACATCATAAAAAATTTGAAGAAGACTGTGTCAGAGAGCTGAATGACATTATTGGGTTAAACTGCATTTTCAATAAAGCATAGATTTCGGCAGCAATTCAGACTAATACAGTGTCAAAGTAAAAGGTTTAGTTGAGGAGTATGATCTGATATAGAAAACAGAAAACAGAAGCAAAAAAACTGAGAGGCATGTGTTGATAGTGAATCTTATTTTTTTATATTGCAAATCAGAGCATGAGCATGTTCTTAAATTGACGAACCAGGTGCATATGACTCATGAATGACAAATGTCACTTATTGTTTCGAGATCAATCTTTAGAGAGTTCACTTTTAATTGACAGTCTCTAAGTTTATAAATTTCACAGAATCCTGTTTTTCTGCAAGTCATATAAACGAAGAGTAAGCATGGGAGCGTGAAAGCGCTGGTCCGGTGGAATCTGATACACCAGTTATTGACTGGCAGTTCTATAGGCTTTGTACAAGCTATCAGGCAGAGGATTACTGGTGGACATATCAAACTTTTTTAGTTTACAGAATGCTCTGAATGCATATCTTTTTTCCTAGGACTATTTTAGTCAATAATGACCCTATGTTTTGTTTTATTCAACTTCATTTTGTGTGTGAAATCTCACATGGCCATTCTTTCAATTTGTAGCCTCAATGCGAATGTATGTGGAAACTTTGGGCTCATTGAGCTAGTTCTAAAATACATTTTAGCTTGAAATGTCTTATACACAATTTATTCTGGGTCCAAAAGGAACAAAATTAGCAACCATGCTCATTGAAATTCGAAAATAATTTTTTTTGAATCACCCTAATATGCACACATACATAAGTGTACATACATACATTCATATGTGCATACATACATTCATACATGCATACATACATACATGCATACATGCATACCTATATGCAAACAATCAATCATACATAAATACATACATACATACATACATACATACATACATACATACATACATACATACATACATACATACATACATACATACATACATACATACATACATACATACATACATACATACATAAATACATACATACATACATACTTACATACATACATACATACATACATACATACATACATACATACATACATACATACATACATACATACATACATACATACATACATATATACATACATACATGCATAAATACATACATACAAACATACATGCATACATACATATAATATACAATTACTTGGTGCACATTCATACATGCATACATACATACATGCATACATGCATACCTATATGCAAACAATCAATCATACATAAATACATACATACATACATACATACATACATACATACATACATACATACATACATACATACATACATACATACATACATACATACATACATACATACATACATACATAAATACATACATACATACATACTTACATACATACATACATACATACATACATACATACATACATACATACATACATACATACATACATACATACATACATACATACATACATACATACATACATTGTATATACATACATACATGCATAAATACATACATACAAACATACATGCATACATACATATAATATACAATTACTTGGTGCAAAAGTGACATGAAATAATTTATGCTCTCCCACCTGTCGCATTTTAATTTTTCTATTATAGAGAAAACAATATCGTCGCAACGCTGACTAGTCCTGTCTATCAACACGTGACTGTGTGGATATTTATAATATTTAGGTGCGAGTGCGTGTATATGTATGCACTCATATATGCATAGATAATGTATATGGGTATACATGTATATATATATTTATATTAATATATATATATATATATAAACTTGCGGAAATCACGAAATTAAGAAATCACGAAGTCACTTCGATTGAGAGCGCTAATTGTGTAGTTCTAGTCAATACATCGGCTTGCATCAGCTGCGGGTCTAATTGGACTTCGTCGAACTACGCAAAGGGTCTACGCACCTGCTTGCAAAGTCAATTATCAACTGTAATTTAATTCTTCCCTTTGCCACCGTCGCTCTTTCTATATCTGCCTCCGATCTTTCTCTGTTTCTATCCATTCGTCTCTAAGTTATGCTTTATACCTCTCTGTCATTCTCTCTTAATTATGCCTCCATCTTACTACGATTCTTTCTGTCTCCCCGTCCTTCTCTGCCTCAACCCTTGAGGGTGACTGCGCTAGTCTCTCTCCTTTCATTCTGTTCAATCGAAAAATTTTAATTGGCAAATTTGCAACAAGTAAATGGCTTGTCAAGTGATCGGCTATAAAAGCGGGTTGCAGACAATGACTGAAGTACAGTTGTCGACGTTCAACCATCCTCAGCATCTTCAGCAGCTGGTCGAGTTCTTCTTCATCATCAACAAGACAACCAACGACCTGCGGAATGAAGCTACCGGGGTTCCTGCTGATCGGTCTAACAGCCGTCATCATTGTGGTTAATGGTAAGTTGTTACTTCATTCTTACGTTACCGCACAGACTCTGTAGGTTAAGACACGTCCAATATTGTAAGATTATAATTTCTATATGATCCTAAAATCAGTGGTGTAGATGCAGTAGGTCCTGTCATATAGCTAAAGCTCGAGCAAGACATGAATTAGATTGTGTTTGTTCATCGCCGCAGCTACAATATTATTAGTCACTTCTATTGCGCTTTCTATATCTGTATATATGCACTTATGTATGCATAGATAAAGGACATGGGTATATATATATATAAACTTCGCTTCTGTCTTGTACACCTGAGGAGTTCTCTTGAAGCGGCGCTATATAAATGTGCGATTACAATAACGATTACACCAAGCTTCAGCCGATTGCGCTTTGCCGCTTCCGGTTGGTCCTGAAGGACGATTACTCTTCGGACGAAACTTTTGAATCATGTTGTTAAGACCCGTTGAGCACTCTTTAATAATGTTAATCATGGTTCTCTTAAACTGACGTGTTAGACGCACGAGTGTACTGTACGTCCCCAGACAAGCCGATAACGTTTATTGTTGGGTCAACTCTTTGACCTTGAGTGGAATTTCGCCATCCATACTTCACTTGTAGGCAAAATAGAAGTTTCTTGGACTGAAGACCTATTTCGCATGGATATTGATGTTTCTGCCTATAAATCATATTCTTTCGATCGCCCTGGTGAAAATAATTTCTATCGCCCCCATAGTACTTAAAATGAAGTCGATTCTAAATCGTGGCCAGTGAATCAGACATTCACGGTTGACAATTATTAGAGAGGTCAGACACACCAGAGGAAACATAGCCGTGGATTCTTGGATCGATAGGAAATAAATTATAGCAGAGGTTCCTTGATTAGATTGAAGTTATTGAGATATTGAGTTTGGCAGAAGCCTAACTGGACTCGTGTGCTTGACCAATTTTCTGTCAGCATTTGCTCTAACTCGTTAGCATCTGTGACGAAGAGAAAGCAACCGATCAGTTAAAGCGCTGATCTGTTGTGGCTCTTCATAAATTAATGCGCTCTAATAACAATGACTACAAATTAGAAAGATGCACGTACAAGCCTGGCTCTTGTGGATTGATTTGTTAAAATTCTAAATATCCGACAATATTTTGAACGGCCATTAAAAATAAGCGAATGCATTAAGCAACCCATCTGCATAATTATTATTTCCTTAATTATTTCCGTGTTCTTTCTGCGTCGTCTCTCTATCTCAGTATAAACTTTAACGTTCTAGCGATGGAGAGATCTTATCCTTCGGAATGTGCGCATCCCGGATGCAAACAAAGGGTATTCTCGATGACTTTGATATCTACACGCACTTGCCTGTTCGCCATGATTATTATTGCGTAGGCCCTATGTATAGAATGGGAGTGTCAAGCATCCAAATCTCATACAAAATGGAAAACTCGTGTGATTACTAGTTGAAGTGAAATGGATTGCGAATCAAGACCACGTTGAGTTATCAGCTCTCTGCAAGAAAACTGTTAGGCCCAACCACTATCAAAAAAGTGCGAATTCACGAAGCTTTGATGCATGCAATTGAACATTTATATAGCGCCATAATAGAAATTCAAGTGTCTTTGGATTGTTATCTCAATCTTACTATTTCTTTTTTCAGGACAGGAAATTTCGACCACTAAACTTCCAAAGGAAATCACGGGTGAGTCGAGTCTACACGCGGCGCACTCAATAATTATTGTCATGTTTAAATGGGTGTATAGCAGGGGTGTCAAACCTTTTTTAGTGGCGGGCCAGTGTGAACATCTTCCAACAAGTGGCGGGCCAGGGCAGTGGCGAATCCAGAACGTTCGAAGGGGGGGGCAAAATTTTCGGTCTTGGGCCAGGATAAATTTCATCTTTAGTCGCCGGAAAAATCTGATGACCTTTTTTTAGTCGTTTGTCCGATTTTCGGGCCCATTTTCCAGAAAACCAATACCATTTTCCCCATCAAAAACTTTGACTTTTAAAAAATAGTTATTCGGCCAAAATTTTGGGCAAAAATCCCATTTCCCAGAAAAACGCTATCATTTTTTCCCATCAAAAATGCTGATGACATTTTTTAGTCATCATAGACTACTTTTGTAAGGTCGGCCGAACTGATGGGTGGCGGGGAGTACGTCCACTTTCCACACCAAAATGGCTTGTGAGAAATAGATAATTTTCTAAATTGGCCGGATTGCCCCTCCTGGATCCGCCCTGGGCCAGGATGTCGAAGCTCCTGGGCAAAATTGAGTAGGCCTAGTGATCTGATCCAAATATGGCGAAAAGATCTTGATTCAATGTCCGCTTTTCGCTTCTTATTAAATCTTGACAACATTTTTAATATTATAAGACTTATATGTATGGCCTGCCCCAGGGTTCTGTCCTGGGCCCACTCCTATATATTATTTATACTGCTGATCTTGGTTCTCTCCTTGCCGCTTCTTCTGTCCTGAGCCAATCCTATGCGGATGACCTGCAAGCGTATTTGCATTGTCTTGCGCCAGCAGCCCTATCCACTGTTAGGGTCATGAGCCGGACAATGGAGGCTTTGGAGGCCTGGATGTCCTCCAATCGCCTTCGGCTAAACTCTACCAAAACCCAATTTATTTGGTTTGGCACACGCCAACAGCTCGCTAAAATTGACCTGGAGGTTCTTGCTCGAGAGTTCCCTCACTTTACCTTCTCTTCCTCTGTCCGGGATCTTGGAGTCACACTGGACCAAGAACTTACTTTTACGCGGCATATCAACCTGCTATGCCGCAGTTGCTACTACCAATTGCGTCAGCTTAGAGTGGTGCTCCGCTCCTTAACCTTCAATGCTGCCTTAACGCTAGTCCATTCTTTTGTCGTCTCTCGTCTGGACTACTGCAGCGCTCTGCGGCACGCCTTGTTGGTCGCATCCCAAGATTCGGTCATGTTACTGACTATATGCGGGATGTCTTGCATTGGCTCCCTTTTTCACAAAGGATCACTTACCGGATATCTTCCTTGGTTTGGCGCTGTCTCGCGGGTGTGGCCCCTGTCTATTTGCAGGAGCTCTGTTGCTCCACCCTGAACGTCCAGCGCCGTGGCTCTCTCCGCTCTTCTAAACAGGCTCAGCTTCTTGTCCCCCGGTCACGCACTTCTATTACACAGAACCGTGCCTTTTCTGTCGTTGGCCCTGCAACCTGGAATGGGCTCCCTGTGGAACTACGTCTTGTGCCTAGAGCCTTTGAGACTACGTTCTACTCTGCTCTTAAAACTATTCTTTTTAACCGTGGTTGGGTCGGGAGCGCTTCTGAGTAGATACTCTTGAAGAAGCGCTATATAAGTGTTTGAAATGAATGAATGAATGAATGAAGTGTTTCGTAACTTTCATATTTTTTTAACATACAACCAACCGGAAACCATATGTACCGTATACACACTAGGCCTACACAAGTACACAAGTCCACAGTCTACTCAGAGCTGTGCGTCTGAGCAAAAGTGACGTCGGTTAGAAAAAACGTCCATGTGTTTGGCGCTGACTGTAACATATAAAAATGTGAACTTTTTTCTTCTAAATTTATAATCTTTAGGGAAGGCTCCGCGGGCCAGAAAAAAATCATCGGCGGGCCAGAAATGGCCCGCGGGCCAGCTCTTTGACACCCCTGGTGTATAGGGTTCTGGACCCGTGTTATTTAAGTTATCGTTTCTCGAGAAAAGTTTCAGTGACGGTTACCTCGACTTTTAATTCTCAAGACAATTAATGCCAATAATTATTTTATTTTATATCAAGTTCTGATATCAGTAATACGTGTGAGACAATTTTTAATCAAGCAACTTGCACTCTCTGGACTATACTTAAAAAGTTTAGCTTTTAATTGTTAATGTTAATGTCGGCATGGACTATGGCCTATCAGGGCTTATGTTCACAATTTCAATTTGAAAACATTCTAATATTTTTAATTTATCAGATTTCTTATTAAGCACAAGTCAACAGAAATAATATAGGCCTAACTGGTGTGCATGAATGTTAGGTCTACTTATTGTTTACCAATAAAGTTATGTTATTTGCTGATTAAAATTAAACTAGAGTACGTAAACGGTTTTTAATATCAAGATGCTTCGCAAGATGTAGAGAAATCACATTATAGGCATAGGCCTACCTTTTCGTTTGTTGTCGTTGTTTTAGTTGCCAATTATTTTGTGAAAAAAAGTTTTATTCGGTTTTATATTCGGCTTTTCAAATCCGTTTTTCGCATCGATGGCTCCATGTTCTGTTGCTGTGTCTCTCGAGTGTCTTTTGAATAGTTTGCCTGTCGTCGCTCTAGATAAATGTCTATCATTCTCGAATAGGTCTTTCTGCGTACTCTGCATGTACCTGTGTTGCCACGTTTTCCTCTACCGTTGTTACATCGCTTATTTCTAAAAATAATGGCCTACAATAAAAGTAGCGGCAATTGTTTTGACAAAAAGAGATATAATTACATTATTCTGCGTAGTTTTCGTCCACCTCTGACGAACGGCATTTTATACCGGTTTCGATAACGCTTTTCAATAAGATGGTGCCCTGCTCTTGGCTTTCGAGTGTCGATCTCAGTTTAGAATTTACAATTACGATTACTATTACATGTTGATGGTTTTCTGTTTTTCATTAGTGACAGGCACCAGCGTACACGACTTAACTAAGAAAACTGAGAAACCGTTGGTCGTAACAGGTACCAGCGTACACGACTTAACCAAGAAGACTGATAAACCGTTGCACGCAACAGGTCCCAGCGTTCACGACTTAACCAAGAAGACTGAAATACCAATGTCAGTCACAGGTTCCAGCGTGCGCCACTTAACTGCGACTGAGAAACCATTGGGAAGCAGTGGTGAGTTAACGCTCAACAGTAACGTGCATTCTTTAAGACACAAACATAAGTGAGTGGGTTAGTGCGTTGGTTACGGATATTATTATCGTCGTTGGTCGAGAAGATCGATGGATCCAATCGTTGTCTTAATATGATGTTTCGTCGCGGTTCTGAATATATTAAAGATGCAAAAGTTTTCACATCTTCCATTGATTACAACTGTCAGAGACTTGCCGATAGCCTAATCACTGAATTTATCGTCCACGGTGCTTTGACCTGTACTCAGAAATGTCGAACCAAATTCACGCGTACATAATATTATAAATAATTCAAGGAGATGTTTACGTCTTTGTTCAAACATAAACTGCATTGGTGTCCAGTGGCGTAGCCAAGGGGGGGTCTCGGGGTTGAAACCCCATTGGCCTAGGAATTTTTATTTTAAAGGTTATTTATCCACTTAAATAAGAAAAACAAAGCAATTGCTTGTAGGTAGTAACTATTGTTTTTCTTACTTTATTCACTTTCTTACTTTATACCCTTTTTAATTTATTGTAATACTGTTGGGTTGGTTTCCGAAAGGTATTCGGTCAGGCAAAAAACCAAACCCCATGAAAAATTCCTGGCTACTCCACTGTTGGTGTCTACATAAGTCGGATTTTGTAGAGTAGTGAATACGAACCACACAGATTTCAATTGATGTCTTTGTCTTTCGTTCCTTATTACGATCATGATCATCGTGTCAATCGACGGTGTTGTCATCATCATCTTGATCATCATGTTCATCGTTATCATCATCATCGTCATCATCATCATCATCATCATCATCATCATCGTCATCATCATCATCATCATCATCATCATCATCATCATCATCATCATCATCATCATCGTCATCGTCATCGTCATCGTCATCGTCATCGTCGTCGTCGTCGTCATCATCATCATCATCATCGATGGATCATCATCATGATCATCAATATCATGATGGTTCTAGTCATCATTAGCCTCATTTTAAAATTTCGTATGCGCGTCTGCAAACTCGTGTTATTTATTCTTCCTATCGCCGAAATAAGGGCTTTCTCATTTCTTCTCCACCGTCATGATTTTCCTGATTTTTGTTGCATCTTATAATTGCTGTATTTTCCATTGTTCTGAATTCAGAAAAGAAGATACTCTGCTACGTCTTGAACAGTGCTCTGCATCGTACTGGAGATGCCAAGTTCTCTCTAGATATGGTAGATGCTGAGTATTGTACGCATGTCATCTACGCCTTTGCGGGCATATCCGAAAACGACGAATTGGTGGAAACGGATCCGAATGATGTTGGTCCTAACGGCGGGTTTGTATTAGTCTAGACAATAAACTGCCGCATACCACTCCACTGCTAGTTGCATAGAACTGAGCAATAGCGGTTGGATTTTTTATTGCTCTGAATTCATCAGCCACACTCTACGCACTTTAAAAGCCTCAACAATGAGCACCTACTGAACTACTACCAATAATTAACAACTATCTGGGGTGATCTTTTAAGCCACACTTCCGCTACAACTGCCTGTGTCATGCTTTGTTGAATTATAAACAGTATACGAGTAAAGAGTCTACATGGGTCGCTCTACATTCTCAACATATCTTTGACAGATGTGACTCCAACATTTTTTTTACTGTTGCTAACCGACTCCAGTGCCTTATTTGATGCCCACAATTTTATGTCTAAGAAAATATTCGGGCATTGTCTCTTTGGAGCTTCCAATTAGGCCTAAGCGCGCAACCGGGCCTTAACCCTATGCCTGGGATGTGTTGCTTGTTCTGTCTATTTTAGATGCGACAAGTCACCAATGGTTGTCTTTTTGTTCGCAGTCCTAGGCTATATAACGGCTTCTGCCTTAATAAATGCCTATTTGAAATTTAAATATTTTGATTTAATATAATCGTTTATTTGGCACCGATTGTGAGTGTAATACATTGTTAATCAACTCAGAAGCATTTCATTACACGCAGTACTGCATGATCTGTTTGAAATTACAACTGGATAATAATTACGAAGTTACATATGAAGTTACACTATAGATAATTTCCGGATAGCACTTATTGAGTAATAATAATAATGATCTTGCGCCTTTGCATGAAGTCATAACATTAATTAATATTTGCATTATACACAGAGAGACAATTATTAAAGGTGATCGTTTTGAGGAGAGCTTTTTTAAATAGTTGGCCCTAGTTGATTGGATTAGCATGTTGAAAGTATAATGGGTAAGCAGAAGTAGGCCTAGACGCTGGGTTTATGTGCTAAAACCAGTAAGTGGACGTGTCTTATGTTTCAAGTGATTGCCCTAACACAATACCGACTGATTTTTATTTGAATAGTTACGAACAGTTATATAAACTGAAAGAAAAGAATCCAAACCTGAAGAATCTGATTGCCATCGGCGGAAATGAAACAGAACTCAGCAAAATCACGAACATGATAAAGAACGAGACAAGTCGACGCCAGTTCATCAATTCATCGTTGCTTTTCATGCAGAAACATAGATTCGACGGTTGCTCCTGGGAGTTCTTCAATAATGCAAGTGTAGAAATTCCACGCGATATCAAGGACGACTTGAACGAGTTTCTGGAGGTGAGAGGGAACGATAGGCCTACTGTTGCACGTAGCCTAGTTTCAGCTGAGTTTTCTTTTCTAGAGGAAGTTCTATTTCTTGAGCTAAACCTTCGCCATCGTCAATTCCTAATCTCCAAATTTCTACAGCGCAAATCGAAGGCCTAGGGCAGGGCACCAGCTTATTCTCGAGCGCTGAAGGTAGCCTAGCTCTTGTCGCTGCAAATGAAGGGGGTATTGAAATTAGAATTCTGTATGATGCGACACTTAATTTCCTATGTCAATTGGCATTGTTGAGCACCGTCAAATATGCTTGGTCCCTATGCATAGGCGTACGGGAGATTTCAGCAGTGTGGGGGTGGGGGGGGCAAAGATTTCACTTCTGCCCGAAAAGTAAATCCTGAAATCTCGTGGAAAATACAACTTTTTCCCAGAAAAAAGTTGACGACTTCTTTTTAGTCATTTCCCGGTCTGCTTGCCCGAAAAACATTTTGCCCGAAATTTGGGGGCATTTGCCCCCCCCCGAACCCCCGCCTCGTACGCCTATGTCCCTATGCCACTGCGTCAGGATCGTTTTTGAGTTTGCAGTTGCATGACAAGGGTTAATGGCGTATTTTGCGACTTGATTAGACGACCCCGTCCCTCATGCTTTCCACACCTACGATACGCCATATCTCCATCACTTCTTCCGCATTTCTGTATCAGTTGATTCTGGATTGAACCGTAGGTCGCACATCAGCCTTAAGAAAAATTCCCTAATGCCAGATTCGCTTTGAATAGCCTACTCACGCGCGCTTGCCTTGCTGAAGGTAGTTCCCAGTCTTTCATCATCTTTCTCTCGTCTGAAAACCTGCCTTTTCTTTCGAGGTTTAACGCACTGGGAGCGCTTCTGAAAGGCTTTTGTTGCGAGAAGCGCTTTACAAATAGTCAGATACAACACAATACAATTGAAGGCTGTAGGCTAAACCCTGACTTCTATTCTCCTTTCTACAGCTCTCTCTCTCTCTCTCTCTCTCTCTCTCTCTCTCTCTCTCTCTCTCTCTCTCTCTCTCTCTCTTTCTCTCTCTGTCTCTGTCTCTCTCTGTCTCTCTGTCTTTCTCTCTCTCTTCTCTTCTGTCTCTCTCTCTCTCGCTCTCTCTCTCCGTGTCTCTCT
>OX457053.1:10256137-10286137 GCA_949752735.1 Lumbricus terrestris | reverse complement strand
TCTTCCATAGTTTCCTGTATAAACGTGTTTTTAGGATTGGATAGTGAAACTCGTATTGTCAAAGGGTGTACCAAAGGAGGATATGATCATAGGAATACCAGCATTTGGATACTGCTACGAGCTGAAAGATCCTAAAATCCACGGCCTCCGAGCCCCCGTTGTTGGACTATGCCCTCCTGGAGAATTTGGGATGTTGCCTGGACAGTTGACTTACTTCGAGGTCAGTAGTCTGTCAATCTACAATAAGTTCTTGAAGAGAAGTTTCGTGTATTTACTTATTGTAATCGTAAACTTGCATAGCGCCATTACACGAGAAACTCCTCAGAGGCGCTCCCGACCTAACACCAAACTGCAATCAAAGAGAACTTATTCTGTACAATCTTTGGAGTTGCAGTGGTGGTTGTGGGTACGTATACAGTACCAGTTGTTGATGTTGTTGTTGCTGCTGATGTTTTAAGTGTTGTTGTAGATCAGCCACAATTTAATAATATTAGATACTAAAAGGCGAGACTTTGGAAGTGGCATTAGTGCCTACCTGCATTTTTGTACAGAAATACACACATGCACGTAAACGCACATGCACGCAAACGCACATGCACGTAAACGCAAATGCACGCAAACGCACATGCACGCAAACGCACGTGCACGCAAACGCACGTGCACGAATATGCATAAGCAAAAAACAACACATATAGTGCTTTCATATATGAACATCGGAACATACATTTTGCAGGGTAATAGATATGCATTGCATATATTCGTACATACATGTGCCTATATGGATGCATTTATACATGCATGCGCACATTAATTATTTACACACAGCGCCGTTCATTTTTGGTATCTGTACCTATAACCTGGAATTGCCTCCATATTACACTTCTCTTATTGCCCAGGATTCATTACGCTGTGTTGCGTAAGAATCTCAAAACTGTCTTATTTACGTGTGGTTGGGCCGGGAGTACTTCTGAGTAGCCCACCTTGAAGAGGCGCTTTATAAAATGTGAAAATTGGCACATGCGTGCATGAATGCATTTCCTACATATTAGCAGCATAAAGGCAAAATATTATATGGGCAAACATGCATATATGGCTCGGTCCTGGCGCCGCTTCTTTACATTCTCTACACCGCAGATTTATCAGTCATACTCTACCTCAAGGGTGCCTCGGCTCATCAATATGCTGATGATACGCAAGCATTTGTTCATGGCCCGTCCAGTGCAGCTGCCTCACTTGTCGCCACTATTCTTGATGCCACCTCAGCCCTGGACCAATGGATGTCCTCTAACCGTCTTCGCCTGAACTCTGATAAAACTCAATACATCTGGCTTGGCGGCAGAGCTCAGCTTGCTAAGATTGACATGGAGCTCCTCTGCACTTTGTTTCCGGATATTCATTTCTCTTCCACTGTTCGTGACTTGGGCTTCACTCTGGACCCTGTTCTTTCTTTCTCGGACCATATTAACCGTGTCTCGCGAACATGTCTCTATCATCTTCGCCAGCTGCGTACCATCCGTCATTCACTTTCCCCGCAAGCTATTAAGACGCTTGTCCACGCCTTGATCTGTTCCAGGGTTGACTTTGGGAACTCTTCATACGCCGGTCTTTCTTCTCTCAACCTCTCTAAACTTCAGACAATACTCAATGCTGCTGCTCGCCTAATTGCTGGTCTCCCCAAGTTCTCCCACATTTCAGTCTTTATTCGGGACACTCTTCATTGGCTTCCTGTACCACAACGCATTGAGTTCAAAATTTTGACACTTATGCGCAATTCTCTTCATGGGGTTGCTCCCTCCTACCTCCGTTCTTTCTGTATTCAGGTCTCCTCTCTCCCCGGTCGCTCTGCCCTTCGTTCGGCAGCTAATGGCCTCCTTGTTGTTCCTCGCATGCGTGGGGCTACTGCCCAGTCCAGGAGCTTTGCCTATGTTGGCCCCTCCTGCTGGAACCGTCTTCCACATAAACTACGTCTTGAGCTTCTCAGCCTCTCTCTCCCTCTGTTTAGGAAGCGCCTGAAGACTATACTATTCGTTAGCGACAGTGCTAACTTTGGGTCGGGAGCGCTACTGAATCTGTGAGCGGCGCTATACAAATGTTCAATTACAATTACAATTACAATTACAATGTATGTTTCAAATGGGCTGACGGTAAATATTTATGCATATACATAAGGTGCAAATGCGCAAAATTACATAGCCATAGCCTACATACATAATTTTATGCGGTATTGTCTAATTGCTCTTCCGTTCTAGCTCTGTTCGATGTTCAACGACAACTCAACCAACAATGTTTTCCTGGACGAGGAGAAAGTCAATATTGTGTCGAAGGGAACCAAGTGGGTCACTTACGACTGTAAAACAACCATGACAGCAAAGGTAACCATTGGCCTGAATCATAGAAGCACCACCACAATTAGTACCGCCACCAATAGCACCAACAGCACATCACCAAAGCACCAGCATCAATAGCATAACCGCCAATAGCACCACCATCAATAGCATCACCACCAATAGCACCACAACCAACAGCACCACCTCAAATAGCATCACCGTCAATAGCACCACAGCCAATAGCACCACAGCCAATAGCACCACCATCAACAGCACCACCACCAATAGCACCACAACCAATCAGTAGCACCGCAGCCGCTACCACCACCAAAACCACCAATACCATCAATACCACCAATACCATCAATACCACCAATACCACCAATACCACCAATACCACCACCCCACCACCACCACCACCACCACTTTGACCGGCAGATTCGTTCAGTGCGCCATCGTTCGATGCCTTTCGCATTGCAAGCTTGCACTGCAGAAGTCACTGCCTACCAATAATTAATAGTATGGGTCTAGTAGAAGTAGTAGTGATAGTTATAATCTTAAATATATTTCTCAAAGTTTGTCCTTTCATTTGTTTGTACCGGGTGGCTCAATAAAAAATGTCCCACCAGCAAAAATGCAATTTCTCCGCAACCAATCGAGATTGGTCTATGAAAATAGCAGGATTTACAGAGGAAAGATTTTGCAACAATCTCTAAAAATCTCAATAATGATTTTTTTATTACTTCAGAAGTTATAGCTGTTTAGAAATATTGTTCCATTTTTGCAAATTTCCACAGAATCCCGATCTAATACATTTGATTTCCGTAAGATTTTGGCAAATTACAACAAACAAAATGATATTGATGTTTGACGACCTCACTAAGAACTGTAAACATGCTGTTTATGAAGCAAGCTGTTACTATTTGGTGATATTTTATATATTAAGGTCTCAATTTGTGAATCAGTTACTGAACGTCATGGGCAAAGTTTCTGCGGATGATAAAATGGGTAGGCCCTATTCGGACGTTGCATGAACAGAGACTGGGATATCGCCTGATCATAGCGACATACCCAGTGAAAAGTGGAGCTTGGGCACAATGAAGGCTGTCTGCAAACGCGTTTATGTAACGGAGGTCAGATGTCGGAAGAGAGGCAGGAAGTGGTCATTTGATCTGACGGATAAAAGCGCGATGTTCACAAAATTCGCTTGGTAGTCGAAAGAGTAAAGTTTGCAAAGCACGTCATAGTTTCGGCATCAGATCTGCTGGCGTGTGTTACGGTTGCAAGGATAGACTGCACTTTATCATATTCAGTAGGCTAAATGTCAAACTTATTGTTGAACTCTCTTACCCAGACCCATTGAAGACTGCAGGTATGTTCTAGCATCTGGTTTTGTTTTCCAGCAGGGCCGTGCGCCTGCTTGCTCGCACGGCATGGTTGATGATGATGACGCAACCTTATTGCCATCAACTGCAGTAAATTTATTGGCAAAGATGAACAACCAACAAACTCGCCAGACCTTAACCCTCTTGATTATCGCGTATGGGGAACTATGCTGGAACGCTGCAAGACATTTTATCCCATTTTGGAGAACATCGGCGAGTTGAAGGATGTCTTGCTGCTAATGTGGCACAAGTTGTCATAAGACCCGATCAACAAGGCCATGCTGAGTTTCACAAAAATAATTTAAGCTCGTGTTAAAGCAGGGAGTGGACACACCCATCATACTTTACGATAAATTGTAAAAAGGAATTCTGAGGTCGTAGTGAAAGTGATATTATTTGACATGGAAATCTACAAGTGACTTTAATTTTTTCGCGGAAATTCGAAAAAAAAGAAATTGAAAGTTTAAACAGCTGTAACTTTTGCAACAATGAAAAGTTTCAGGTGAAGCTATCATGGATTGTTGGAAATTCATTCCCATGCAAATTGGAAAATTTGGGCAGAAAATGTCAATCGGTTGCGAAGATATTTCATTTTAGGGGCCGTCCATAAAGTACGTCACGCTATTTTTGAACCCCCTCCCCCCTGTCGCAAACTGTCACAAATCTCGGACCCCCCTAAAGTACGTCACACTTTCAAATTTTGTTTGAAAACATAACCATTTACCTAACCCTCTAAACCCTAGGATACTATCCCTATAATCCCTCTGATAGTGACGTGTGTCCCTAAACGCTTTGATAGTGACGGGAAATCAACTTTTATCCCGCCAGGCCGGGTTTTAGACACGCCTGGCCGGGCCGGGTCGAATTTTGGGTACTAAGTCTAAGAACAAAAAAAAGAATTTAAAAATAAATGTGTGACGTCACACATGGCCTGACCCCCTCCCCCAGTCACAAACTGTCACACTTTCTTACACCCCCTCCCCTCCTGGAGCGTGACGTACTTTATGGACAGCCCCTTATCTGGTGGGACATTTTTTTATTGAGCCACCCTGTATGTTCGTATGTCCGTATGCATTTTGACTCTTTGTCCCAAAAAGGGCTCGGAAATGACGGTGTCGGTTTACCAACGTTTTTGAAATTGATTTTTACACACATTTTAAGGTCAACGCCACTATTTTCAGCTCACAATCCACTTTAAAACCCGAAATATTAGCGTTTTAATCCTTACAGATTTAATCAGCCATCTTGGCACATTAGTAAAGAGACGGCAGGCCGCTTGACGTCATTATCGCCCAATTATAATTTCCGTTTATCAACAATCCGGTTGACAAACCGAAATCGGTTACATTGTACAATTATGCACAAGAACGCAGATCACAGAAATATTAATTATACTAACAGAGCAGACAGCCTGCAATAATTCTATTAGACCACAGTCAGCACACGCACCAGGGTCATGTTTGGCTTTTTGAGAAGCGGGGGTGGGTGGAGGGGTGGTGAAAACCCGAAATTTAGCGGTCAACGCTGGGCACCACAGAGGAGTAGTGTTGAAAACCCTAATTTTCCCGGGCAACGCCGGGTACCACATATAGTATCATTAATAACAGTATTAACGATAAAAATAAGAAAGTAATAATATTAGTATTATTTTGGCCTTCTGTGGTTCTTTTATGCAGCCAGAATTTGTCGAATAAAAATTTATTTTCATAATAATAATAATAATACGCACAATACTATCAATAATAGTAATAATAATGATAATAATAATAATAATGATAATGATAATAGTAATAAAAATAATAAATAATAATAATATATAATAATAATAATACTAATAATAATGATAATGATAATGATAATAATAATAATAATAATGTTATTATTATTATCTTGGCAAGTCTTTGTCAGCAAAGACATCAATGGACACTCCGGAACCATTTGAAATTGTGGTCCTAGCAATTCGGTTATCATGGTTACACCCTGTTGAAACACACTTGCTATGTATTTACAGGTTGACTATGTGAAGGAGAAAGATCTCGCCGGTATTTCTGTCTGGACACTAGATTTCGATGATTTTAAAGGAACTTCCTGCAGCCAGGGACCCTACCCCCTCACTCGCGCCATCTACGATGCATTGATGGGCAGTGTGACGGGCAAAATAAGAGGCGGTGTGACAGGCAGTCTCCCGCCGCTGACGAAGATTCTGGAAGGGTTTGTAATGCTTCCCATAGTAATGAAAGTCACCAGATAATTTCTACTGCGCCACTATAAATTGTCGCAATCGCAATTACAAATTTGCGTAGCGTCACTTTAAATAACTCTGTGTTGTCTTGAATTCATCTAGTAACGAGTGAAAAACGCTGCAGTGGACAAAATTAATTGGCGCCACGAAGGAAGAGACTATGCATCCAGAAATATTATAAAGAATGCCCAGAGCCGTATTGTAGTGATTCATTCCACCAAGTCCCTAATGTTATTCAGGTCTGTGCTAAGAGTCTAAGAGTCTTCATTTGAGTAGGCTATCTAATCTATCATCCGTTGTTTGGCTTTTGGTTCCCTTATTTTCAACATGGCTTTCAATAGATTCATTTCAGATTAGAATTTCAGTTAAAGAGAAAATCGAAAGATGTTTGGACATCATAATAGCAGCGCTATGGAAATTATCACATGAGATTAGAATTACTGACGCCATGGTCCGTAGTCTCCTCCATTATTTTTAATGTTTATAAGCATTGACGGAATTATTAAATATTTCAATTTTTCACTGTACAGGAGCACTACCCTCGTACACAAGATGGAGACGACCACCATCAAGACATAACTCCACGGTCCTCGTTGATATGTGATTTTCTGATTCTGCTGACGTTGTTATGTTTTCAAGAACATACGATGCGGTCTTAGCGAAATACGGATATAATTATTATGACAATATAAAACAATATGACACGATCCTGAAGTGTGTATATTAATATATTTCATATTATATCATGAGCTAATAAAGAATAATTCAAGCAAAACATGTCTGTGTTCGACTTTTGGTTTACAACATTTTAATTTCAAATTCATGGAACCTAGAGAGTTTAATCCCTTAAATGTACTGACAGTTATTCGTTGTAACACTGTAATCATCAAGGTTCCCCAATCTGCACATAATTATGATATTATGGCTGCTGTGAACAGTGGTTAGTTTGCTCACCAATAGGTGTTGGATCTCTCAATTTCTTTTAAAATCTATGATTTAAGCCTATCTGACGCAGCCCTATAACTAATACTAATAGGCTAATAATAATATTCTTTATTGAAACAATCAGGTTGACAGACCGAAACCGGTTGCAGTGCACGTGCACTGCACAGTAACGTGCTGTGCAATTGAACCAATTCACAAGAGCGCAAATTACACAATACATAAACCGGACTAGTAATAGAACAGACATACTAAAAAAACGGCGCTAATAGGAATCTACAAAGCCCGTCCGCCCTACGGGGTGCTCTCCATGCGTTATTCAATGCGCTACCGTAACCCTCGCCCCATCACTAACTAGCAAGGAGATACATACCAAGGACATCCGCTTGACTTACTTTGACTTATGGCTTTGACGATACTTTCGCACGTGACAACCGCCCAGCTATGGAAAATCTCCACTTCTCTCTTTCTTGGGCTTTGTGTGTAGCCTCCTGTATAGACCAACCCATCTCCCGACAGCTCTCTCGTATCATGTCGAACCATTTCTTCTTTGGTCTTCCCTTTTTTTATTTTTCCATGCACATATCCGTTGACAGCTCCATATTTGAGTTTCGTGATCAGTTGGTGTGAAAGGCGGCTGATCAGGTATCTCCCTCTTCCCTGGTTCAGATTTAGCCAGGACCAGATCTTGTTGCCCAGGGGAGACGACGAGGGCGTACTGAACCACCCCCCCACCATCCGCACATAGGGAAAAGTCCCACCATGGAAAATTGATACCTATTTCTTACCTTCAACATTTTGGTTTCTTATGCAAATTTCTTAGCACTAGGCCAAAATCCCTACTGATAGTGGTGATATAAATAATATTAAACTGAAACACATTTTACGAACACCTCTATATTTAGATACCTCTATATTTGGATACCTCTATATGAAACAGCATTGTTATTTATTTCCTGCCTTGCGTTTTCAAGCTCCTAGTAAAAGATTTCACCATGAACATTGCGTTTTGGCTTCCTGCAAAAATTTCCTAAGGCTCCTAATACTCCTAATTAAAAAGTCAGATACTTATATAAAAGGAATATTAATTTTGTCGGCATCTGTAGCAAAAGCGCAATTAGGCGAAGATCGTCTATGTTTGACAGTGGCTCTTATTGGTTCACACATTTATGGATCCGGCTGAATTTTACAACTGGCTGTGGGACGTTGTGAAAAATCATAATTACGATGTTTTAATCAGGAGGGCCCAACCCTTTGAAAATATACATGTGTTGTAGTCTAAAGAATTGCATCATGGTTTCAACTGTTACTTTAACCACTGAGCTACTTATTGGACACACTTCTAACCATTTGAATTAACAACACTAGCCACCAAATATTCGACTTAGAGATGGACCAGCGTAGTCGACATGAATGCGGGACCCTGGTGTGCAGGAATTGTGGGCCCCTGTTTGGCCTTGTAAGACCCGTAGTTTTGTGTTCTCGCAATCATGATCGCTAAAACTATTCAATGGCAAAACTATTCATTTGCCAAATGACTCGCCTTCTGCGACTGAAATGGTTGATCTTGCGGATGCTCGTCTTCTAACTGCCGTTTCCAGAAATGACTTCCATGTTCTTCGACCGCTTTTCCCACCTGTTGCTCATCGTCCCTATCAATTGAGGCCACGTCCTCACAACTTTGTATTGCCAACCAAAGATGACAGGCATTATATTTCTCGGGTTCTGTATAAAAAGGCACCCTATGTTCATTAATTATAATAAATTGTCTAATCTCATTATTGCAACCTATACCCTATATAAACATAGAAACATTCTTTTGTAATTTCTGTCATTTTGTGCTCATCCTAAGACAAATGCAACAGTCAAGGCTAAAGACATTCTATAGGTATTATATTGTATTTGATCAACTGCTTCTTGTACCTGATAGCGGTGTGTCTATCAGTTTTTGTTACCATTAAAACGAATATAATAATAATAATAATAACTATTAGCCTATTAGGTCTAACACATACAATAAGCTTACAACTCATTCACACAATAAATCTGAATGTTGCACGAATGTGACAGATAAATTAAAGTGTTACTGCAGCGATTTCTCAGTCGAATTTAACATAATATATCACGTTGCAGACTGCTCCAATTAGGGCCTATTATTAGCAGTCCTATTAGTAGGCCTAGGCTACTTATTACAGTGTCATGGCATCACAGAGTTTTTGAATGTTTTTTTTAGCATTTTGTTCATCAAAATGTCAACAATTTATCAATTCTTGTCACACGAAAAACAACACCTTTTTTCATAGTGCCTAGAAATAAGTCTTAGGCCTACAATAATTATTGTATGCAATTGCAAAAACAAAGGCAACTATGTGATTCCCTAGGATCTTGATCCACAGGCGTTTAAATTAGTGTCTCCCTTATTTTGTGGTGAGAGCTGAGAGGAGTTGAAAGTAGTATGAGAATTGTAGAAAAATAACTGGAGTCAGACTATGATTCGAGTGGAGTTGGGTTGTGAAAAGGTGAAGAGAAGACTTAGCTATAATAATAATGATAATAATAATATTCGTTTATTGAATTCAATCTGACAGACCGCAGAACGAATACAGATACAATTTATACGAAATACGACCAGCTTCGCACGACACGCAGGTCGGCTACAACAGGTTCGGTAACTTAACACTAATGGCCTAAGTGCTGGATCACTCCTGGTTCGGCCAAGACAGAAGTGGGAGGGGCGATCTTATTTTCAACAGACCCGAGGCAAACAACACAACAGAAAGCGCCACTGGCAGCTAACAGAAAATTAAAATAAATTTTTGTCCTGAGCGAGGCTTGAACCCGGGTCGCAATAATGTCTACTCAGTTTATCGACCAGCGCTCTCTCAACTGAGCTACGGGCCCCCACCCCATGGTATGTGACCATGAACAACCTCAAACCTCCGGAAATTATCATTATTGATTGAGTGACATGTCATTGTCTGGTCACTACCGTTACGATAGCCAGCAAATGACCGGAATAGACGAGCACGCCTGTGACAAGTATGAGGTTCATGCAGCGCCCCTTTATTCAAAATACGCGAACGTGGCAGATGAACACACACACACACACACACACACACACACACACACACACACACACACACACGCACACGCACACGCACACGCACACGCACACGCACACGCACACGCACACGCACACGCACACGCACACGCACACGCACACGCACACGCACACGCACACGCACACGCACACGCACACGCACACACACACACACACTCCTGAGCGGGCAAAAGTCATGGGTACGGAGGTCTCACACGCACACACACACACACGCACACACACACACAATAATTATCACAGCTATCCTTGATAGCATAGGCACGCCCGTATATCCTTTACACAGGAAAGCGAATAATCGGAATGAACATGGTGATGCCGGTGTCACATGATATAATTTGGAGGATACGATTAACAAGGGAGATACTCTATTTCGTGACACTGGTAGGCTATGAATCATTTCATGTTCTCAACTTAAGATTGTATTAGGCCTTTTATTTTTTTTTATTGTTCACACACTAAGGTCATCTTGCAATATGACCGTCATGACTCGAGATGAAAACACAAGTTATAAGAAGCTCAGTAAAGTTTTGCCTGCCAACCTCACGGCGGTTGAGTGGCGTCGGTGGAGTTACAAAATAACGAAGTAACGAAGTAATGCAAGTGTGTTCACAAAAACTACACCGGTCTCAAAATAATGTGAATTACCAATCATAGGCTAGATTAATAATTCAACAGTCTCTGTGGGGCCCCTGCAGGTGGTGGGCCCGCGTGCTTTGCATACACTGCACACATGGTAGATTATAAATACGCCACTGCCCAAAGGAGTAGGCCTATTCCGAAGGAGCTCGTAGTCCGTTTTCCAGAGGATCAGAGGTGGCTGTTAGGGTGCACGGGTGGCGTTTATATCGAGAATTTGACGGTGGAAGGTCAGGTGAGTCGGGTCAGAGTTGGCTAGTCTGAGGAGTGATGGGTAGAGGAGCTTGATGAGAGTGATGGTGGGTCAGCAGCAAGTATCGAAGAAGAACTGAAAAAAGCGGAATTCAAGATGCCGTGGTGCAATGGTTCAGACTCGGTTTGAGAATTTGAAAAATTGTGTACGTATTCCGTTAATGAATCTCCAATATTCTTTTTTACGACTTTTCTAAACGTGCACACACAACATCACCTTAAGACGTTCCTATTAAGGATGAAGTTAACTAATTAATGCTTAATTTCTCTTACTTAACCCTTATAGGGTCACCGGGGGTAAAAAAAATACCCCCATCTCGGTTTTTCACGGAAATTTTATTCCCTGAAAATAGTTGAAGAAATCGCTTCTATGACTTTTCCCAAATATGTTTTATGCACAGAATGCATACAGTTTCATTAGTTATTCATGCACCCAAATCAGCTATAAAGTACGAAAATGTACCAAGTTCTAGCTATTTTACTCAGGAATTTTTAAACATAGCATTATGCATTAGGGTGGAGTGAATCGGAGTGAAAAAACATTTTTTCTCGAATTTCTAATTCTAATAGTGATCAAAAGTTGACCATGGTATCACAGAATTGCTACCAAAAAATTTGACCTTCCTATGTTGACGTCTTCTGCCCTCTACCGGACGATTTAAGGACGCCATATTGATTTTCAGTAGTCAGGCATTTTGAAAATTGCACTGTTAGAAGCAAATCATGTAACAATTTTCTAACTGGTGTTTCTAGACTAACTTGACCCTCCTGAAAACGAAAATCGCGGTTAGGAAGCTGGATTTTTAGCGGTTCCATGGGAAAACAAGATGGCGGACAAAATGGCAGCCAATTGCTTCAAATGACTAAAAGTAAAGTATTGTATGTGATAGGAAGACGGTTTTAGGCTCTAAATTAAGATTATAGGGTTGAAGAAATGCAATGGAATCAAAGACATATATGTACCACTGCAAAAAAACAAAATGGCGGACAAAATGGCGGCCAGAATCTTCAAATGGCTATTAATGAAGTCATGTATGCAATGAAATCATGATTTCAGGGTCTAAGTCAACAGTTTCAAGGTCAGGGAATATGATGAAACCAATGTCACTCATGTAGCATTGCATGAAAACCAAAATGGCGAACAAAATAGCGGCCAGATCCTGGAATTTTCTATTAGTGAAGTTCTGTATCTAATGATTGATTCCAGCGCTCAATTCCTCCAAATACAGGTCAGCTTTGGAAACCTTTCTACTCGCTACACAACATGATTCTTCCCAAATTAGCTTTCTACACCCAAATATCGTTAAATATAAGGCATACACTCAGTAGTAGGCAGCACCTTTTCTTCTTTCACGGAACCACTAGCCACAGCTACATCTATACCTCCAAATGCCCAAATGTGGCTGTTGAGAGCTGAATGAACAGGAATGAAATTAGATCAGCTTTGCTTTCAGGCATACCAAGAACATTCAGGCAATTTTCCGACAACGGAGTACCGCTATTTCAAGACTCAATACAATGACGAAGTTGTGGTCATAGTCGCCATTTCTGTGTGGTTCCACTTTTTTTATAAGCAATTGGTCCAGTACCTATCCAAGACAATAATTATTGACCCTCTTGTAGCCAATCGAAAGTATCTTTACATGAGCAACCATTGTATCTGCCAGGTCACCAAATGTCTTCGCCTTTGGAAGGTCCCCATTGCTTGTACCATTGCTTGTCCATCCAAATATTTATCTGGATACTTGTCCTATGAATTGCGACACAATTTATTGGGCATATCGCAAAATTTGGTCATGTCTCATATTATATGCAGATGCCTTGCATTGGCTCCGTTTCCAGCAGCGTATTGCCTACAGGATCTGTGTGCTGGTTAGGCGGTGCCTTGAGGGACGAGCGCCACTTGTCTGCAAGAACTCTGTTTTTCAACGCGGTGTCCAGCGTCGATCCACTCTTCGGTTGGCGGACCAAGCTGAGCTTCTGCTATTCGACAGCAACGTTCATTCTCTGCGGCTGAATCCACAACCTGAAATGTCCACCCATTTTCACTGCACTTATTGCCCATGGGTCACTCCACTCCGTTCCTTAAGAATCTAGAAACTGTCCTATTCCGTTGCGGTTAGGTTGGGAGTGATACTGAATAGCCTACGTTGAAAAGGCCCTACATAAAATTTTCTAAATAAATAAATGTTTAACCTCTGCTAAAAAGTTGCTGACTGGACAAGTTACTTTTCACAAAGCATCCAATGCCACAGATTTTGAGCGAAGCTCATGGCACGATATTGATGCCAGATCCATCGGAAAGTCAGTTTGATACGCTGTGATAAGGTGCTGCATGATAACTTCGTCAGTGTTCTTTTGCAGAACGCTCCTTGGTTTAAGATCTGCTGAGGAAAGTGTGGTAATTTCAATGATCATTATTATCTGGCAAAATAAAGAACATTGTAGATAAATTCAACAACAGATGCCATCTTGCAAAGAACTGGCAAAAAACTGAAGTCAAATTCCGATTGCATACATGACTTTGCTTGTAGCCATTTTAGAATTCTGGCCGCCATTTTGTCCGCCATTTTGGTTTTTGAGCAGCGTTACATGAGCGACATTGGTTCCATCATATTCCTTGACCTCGAAAATGTAGACTTAGACCCTGAATTGCCTGAAATCATGATTTCATTGTGTACATTACTTCACCTATAGCCATTTAAAGATTCTGACCGCCATTTTGTCCGCCATTTTGATTTTTTGCAGTGGTACATATATGTCTTTGATTCCATTGCATTCCTTCAACCCTATAATCTTAATTTAGAGCCTAAAACCGTCTTCCTATCACATACAATACTTTACTTTTAGTCATTTGAAGCAATTGGCTGCCATTTTGTCTGCCATCTTGTTTTCCCATGGAACCGCTAAAAATCCAGCTTCCTAACCGCGATTTTCGTTTTCAGGAGGGTCAAGTTAGTCTAGAAACACCAGTTAGAAAATTGTTACATGATTTGCTTCTAACAGTGCAATTTTCAAAATGCCTGACTACTGAAAATCAATATGGCGTCCTTAAATCGTCCGGTGAGGGCAGAAGACGTCAACACAGGAAGGTCAACTTTTTTGTAGCAATTCTGTGATACCATGGTCAACTTTTGATCACTATTAGAAATAGAAATTCGAGAAATTTTTTCCACTCCACCCTATTATGCATGCCTTACACATGAGTGTCTTGCTGTTAAAATGTCTCCTTATCAGTATCTGGACATTATAATAGAAATCGTTTGGTTTCATAAAATTAGGATGAATAAATGAAATTGTCTACAACAAATAAAGCGAAGTTAACAAGTGTAGCATCAGGCCCTACTGCTGTCGAAGTGCGATCTTGCCATGTACACTTGAACGCAATTTCATTGACAGCAACAAGGCCTGAATAGACTGTATACCCTTTATCTGTCAAGTCATGAAACATTGAAACTTGATAGATCAACATATAATGCCATTATGCCAGCAATAGTTAAACTACAGTGTAATCATAGGCTACTAACAATTTCGACTAGATATGATAATTTCATAATAGGCTCAATGCTACATATAGCCTAGAATGTGGCTTTCATGAAATTATTTGACCAAGAAATTATTAAATCATATCGTCATTAGATACAGAACTTTACTGATAGCCAATTCAAGAATCTGGCCGCCATTTTATTTCAATTGTGGTTTCCTTGCAGTGCCATATAAGTGAAATTGGTTCCATCGCATTCCTTGACCTCGAAAATGCTGATTTAGATCCTGAGATCATGTTACCATTGCACATATGACTTCACTAATGGCCATTTTATTATTCTGGCCGCCATCTTGTCCGCCATTTTGATTTTTGTGCAGTGCCACATATGTGACATTGGTTCCATTGTATTCCTTGACTTCCAAAATGTTGATTTAGACTCTGAAATCATGTTTCCATTGCATACATAGCTTCACTTATTGCCATTTAAGATTCTGGCCGCCATTTTGATTTTCCTGCAGTGCTGCATATGTTACTTTGGTTCCAGTGCATCCTGCGAACCTTCTATAAATAACTTCCTTTAGTTTTATACATACATGCATACTAGGGTGGTCGCATCTGTAATGGCAAATTTTCAACTTCATTTTTGTTCTTTCCCCAACCCCCCATTTGGTGCCACTTGGTAAAAGACTGATGCAACCCAAAAATTATCCCGATAGAAAAATATTTAGGACTAGCACAACGTGTTTGAAGTTTTGGATTTTACGAAATTTCATCGTCTTTTTGAGTATAATGCTAATTTAGCTACATTTTTGGACCTATGACTAGTTTTAAAAGAAATGCAACATTCTTTTACTCAAGCACGACTGACAAGTATGTCTGACTTCTACGATGATGATAATGGTTTGTTATATATTTTTATGAACAATTGACCATCACAATAGTATTTGACTCGTGAGTCCCTGAGATCGATGACCATAAACTTTTACTATAAATCTACTTTAAATTTCTGTTAGCTGCCATTGGCACTTTGCTGTTGAGTTGCTTGACTCGGGTTCTGCTAAAAAATAAAGATAGCCCCTCCCGCTTCTGACTTGGCCGACCAGAAGTGATCCAGCACTTAGGCCATTAGTGTTAAGCTACCGAACCCACTGCTGTAAAACCGATCTGCGTGTCGTGCTATAGTGGGCCGTATTTCGTATAACATGTACTTGTAATCATTCTGCGGTGTATCAGATTGGGTGATTAAATGAAGATTATTGTAGTAGAAAGTCAACACATTGCCATGTTCTTTTGATAGTCCTGATTTCGACCTACAGGGATTCTTTGTTACACTAAAGGCTCTTTATTACATGCTTAACTTTAACACAAATTCTGATATAATACGGACAAGGACCTCAATAATAGTTGAACTAGAGAAAACTACTGATGACACATGTATTTTCGTTTATTGTGGTAATCAGAGCAGAATGACACAGCGCATCACAGATAAGATTTATCAAGAGTTGCTGTAAAGAAATGAATTAAAATAGATGTTGAAATTATTGAGATAATAATTTTTATAGATCAAAGAAATTACTTATTACCACATAGGAGTCAAAAAGCAGCTTTTAAACAACTTCCAAAGAGAGCATCATAATTGAGTGCCTGATGAAGACTACTCACATTGTTGTCTATTTCATAATATAGAAGTTATCCAATTAAAAGTACCCGTCAACTGGGGTTACTTTGATAGTTTTTGGCATATTTGGTTCCATAAATGGAACTTTTTAAAAATATTTTCCCGTTTTTTTTGCTTTATTGTACCAAATGACGTCTTGTGATTACGATGAAACACAATTTTACCTTTTTCAAGTATACCTGATACATTTTTTAAAAGCCCAAAGAGTTATCAATGTAGTCCCAGGGGATGGGGTTACTTTGATACTTTTTTACTTTTCAATGTGCTATCAAATAAGGACCTAATAGGGGCTACATTGATGATTTCTTCTGTTTTAAAAAAGAAACATGTATGGTACTGGTATCCCCTACCATCTGGGGTTCCAAAAAAGTCCATAACTGGATAACTGACCATTGAGACGATATCCAAAAAGTTTCTTTTCTATTGCCAAAGGGACAACATATTTCAAAAGTTTTTACCAGTTTCTATTTTATTTATACTGGAGACATTTTTGAACTGGAATATTATTGCTGTCTGTTGTTTTCTGTAGGCTTCTGTAGTTCTTCAACAATGTATTATATGGAACTGCAGGGTCAACATCAGCTTCTTTGTCAGTAAATTTTAAATAACTTCCTCCTGGTTGTATCTTAACAAATTGCACTTTCAGAAGTCTTTTTCTTGGTTTAAGATCAAGAATTTTGCCAATGTTCATGTAGTTGAGATAGCCTTTCATTCTTTCATACCGTAGCCTACTTCACAACAATACATTGGTCAGGTCCATACTGGGACTTTATGCAGGCCCTTTATGCAGGCCACTGTCACCCCTGCCGAGTCATACGAAGTACGGGTAGTACCTGTACTACTATCTTAGTATGACACTGATCCACCACTTTCAGAATCAGTGGATGTATCTACCTCTTTAACTTTATGTCGTTTTGCTGGTACTGGTACCAGTACCGGTACCAGCAGTACCTTGTTTGTTCCATATAAAGTTTTATCACTGTTACTGAGATCAGTATGTAAGTATGGATGGGTTTGGGTCCACTATTCTGAGGGTCCACTATTCCGGAGGTCCACTATTCCGAACCCCAAACCTAACTATAACTCTAACCTCAACTCACCCTAACCATAACCCTAAACATAACTCTAACCCACCCCAACCCAAACCCTAACCTACCCAACCATAATCATAGCCATAACCCTCCCCAGCCCTAGCCCTAACCATAACCCTAAACTTAATCATAACCCATCCAACCCTAACCCACCTTACCCCAACCCTAACCCTAACCAACTGTAACCCTAACCACCAAGGATAACGAACAATATATAGCGGATATTCGGAATAGTGGAACCCTCGGAATAGCGGGCCGTTACCGTATGGATGTATGTATATATGTATGTATGTATGTATGTATGTATGTATGTATGTATGCACATGTATGTGTGTATGTATGTATGCATGTATGTATGTATGCACATGTATGTGTGTATGTATGTATGTATGTATGTATATAAGTATGCGTGTCTGTATATGCGTATGTAAGTATGCATGTATGTATTTATGTATGTATGTATATGTATGTATATATGTATGTATGTTGGCTGTAAACATTTTCAATCAATCACGTATTCTGAAACAGTTACTGCGGAGCTGTTCTGGGCCGTTTCCAACGTTTACATAGTAATCATCAAAGTTACCCCAGGGGTATCAAAGTTACCCCGCATATCAAAGCAACCCCAGTTGACGGTATAAGCTTACTTTTAGAGCTGAAAACATGAACACAGAGTCAAACAATTGACACAGAAAGTGCTGTCAAGAGTGGACTCAAATTACACTGCCTTTATTAGCTATTGTAAATTAACTACCTATTATAAATTAGCATGAAAGGCGATGGTGTCAAACACGTAAGCTATATGCGACTCAAAATCTCTACATCATGCTCAGCAATGGATCCAGCTGAAATTACAGTGGCCGCATGGACATCTCAGACGACCAACCAATTCAAGGGAATAAGTATAGCACTCTCAAGACAACACCCATTGGTACACCCTTGGAGGCAGATGAACACCTTCCTTGGGCAACATGCCAGAGATTTCACTTTGAGGGAAGTGAATCGTGAAAACTACAACATAGCTCAAACCCATGCAAAGACCAAATGCAATTTGAATTGTGAGACAGTGTAATAATGCCTCAGCTCGAAAACATTTTAGCCTAAATTTGAGATAAAAATTCGCATCTAAAAATAATGGATTTCTACTTTTTAATATTACTACAGGTCCTTGTATCCATTAACCCCATGAACAATGACGGTAGAAAAAGAAATATTTCTCGGAAATCAGACCTCATTAAGAATTTTGGTGATTTGCAGAATAAATTAATTATATAGGACACAGATGAAACCGCACAATTTTTTTTATTTTTCCCCAATATAATTTATACTATTACTGTTCCCTTACTGTAGCAGTCTAAGAACAATACACTATTATAATCAATCAAGACAAGGTAAAACAGGTACTATTTGTAAAGAAATAAGACATGATAGATATTATCTGTGATGCGGTGTGTTATACAGGTTTTCTAGCCTTAGAGGAATTTTTCTTGAAGTGGCACTATATAAATTGATGATCATGATTACGATGACAGTAGCATCATCATGTTTAAGTGTGGAGCAACTACAGGTAGTTGAATTGATTCCTGGTTTGAAGATTCCTGGTTGACTACAGCCATAAAGCTACTTTTGAGCATTAGAAGTCTTGCTATTATAAGGGTAAAACTTTGATGGCGTTGTGCTAGTCCTAAATATTAATATTTTGTCTTACAACTTTTTGTGTGATGTTTCTGGGGAGAATGGAACCAAACGGCGCCTTGGGGAACAGTCAATTCCCACTTTCATTTTTAACGACCACCCTAGTATGTATGTATGTATGTATGTATGTATGCATGTATGTATGTATGTATGTATGTATGCATGCATGCATGTATGTATGTATGTATGTATGTATGTATGTATGTATGTATGTATGTATGTATGTATGTATGTATGTATGTATGTATGTGTGTGTATTTATGTATGTATGTATTTATGTATGTATGTATGTATATACATATGTATGTATGTATGTATGTATGTATGTATGTATGTATGTATGTATGTATGTATGTATGTATGTATGTATGTATGTATGTATATAGTTATGTATGTATGTATGTATGTATGTATGTATGTATGTATATAGTTATGTATGTATGTATGTATGTATGTATGTATGTATGTATGTATGTATATAGTTATGTATGTATGTATGTATGTATGTATGTATGTATGTATGTATGTATGTATGTATGTATGTATATATGTATGTATGTATGTATGATGTATGTATGTATGTATGTATGTATGTATGTATGTATGTATGTATGTATGTATGTATGTATGTATGTATGTGTGTGTATTTATGTATGTATGTATTTATGTATGTATGTATGTATATATGTATGTATGTATGTATGTATGTATGTATGCATGTATGTATGTATGTATGTATGTATGTATGTATGTATGTATGTATGTATGTATGTATGTATGACATTGTATGTATATAGTTATGTATGTATGTATGTATGTATGTATGTATGTATATAGTTATGTATGTATGTATGTATGTATGTATGTATGTATGTATGTATATATGTATGTATGTATGTATGTATGTATGTATGTATGTATGTATGTATGTATGTATGTATGTATGTATGCATGGGCATGTGGAAGGAGGAGGAAGCAGAGGGAAATAGCGGAAGTCCTGGATGATAACATCAAAGAAGACCTGAGGGGAAAAGGCACCAGCTTAGCCGAAATCGGTGAAACAATGAGGAACAGAGAAGTTTGGAGAAATTTCGTAAAGGTCTCATCGTCGTACCAATGACGGAAGAGAAGAAAGACGATGTATGTGTGTGCACGTGTGTATAATATATATATAAACATAACCTTAGCCATAATCACAGCTTTTATTGCTTAAAGTGGCGGTAATTTACAAAGCACCTTTCTTGCACACTATAGATACAGAAACAAACAAAAAAAGCAAAAGGAGAGAATGATACTGTCCCACTGTGAGGGTTAATCCGGTACATGTGAGAAGAAGCTGCAACAGGTTATGCAAATAATCAAGTAAGAGCAATTATGTCTTAACAAGTTAATTGCATCCTAAATAGGAACGTGCTAAGGTGATGTTGTGTGCACATGCCCGTTTAGAAAAGTCGTAAAAAGAGAATATAAGGAGATTCATTAATGGAATACGTACACAATTTCTCAAATTCTCAAACCGAGTATGAACCACTGCACCACGGCATCTTGAATTCCGCTTTTTTCAGTTCTTCTTCAATACTTGCTGCTGACCCACCATCACTCTCATCATGCTCCTCTACCCATCACTCCTCAGACTAACCATTCGAAACTAAAGCTTCACCCCCTCTTTGGGAACTCTGACCCGACTCACCTGACCTTCCACCGTCCAATTCTCGACATAAACTCCACCCGTGCACCCTAACAGCCACTGTGCCACATCTGATCCTCTGGAAAACGGACTACGAGCTCCTTCGGAACAGGCCTACTCCTTTGGGCAGTGGCGTATTTATAATCTACCATGTGTGCAGTGTGTGCAAAGCACGCGGGCCCACCACCTGCAGGGACCCACAGAGACTGTTGAATTATTAATCTAACCTATTATTTTTCGCAATTCACATTATTTTGAGACAGGTGTAGTTTTTGTGAACACCAGTGGCGTAACAATAGGGTAGACTGGGTAAGACAAAGTCTAGGGGCCCCGAGTGTAGAGGCCCCAGAGGGGCCCCGAGTTTGTAATACATTTCAATAAGTACCGTAGGGAGAGGGCCCCACCTTCATATTTTATCTAGGGGCCCCCGAGTTCCTAGTTACGCCACTGGTGAACACACTTGCATTAGGGCCTACTTCGTTGCTTCGTTATTTTGTAACTCCACTGACGCCTCTCAACCGCCGTGAGGTTGGCAGGCAAAACTTTACTGAGCTTCTTATAACTTGTGTTTTCATCTCGAGTCATGACGGTCATACTGCAAGATGACCTTAGTGTGTGAACAATAAAAATAAATAAAAGGCCTAATACAATCTTAAGTTGAGAACATGAAATGATTCATAGCCTACCAGTGTCACGAAATAGAGTATCTCCCGTATTAATCGTATCCCCCAAATTATATAGAATATCACGTGACACCGGCATCAGATGTTCATTCCGATGATTCGCTTTCCTATGTAAAGGATATACGGGCGTGCCTATGCTATCAAGGATAACTGTGATAATTATTATGCGTGTGTGTTCATCTGCCACGTTCGTGTATTTGGATTGAACGGGCGCCACATGAACCTCATACTTGTCACAGGCGTGCTCGTCTATTCCGGTCATTTGCTGGCTATCGTAACGGTAGTGACCAGACATGTCACTCAATCAATAATGATAATTTCCGGAAGTTTGAGGTTGTTCAGGTCACATACCATGGGGGGGTCCGTGGCTTAGTTGAGAGAGCGCTGGTCGATAATCTGAGTAGACATTATTGCGACCCGAGTTCAAGCCTCGCTCAGGGCAAAAATTTATTTGAATTTTCTGTTAGCTGCCAGTGGCGGTTTCTGTTGTGTTGTTTGCCTCGGGTCTGTTGAAGATAAGATCGCCCCTCCCACTCCTGTCTTGGCCGAACCAGGAGTGATCCAGCACTTAGGCCATTAGTGTTAAGTTACCGAACCTGTTGTAGCCGACCTGCGTGTCGTGCGAAGCTGGTCGTATTTCGTATAAATTGTATCTGTAATCGTTATGCGGTCTGTCAGATTGAATTCAATAAACGAATATTATTATTATAGCTAAGTCTTCTCTTCACCTTTTCACAACCCAACTCCACTCGAATCATAGTCTGACTCCAGTTATTTTTCTACAATTCTCATACTACTTTCAACTCCTCTCAGCTCTCACCACAAAATCAAGGAGACACCAATTTAAACGCGCGTGGATCAAGATCCTAGGGAATCACATAGTTGCCTCTGTTTTTGCAATTGCATACAATAATTATTGTAGGCCTAAGACTTATTTTTAGGCACTATGAAAAAAGGTGTTGTTTTTCGTGTGACAAGAATTGATAGATGGTTGACATTTTGATGAACAAAATGCTAAAAAAAACTCTGTGATGCCATGACACTGTAATAAGTAGCCTAGGCCTACTAGTAGGACTGCTAATAATAGGCCCTAATTGGAGTAGTCTGCAACGTGATATATGTTAAATTCGACTGAGAAATCGCTGCAGTATGCCCATAACACTTTAATTTATCTGTCACATTCGTGCAACACTCAGATTTATTGTGTGAATGAGTTGTAAGCTTATTGTATGTGTTAGACCTAATAGGCTAATAGTAAATGCCATTGAATAGTTTTAGCGATCTTGATTGCGAGAACACAAAAATACGGGCCTTACAAGGCCAAATAGGGGCCCACAATTCCTGCACACCAGGGTCCCCCATTCATGTCGACTACGCTGGTCCATCTCTAAGTCGAATATTTGGTGGCTAGTGTTGTTAATTCAAATGGTTAGAAGTGTGTCCAATAAGTAGCTAAGTGGTTAAAGTAACAATTGAAACCATGATGCAATTCTTTAGGCTACAACACATGTATGTTTTCAAAGGGTTGGCCCCTCCTGATTAAAACATCGTAATTATGATTTTTCACAACGTCCCACAGCCAGTTGTAAAATTCAGCCGGATCCATAAATATGTGAACCAATAAGAGCCACTGTCAAACATAGACGATCGTCACCTAATTGCGCTTTTGCTACAGATGCCGACAAAATTAATATTCCTTTTATATAAGTATCTGACTTTTTAATTAGGAGTATTAGGAGCCTTAGGAAATTTTTGCAGGAAGCCAAAACGTAATGGTCATGGTGAAATCTTTTACTAGGAGCTTGAAAACGCAAGGCAGGAAATAAATAACAATGCTGTTTCATATAGAGGTATCCAAATATAGAGGTATCCAAATATAGAGGTGTTCGTAAAATGTGTTTCAGTTTAATATTATTTATATCACCACTATCAGTAGGGATTTTGGCCTAGTGCTAAGAAATTTGCATAAGAAGTTGTAGGTAAGAAATAGGTATCAATAATTTTCCATGGTGGGACTTGTCCCTATGTGCGGATGGTGGGGGGGATGGTTCAGTACGCCCTCGTCGTTTCCTCTGGGCAACAAGATCTGGTCCTGGCTAAATCTAAACCAGGGAAGAGGGAGATACCTGATCAGTCGCCTTTCACACCAACTGATCATGAAACTCAAATATGGAGCTGTCAACGGATATGTGCATGGAAAAATAAAAAAGGGAAGACCAAAGAAGAGATGGTTCGACATGATACGAGAGGGCTGTCGGGAGATGGGTTGGTCCATACAGGAGGCTACACACAAAGCCCAAGAAAGAGAGAAGTGGAGATTTCCATAGCTGGGCGACTGTCACGTGCGAAAGCATTGTCAAAGCCATAAGTCAAAGTAAGTCAAGCGGATGTCCTTGGTATGTATCTCCTTGCTAGTTAGTGATGGGGCGAGGGTTACGGTAGCGCATTGAATAACGCATGGAGAGCACCGCGTAGGGCGGACGGGCTTTGTAGATTCCTATTAGCGCCGTTTTTTTAGTATGTCTGTTCTATTACTAGTCCGTTTTATGTATTGTGTAATTTGCGCTCTTGTGAATTGGTTCAATTGCACAGCACGTTACTGTGCAGTGCACGTGCACTGCAACCGGTTTCGGTCTGTCAACCTGATTGTTTCAATAAAGAATATTATTATTAGCCTATTAGTATTAGTTATAGGGCTGCGTCAGATAGGCTTAAATCATAGATTTTAAAAGAAATTGAGAGATCCAACACCTATTGGTGAGCAAACTAACCACTGTTCACAGCAGCCATAATATCATATGTGCAGATTGGGGAACCTTGATGATTGCAGTGTTACAACGAATAACTGTCAGTACATTTAAGGGATTAAACTCTCTAGGTTCCATGAATTTGAAATTAAGAGGTCGTAGACCAAAAGTCGAACACAGACATGTTTTGCTTGAATTATTCTTTATTAGCTCATGATATAATATGAAATATATTAATATACACACTTCAGGATCGTATCATATTGTTGTATATTGTCATAATAATTATATCCGTATTTCGCTAAGACCGCATCGTATGTTCTTGAAAACATAACAACGTCAGAATAGCCAGATAATCACAGATCCACAGAGGACCGTGGAGTTATTTCTTGATTGTGGTCGTCTCCATCTTGTGTACGAAGGTAGTGCTCCTGTACAGTGAAAAATTGCAATATTTAATAATTCCGTCAATCTTTATAAACAATAAAATGGATGACACTACGGACCATGACGTCAGTAATTCTAATCTTATGTGATAATTTCCATAGCGCTGCTATTATGATGTCCAAACATCTTTCGATTTGCTCTTTAACTGAAATTGTAATCTGAAATGAATCTATTGAATACCATGTTGAAAATAAAGGAACCAAAAGCCAAACAACGGACGGTAGATTAGATAGCCTGCTCAAATGAAGACTCTTGGACTCTTAGCACAGACCTGAATGACATTAGGGACTTGGTGGAATGAATGACTACAATACGACTGTGGGCATTCTTTATAATATTTCTGGATGCATAGTCTCCTCCTTTGCGGTGCCAATTAATTTTGTCCACTGCAGCGTTTTTCACTCGTTACTAGGTGAATTCAACAGAACGCAGAAATTTGTAATTGCAATCGCGACAGTTTAGAGTGGCGCAGTAGAAATTATCTGGTGACTGTCATTACTATGGGAAGCATTACAAACCCTTCTAGAATCTTCGTCAGCGGCGGGAGACTGCCTGTCACACCGCCTCTTATTTTGCCCGTCACACTGCCCATCAAAGCATCGTAGAGGGCGCGGACAAGGGGGTAGGGTCCCTTGTTGCAGGAAGTTCCTTTAAAATCATCTGAATCTGTCCAGACAGAATAACCGGCAAGACCTTCCTTCTTCAAATAGTCAACCTGTAAATACATAGCAAGTGTGTTTCAATCGGCTGCAACCATGATAACCGCATTGCTAGGACCCCAATTTCAAATGGTTCCGGAGTGTCCATTAATGTCTCTGCTGGCAAAGACTTGCCAAGATAATAATAATTACAACATTATTATTGTTATTGTTATTGTGTTATTGATGGTATTGTTAACGTTATTATTATTATGAATATAATTATTCGACAAATTCTGGCTGGACAAAAGAGGCACAGAAGACCAACATAATAATATTATTATTACTTTCCTATTTTGATCGTTATTACTTTTATTAATATTATTATAATTATCACTACTACTAGGCCCCTACTATTAATTATTTGTAGGCAGTGACTTCTGCAGTGCAAGCTTGCAATGTGAAAGGCATAGAACAATGGCGCACTGAACAAATCTGCCGGTGCAAATGGTGGATATAGTGGTGGTGGTGGTGGTGGTGGTGGTAGTGGTGGTGGTGGGGTGGTGGTGGTAGTGCTGGTGGTGGGAGAGTGGGGTGGTGGTGGTAGTGGTGGTGGCAGAGGTGGTGGTGGTGATTGTGGTGATGGTGATAGTGGTGGTGATAGTGATAGTGATAGTGGTGGTGGTGGTGGTTGTTGTAGCGGCTGCGATGCTACTGATGACGATGTTGGCGGAGCTATTGGTGGCGGTGCTATTGGTTGTGGCGCTGTTGACGGTAATGCTATTTGAGGTGGTGCTGCTGATTGTGGTGCTATTGGTGGTGGCGCTATTGGTGGTGGTGCTATTGATGGTTGTGCTATTGGCGGTGGTGCTATTGATGGTGGTTCTTTGGTGGTGGTGCTGTTGGTTGTGGTGCTATTGGTGGTGGTGCTAATTGTGGTGGTGCTTCTATGATTCAGGCCAATGGTTACCTTTTCTTTCATGGCTTTTTCACCGTCGTACGTGACCCACTGGGTTCCGGTCGACACAAAATTGACTTTCTCCTCGTCCAGGAAAACATCGTTGGTTGAGCTGTCGTTGAGCATTGGACAGATCTAGAACGGAAGAGCAAACCGGTCACACTCCCATACAGTCAGACAATATCGCATATATTTATGTATGTAGGCTATGGCTATGTAATTTTACGCATTTGCACCTTATGTAAAATTATGCATAAATATTTACCGTCAGCCCATTTGAAACACACATATATATCTAATCTAATCTAATAAAGCATTAATTTTGTAAAGCGCTTCTCGCAGCAGAGCTATTCAGAAGCGCTCTCAGCGTGACAGGCCCATGAAAAGAGAAAAGTCTTCAAGCAGCGAAAAGATGCAGGTGAATTTCCTACAAGAATCCTGCCACGAATTTCAGAAGGAAGGTGATTCCAAATTAAAGGGCCAACAATAGCAAAAGCCCGATGTTGGGTTAATGAGGTTCCGTGATCTAGGTACAAATAGATCAAAGCGGTCAGCAGAACGAAGAGGGCGTGAAGATCTTGCAGAAAGAGGCTTATATAGGCTACACATTAAATCGCACGGGTATTTAGGCGCTAAGCCCTGCAGGGACTTAGTAACTAGAAGCAAGACCTTGTATCTGATTCAGGCAAAGATCGGAAGCCAGTGAAGGTCATGAGTCATGAATGTAGAGATGTGCGAGTATCGAGGAAGTCGTGCAATAAGTCTAGCAGCAGAATTTAGGACAGATTGCAAAGATGACAAGCGAACCTTAGGAAGACCAATTAGTAGGGAGTTACAGTAGTTAATTCGTGAGGAGATAAAGGCATGTACCATAGTCGTAAACATCTTGGAGGACACAGATCTTCTAATTGCCCTAAGGCGTCTCAAGTGGTAGTAGCAGGAACGGGTCAAGAGTGACAGGTGTTCGGTAAATGTCAGAGCACTGTCAAGTGTGACACCCAGATCACTAACACTAGAGGAAAAGGTAAAGTCAGGGAATAATGTGGCAAGTAATTGAAGATCAAGCTTATGTAATTGTTGCTTGGTTCCAAACCAAATTAATTGGGTCTTGGAAGGATTAAGGCTAAGTACAACACCTTGTACAACAGCGGCAAAGACAACATCAACAACTAGTACTGTATACGTACTACTGCTACTATATAAAGGCATATATATGCATGTTTGCCCATATAATATTATTCCTGCTAATATGTAGGAAATGCATCCATGCACGCATCTAGGAATTTTCACATTTTATAAAGCGCCTCTTCAACGTGGCCTACTCAGAAGTGCTCCCGGCTCAACCACACGTAAATAGGACAGTTTTGAGGTTCTTACGCAACACAGCGTAATGAATCCTGGGCAATAAGAGCAGTGTAATATGGAGGCAATTCCAGGTTAAAGATACAGATACCAAAAATGAACGGCGCTGTGTGTAAATAATTAATGTGCGCATGCATGTATAAATGCATCCATATAGGAACATGTATGTACGAATGTATGCAATGCATATCTATTACCCTGCAAAATGTATGTTCCGATGTTCATAATTATATGAAAGCATTATATGTGTTTTTTGCATATGCATTTTCGTGCACGTGCGTTTGCGTGCCTGTGCGTTTGCGTGCATGTGCGTTTGCGCGCATGTGCGTTTGCGTGCATGTGCGTTTGCGTGCACGTGCGTTTGCGTGCATGTGCGTTTGCGTGCATGTGTGCATTTCTGTACATAAATGCATGTAGGCACTAATACCACTTCCAAAGTATCGCCTTTTAGTATCTCATTAAATTGTGGCTGATCTACAACAACACCTAAAACAACAGCAGCAGCAACAGCAACAACAACAGTAACAGCTAGTACTGTATAAGTACTGCTGCTGCTACTACTAGGCTACTATAATTACCACAACCACCACTGCAACTCCAAAGATTGTACAGAATAAGTTATTCTCTTTGATTATGGTTCGGTGTCAGGTCTGAAGCACCTCTGAGGAGTTTCTCTTGAAATGGCGATATATAAGTGAACGATTACAATAAGTAAATACACGAGACTTCGCTTCAAGAACTTATTGTAGATTGACAGACTACTGACCTGGAAGTAAGTCAACAGTCCAGGCACCACCGTAAATTCTCCAGGGCATAGTCCAACAACGGGGGCTCCGAGGCCGTTGTTTTGAGGATCTTTCAGCTCGTAGCAGTATCCAAATGTTGGCATTCCTATGATCACATCCTCCTTCGGTACATCCTTTGACAATACGAGTTCCACTATCCAATCCTAAAAACACGTTTATACCAGAAACTATGGAAGACAGAACGGCAGGATTTTCTCATTCCAGTTAAGTAAATTCATTATAATACAAAAAATCATCTGTCACCGATTTTGAGTGAGAATGACAAACAGATATAGTGATGAGTGCGACTGTGATGGCGATCAGAATTCAGATATTTAGGACAATTTTCATTAGGTCAACCATCACGATTTAAGAGACGAGCGTGAATATGATTTAGGTTACCATTGTCATTACGACGGTTTTTATGATTGTGTCTGCTGAGGTGACGATAATGATTACGATCGTGCTTATGAATATGATTTTTAAAAATTAGTATGTAATTATTTTATACAACCACGTATGGCGTCGATGGTGATGGTGATGGTGATGATGATGACGATGACGACGACAATGACGATGATGATGATGATGATGATGATGATGATGATGATGATGACAATTGACAACGACTACAATAGAATTATGACTAGAAAACATTTTATACAGACCACAGTGTTCTTTTCATTCGTTTTGTTGCCAGCGAATAGAGCGGAATTAAGTTGAGTCACTTGAAGCGAGTTATTGAGCATGCCGTACGTTAGGAAGTTTATCCAGTCACAATGTCTACAGTGAACACAACGCGCATAGTAAGCCAAAAGTCGCTTATTACCATAACTGATAACAAAATAATTACAGTCTCACCTTTAATTAATTAATTAATTTAAATCACATCTAAAGCGGGCACTTTAGCCACGTCTCTCGCAGCTGACTAAAATATGGAAAGGACGCGTATGCAAAGATGTTACGACTTACGACAACAACAGACATTCCACCATCTCCATTAAACTATTATATACAAATAAAACATTTGTGGGAAGTGATTTGTAAGGCGCTTCACTAACGCTCATAATATGCGTGCGTACATCGAGCGCACTGACATGCTGAGCACAATAATGCGTACGCATGGGCGTAGTTTGATATCCTTTTTTGGGGGGGGGGGACTAAAACACTTGGTCCAGAACGAGCGGTCCCGACAATATTTTTTCGTGAAGGAGGACGGGAAGGAGGAGCACGAGGATGAGGAAGATGAGGAGCAAGAGCAGTTACAGTCTCATAGGAGCAGTGGCGGCGCTATGGTGGCTAGGGGGGTCAAGCCCCCTTTCTATAAAAAGCAACACGGTGACTAAGCGCCCTAAAAAAATCCGGTTTTTACACGTAAAGCTGAAATAGCCCGTCAAAAATTAAACACATGCATGAGATTTCGACCGAATGACTACAAAAGGATGAAAATGGAAAATTTCCTCCGCGAGGATTCAGCCTCCAAAACTGAAATCCTGGCGCCGCCACTGCAGAAGAGCAGGTGGAGTAAGAGGAGGAAGAGGAGATTCAAACCCGAGATCTCCACGTTACAGTCCGAGTCAATTGGCTGCCGCATTCTTTCATAGCAAAAGGTTGCCACCTTCTCCCCACTCCCCATTGAAATTACAATAGGCTATTTTCCCAGAAGATATAGCCTGACAAATAAGCGCCATATGCGCGATGTGTGGATTAAGTGTTTCTTAGAACGAGAAGTTTACTCGGCGATGGTCTTGAGGTCAAGTTCTTCGATTGTGCCCTCTTCAGCAGGGATTGAGAGTGCTAACAGAGGCTCCGGCTTCCCCGTTCTCTTCGTCTCATC
>OX457053.1:10206137-10251137 GCA_949752735.1 Lumbricus terrestris | reverse complement strand
GTACGCTGGGACCTGTTACGTGCATTGAGATGCATGATATATATAATATACACGCTAGAGAGAGTATGACGTATCTGCCCTGCAGTCAGATATGAAGTCACACATTTAGCCTACATCGCTCGTATCTTACCGACCAATCATAGGCGATTTCTCATACCGACCAATCACACACAGTCTTACAGCATCGATTTGAAAAATAAACAAACGGACATCAGCATTTTTAATAATAAAACGAAAATGTCGATGCTTGCTTGTTAATTTTGCAGTTTCTTGCAATATTGACAAGTAAACATCGACAAGTTCGTCTTATTATAAAAATGCTGATACTATTTTAGTTATTTTTCCAGATCGATGCTGTAAGACTGTGATTGGTCAGTATGAGAATCGCCTTTGATTGGCCGGCACGATTGGACAGATAATTATGATGTGATTGGTCGGCACTATTAGACGGTGACTTCAATTTGGAGACGTGATACTCTCTCTAGCGTATAATATTATACATAGAATACATCTCAATGGTTGCGTGCAACGGTTTCTCAGTTTTCTTAGTTAAGTCGTGTACGCTGGTAACTGTCACTAATGAAAAACAGAAAACAGAAAACCATCAACATGTAATAGTAATCGTAATAATTGTAAATTCTAAACTGAGAGCAACACTCGAAAGCCATGAGCAGGGTGCCAACTTATTGATAAGCGTTTTCGAAAGACGATGTAGGCTATAATGCCGTTCACCAGAGGTGGACAAAAACTACGCAAAATAATATAATTGTATCTCTTTTTGTCAAAACAATTGCCACTACTTTTATTGTAGGCCATTATTTTTAGAAATAAACGATGCGACAACGGGAGAGGAAAACGTAGGAGCACAGGTAGGGTACGCAGAAAGACCTATTCGAGAATGATAGACATAGGCAAACTATTCGAGAGACACTCGAAATACACAGCACTGAAACATGGAGCCATCGATGCGAAAAAACGGATTTGAAAAACCGAATATAAAACCGAATAAAACGTATTTTCACACAAAAATTAACAACTAAAACAACGACAAAAAACGAAAAGCTATATCATGTGATTTCTCTACATCTTGTGCAGCATATTTATATTAAAAACCGCTTACGTAGGCTAGTCTAGTTTAATTTTCATCAGCAAATAACACAACTTTATTGGTAAACAATATGTAGACCTAACATTTATCTACACCAATTATATTATTTCTGTTGACTTATGCTTAATAAGAAATCTGAGAAATTAAATAAGCTTATATTAGAATGTTTTCAAATTGAAATTGCGAACATAAGCCGTGATAGGCCATAGTCCATGCTTGCATTAACATTAACAATTAAAAGCTAAACTTTTTAAGTAGCCTATAGTCCACAGAGTGCAAGTTACTTGATTAAAAATTGTCTTACAAGTATTATTGATACCTTGAGCTGATAACTTGATATAAAATAAAATTTTCGTCATTAATTGTCTTGAAAATTAAAAGGCGAGGTAACCGTCACTGAAACTTTTCATGAGAAACGGTAACTAAAAATAATAATACGGGTCCAGAACCCAATACGCCCATTTAAACATGACAATTGAGCGCGCAGCGTGTAGATTCGACTCACCCTTGATTTCCTTTGGAAGTTTAGTTGTCGAAATTCCCTGCCCTGAAAAGAAACAGTAAGGTTGAGATAAGAATCCAGAGACACTTGAATTTTATTATGGCGCTATACAAATGTTCGGTTGCATGCATCAAAGATTCGCGAATTCTCATTTTTTGGATAGTGGTTAGGTCTAACAGCTTTCTTGCAGAGAGCTGATAACTCAACATGGTCTTCGTTCGCAATCCATTTCACTTCAACTTATAATCACAAGAGTTCTCTATGTTGCATAAGATTTGGATGCAACATGTTTGATGCTTTTGCATTTGATGAAGCTGCTCATAGCCTATGGGCGGAAGCATAGGCGTACGAGGCGGGGGTCCAGAGGAGCAAGTGCCCCCCAAATTTCGGGCAAATGTGTTTTTCGGGCAAAAGAGGCTTGGACGGGCAAAAAAAATTCGGAGATTTTTTTCGGGCAAAACAGGTACGGGAGGAATTTTTCGGGCACACAGGGGTAAAATGGTCGTAAGATTTTAGAATTTTGGACGAATGACTAAAAAAAAAATCGTCAGATTTTTCGGACGGGAAAACGGAAAAAATCTTAAGAATTTTGGGCGAATGACTAAAAAAAAGGTCGTCAGATTTTTCGGGCAAAAATTTTTTTTTGCCCCCCACTGCCGAAATCTCCCGTACGCCTATGGGCGGAAGAGGCTACGAGTATCCTCATCATACTGTTGAATCAAGCAATTATAGTCAGTGAGCAGTGTTTACTATCCCCCCCAAAATATATATACGCGTCATCCGCCCCATAAAAATCAAACAGCTTCTGTTTTTATGTATATTATGTGAAGTTTCCCGACAGAAGAAGAATAATTACTATTCACTGCGAACAGTGGTGGCGCCAAGGGGGCTAGCAGGGGCTTAGCCCACTGAATGTGCTCTGTGCACCATGTGCGACCCGCTGGCCTGCTGAGTGGCTAAGTCGGTTGACCGATACAACTCTATTGGGAAAGGGTGTCTTAAATAGCACTAGCAATGCTTTGTGTAGCAAAACCTGGACCAGGGCCCAATGCTAGGTTGAAAAAGCGGTTGATGAAGAATACTGTGGACCTGACGCCGACGGTGATGGGCGGAAGAGGCTATAGATATGAACAGCCTCAGCAGATTAATCTGTCGCTGTAGCCCTAACGGAACGAAGTTAACCGACACAAATCTTTTAAGCCGTAAAGTTGCAAGTGTCTATCTTAGTAAATCAAGGCTTGCATAAACCTGGAATTTTGTACGTGTGCCTAATCAATATTGACTTATCGGTGTCAAAGCGTGGGCTACGATCCGAGCAAAGAACATGGATCACCTGCCGCCAATGGCTCGAGACTGTGCCATAAACGTTGATTCCACACATGCTCTGGCGCAAGCACTCGGGCAATGGTAGACAACAGATTACGACAGAAAGAAAAGAAAGCCTTTTCAAAACTTTATCGCTCATAAGCATCTGGCAAACAAGAGCCTGAATTGTGGTCCATTTGATGTCATTAAAACTAAAAGTTCGTTGGTTTCTAGGGCAGAGCACAGACCCGTTTGGGAAGCTTACAACGCTCCTCAAGACCACCTAGTCGGCGTGGGCTTCCTGCGTTCGACACTCACAGTTTCGGACCTTTGCAATATGAGCAGTCTCCAGGAAAATATCCTAGTTGCGCCTCAGGGAAGAAAGAAAGACTTAGGGCTTCAGCCACTAATTGCGAAGCATCGAAGTAGTAAAAAAGGGTCATTAGAACTAAAGGTATAAAAATACACTGCATTTTTCTCGACAATTCTGACATAAAGACTAGAAAAGGGTCATCAATATTATTTTTCCGGAAAGTAAATTACATCGGGCCAGCCAACAAGTTTCTCTGAGGAAGTTTAAATTTTGAAAAAATATTAAAGTCTTTAGAAAATTTCCGTTCAAAAGGCATCGTCGGTGTCTGGCTGAGAGGTTGCCGCCGTCCGCCAAAAACGGCCGTCCCCCAGAAATCTGATTTCCCCTCAGAATTCAGAGGACCAGATTAAACACCGGTCAATGAGAAATTTGCTGACGGTCCACTTGTGGCAATGTAATTCAATCGTCTGAAAGAAAGAAGTAACTTACCATCAACCGCAATGATGGCGGCTGTTAGGCCGATCAGCAGCAACCCCAGCAGCTTCATTCCGCAATTGGCTCTCTTGAGTATGCTTATACGAAGAACTCGACCAACTTATGAAGTTGCAGAGGATGGTAGAACGTCGACGACTGTGCTTCAGTCATTGTCTGCGACCCGCTTTTATAGTCGATCGCATGACAATTCACTTACACGCATTGGTGTCCGCTGAAATTTTTGCAGAGGAGGCGGCAAAAAAAATGCTGATAGTCATGGTCAAATTTTTTAGTTGCAAAAGCTTGAATGCAAGCTGGAAATTAAGAATACGGGTTTTTTACAGAGATGTTTCTTATGCAAATTTCTCAGTTTTCATTTTGTGTATAATTTTTAATACGAATAGTTTCCTTAGACATTAAATTTTGTTTAATAAAAAAATTGGATAGCAAATAGTAGTTCCCCAAAGGTGCGCTACATAAGTCCATAGAATGAACGAATGAATAAATGAACGAAAAATAGATGTCAGTTTTCAAGGGGCAAGTGCTCCTCTAGCTGCTTCTAAAGCGCCACTCGAAAGCCAATCGCAGGGCACCAGCTTTTTCACATTGCTGCATTGAGTGCAAAGTTAGTCAGAAAGAGGTCCGAGTCTGGTAGCCAGAGGGCCGGAGTAGCTGTTAATGCGGGTGTCATTTCAGAAGGTGGATGATCCGAGGATCAGATGAGTGTGGGTATCAATTCTTTTGAACAGATATCTTTGTCAGTTCTGGGTGTAAATCCCGAGGCTCGATGACCAGAGCCCCTTATCCAAGTTTATCCACAGTATGACCTCCCTGGATCCTGTACTGGCAGCTTGCAAAATGGACAAAATGGAGCCTGGCTTATAGCAGACTTGGCTTATATAATTACAATGAAGGGCCCGTATGTACATGAGCGCATAACTCGTATATTTGGCTTAAATCTGGCCTATACAGGAATACTGGGTTATTTCCGTATGCACGGCTTGAGATTAGCGAATTAAACTAGGTATAACGTTATTCCAACTTCGAGGTAGGTTTAAGCCGGCTACTCCCATTGTGAACAATAGACGGCCGACTTTCGCTGGACAGCGCGAACAATAGGCAGCCGTCCGATATCTCCCTACGGGCCGCTCTAGGTCTGATTCTGTTTACCCCACGCTGCCAACGATCTATTGAATTGGGGGAAGAGCAAGCGTCATGCATCGTCGGGTTCAAGGAATGTGTAGATTAGTTATTCTCGTTGCTATTTTTTCTCGTGCATATGGATACATTCCAATGGTTATATCGGGAATTACTAAGTCGCGTTTAGGCACTATATGTGATTACCGTATGCCGTGCCCTGTGCATACCAGCCCTGGTGAATAAGCAGATCGCCCTGATGTAATTTCAGAAAACTTTGAAAACATTTCAAATGTTTGCATTAGTATTTAATTTTTGCAGTACCCGGTAGTGATTACTTGCACTACAGCTGGATTCCACTCAAGTATAGGCCATAGTCGATAGGCCTGCTGTTTGCATGGGTGCCCGCAGGAGGGTTGAAAGGTAATGGTCATTGTTACGGTTTTTGGAAAGAGCTTGAACATGCAAGACAGAAAGTTATAAGAGCATGTTTATTTCTATAGAGATCTCTAAATGTAGCTTTCTGACTTTCACTGTCTGTATCATTCGTATCATTGGTGCATTAATGCAAAGAAATTAGTTAAAAATCCAAAGTAGTAGTTAAAACATAGGTGCCAATTTTCGAGGGGGGAGCAAGTGCTCCCCTTGCTCCGATGTGCGGGCGCCCGTGCTTACACGTTACAAATTTCTTAATTAAAATTTTAATGTATTCGATTGAACAGAATTGAAAGACGACAGACGCTATAGCCACAGCAGAGGCAGGACCAGAAGAAGAGAGGAAGACAGGAGGAATTGGAGTGAGTTGGAGACACTGGACGAGATGATAATGAGAGAGAGAAGGGTCCAGTATGACTTAGACACAGATGGAAAGAGACAAAGAGAGAAATAGTGGCTGACATAGAAAGAGGGATGGGGTAGAGGGAAGAATAGAATTACAGCTGATAATTGAATTTGGAAGCAGGTGCCTAAACCATTTGCCCAACGTGCATGGGCGGAGTTTATCAGGGGCTAGGGGGAGCTAAGCCCCCCAAGAAGACCCAAATTCATTTATTTACCGTGTAAATGGTATCTTTTCCAGGGCTTAGCCCCTCCAGGAAGGCCTTAGCCCCTCCAAGAACGGAAACCAAACTCCGTCCATGCAAACGTGCACTGGGCCAATAATTATTATTACGGACACAGGTGATGCATGCCTACGTGTTTACTGCAATAAGCACCATTATTACTTTCTCATTCAATCGAAGAGTCTTCGTGATTTCTCAATTTTGCGATTTCCGTTAGTTTTAATTACGCATATATATATATATATATATATATATATATATATATAGCGCATACCCAAAAATACTCCCTCTTTTTAAAACCAATTTCTTTGCAAGAAGAATAAATTTGTAAATAATATAATAAAATAAACAATTTTAGTGAGTCGCTTCTCAACTATCTGTTATTAAATAAATTTCTTATTGCATGATCATCAGTACCATTATTAGCCTATTTAGAAAAGAAACAAGGCACCAGCGTAGCTGCACGTCACCGTGAAGTCACTTAGCAAGATGATGGTGAAGTTGGTAAATAAAGAATCTGTCGGACAAATAATTTTTTGTTAAGTCAATTAAATTCAAATTTCTTTAAAAAAATTGAACATAGCCAAGCAGGGTGTCAAGGACAGATAATATATATAATAATTATGTATATATATACACATTTAATGAGCACTGAGCAGGGTCTTGACGTTAAAGCCATATCCGTGACTTACTCTAATAAACAATGAAACTGAATTCCTTTAAGAATTATGCTGTTCATGAAAAGGAATTGGATTATTATCAATTTTCCTTTTTTCATTCTGAAGCACCAGCATACACAAATACTCAGTACTTGAACTCGATGTATTATCATGTGGAGGGAGCTGTGCTGACGAAATACCGCAATCCTCGGCCAAAACCAATAGCGATAAGAGAATTGAAGGTTGCATTGGAGTAAGCATGGGAAGGTTTATCTTTGTAACCAATATTGACAAGGTCATCAAAGACTTTACAAACAGACTGAGAACATGGGCGGAAAATTAGATCTACAACTCATACCTGTGACCAAGATTTTGGCAAATCCATAGGAATCTTTTTTGGCCCACACTATACATGTAACTATGTATACCTATATATAATTATATTATTATCAGAATACAAGCATATTATAAATGCATGCATAGCATACACATACACGCACGCACACTCTCGTATATAAAATTATATATATATACAAATTATACATAAATACATTAGGGTGGAGTGAAAAATATTTTGGGGGGCAAATGAATTCTTATAGTGCGCAAAAGTTGAAACTTGGGTAGAGAAAGAAACGCACCAAATATTTTTAAATTTGAATGATGGCCAGAGACTCAATATTTCGAGATTTATTTTTTTCGTAAAAATCGCATGGAGACAATTATTTTTTGGCACAGCCTGGTATCGCAGTTATGCAAAATTTTGCACATAAAACCTTAGTGCAAATTGTGCAGTAATAGAATGCAACATGCAGCATAGCATGTTGTCAGATATCCCGTGGGATAGTGCGAAAAGATGTTTTAAATACCTCTATTCGTACAGTATTCTGAATGCGTGGAGTTTACATTATATCAGTAGTGTTTGGAATATTTGTCATAAGTAAATATGTGGTATAACAACTCAGCATGAGTCACTGCGTGCGGTAGGCTATTTACTCTTTATTTTGAAGATTGGTATTAGCCCTGGCAGTGTTTTTATCTCAAATGGAGCCGTGTCGGGCTTCTTGTCCCACAACCGCCTGAGATATACTTCAGTGACAGATTTTATGCATCTTTCCACTGCCTGCGTATAGCGGGCAGAAGACATAATTATATCAAAGTCAACAGTATTTTGCACACTAATTACTCTAACATGGTGGCAACTTTTGATCAATATTAGAAAATTTTCCAGCAAAACAATTCCCCCTTCCCATGTTTTCACTCCACCCCTAACATACATGTGTGAAAGGCATGACTCGTCAGTGATATTGTTTTCTATATAACAGAAGAATTAATAGGCGACATGTGGAGGTGCTTAATTTATGTCACTTCTGCACTATTGTATACACGTATATACAAAAGGAATAAACAATTAAACATGTATGTATGTATGTATGTATGTAATACATACATACATACATACTATGTATGTATGTATGTATGTATGTATGTATGTATGTATGTATGCATGCATGTATGTATGTATTTATGTATGTATGTATGTATGTATGCAATGCATACATACATACATACATACATGTTAAATTGTTTATGCTTTTTGTATATGCGTGGGTACAATAGTGCAGAAATGACAAATTAAGCACGTCCACCTGTCGCCTATTAATTCTTCTGTTATATAGAAAACATCACTGACTAGTCATGTCTTTCACACATGTGTATTAGGGTGGAGTGAAAAAATGGGGGGGGGGGGTTGGCAGGAAATTTTCTAATAGTGATCAAAAGTTGCCACCATGTTAGAGTAATTAGTGTTACAAAATATTGTTGACTTTGATATATGTCTTCTGCCCTTTGCACGCAGGTAGACTGAGGCAGTGGAAAGATGCATAAAATCTGTCATTGAAGCATCTCAGCCGGTTGTGAGACAAGAAGCCCGACATGGCTCTATTAGAACAAAAACACTGCCAGAGCTATCATGCCAATTTTAAAAATAAAGAATGAATAAGCCTACCGCACGCACTGATCCATGCTGAGTTGTTATACCACATACTTACTTAAGACAAATATTCCAAACACTACTGATGTAATGTAAACTCCAGGCATTCAGAATACTGTATGAATAGAGGTAGGCCTATTTAAAATAATATTTTCACACTATCCCACAGGCTATCTGACAACATGCTATCAAGGCCGTAGCCAGGATTTTATTTCGGGGGGTGTTTCACCAATTTCCCTTCCCAAAAAACTACATTTGTCCATTTCGGGGGGTGTTTTCATGGTTTCATTTCATGGTTTTTGCATTATATGCTCGTAAATGCATAACATTATTTTTCACATTTTCCATTTCGGGGGGTGTTCAAACACCCAAAACACCCCCCTAGCTACGACCTTGCATGCTATGCTGCATGTTACATTCTATTACTGCATAATTTGGACCAAGGTTTCAAGTGTAAAATTTTACATAACTGCGATACCAAGCTGTGACAAAAAATAATTGTCTTCATGCGATGTTTACGAAAAATAATTAAATCTCGAAATATTGCGTCACTGGTAGAGGGCAGAAGCCATCATTCAAATAGAAAAAATATTTGGTGTGTTTCTTTCTCTACCCAAGATAGTGACAACTTTTGCGCACTATTAGAATGCAATCGCCCAAAAAATTATTGTTCACTCCACCCTAATGTATATATGTATAATTTGTATATATATATATATATATATATATATATATATATATATATATATATATATGAGAGTTGCGTGCGTGTATGTGTATGGTATGCATGCATTTATAATATGCCTGTATTCTGAGAATATACAGGGTGGGCCAGCATAAATGTCCCGACTTTGCACGCGTATAACTTCGCCAATTTTTAACATTTATTTATACTTTATGCATCAAATTAAAGGTATTTCACTCTAGTATTAACTCTAAAAAAGTCGAACTGATACTAGTCTCGGTTTTAATTATATGCCCGGAACAGCGCTAGCTACCATATTTTGCTGTCATTTGTGACGCAACCTGGCGCCGTTGACAGACGATGATCGCGTTTCGATCTTAATTTTACGAACTGGTAAGGGATTTAATTCGTTTGAAATGATTAACGAATATTCTAACAGAGGATGGAATAAACAATACCTTGTATTATCTGCTACGGAAAATTAATAAAACAGGACTTTCTACTTGCAAACCATGGGAATCGGAGCGCACGGCGCTCACATCCGCTAACATTGCTCGTGTGTCCGCGTACATTTGCAGTCAAGACAATGACCAGGGCAGGCCCTGCATGCAAATTCAGCGCAAAACAGGCCGTCTTGGAAGCACTGAATAGCGTATTGGAAAAGATTATAGACCTAAAGTTAAAGTAATTTGTCGACGAGAAGTCCCACGAACTCTCCAGCTCTTACGCAAAGAAACGACTGGCAGCGTGCAAGCGTCTGAAGCAGCGCATGGCAGTGCACGGCTGTTGGCAAAATTGAAAGGACGCGGTTTTGCGATTAGAATATACTCATGGTAGGGACCCTACAAACACTCAAAATGATCGTGTCTACGCGCGTTTTAGCAAAAAACGATAGAATTTTCCCGGGAAACGGCGTCATAATGCGTCAGTAATGACAAAAAACGGTAGCTAGCGCTGATCCAAGTATATAATTAAAACCGAGACTAATATCAGTTCGACTTTTTTAGAGTTAATACTAGAGTGAAATACCTTTAATTTGATGGATCAAGTATAAATAAATGTTAAAATTTGGCGAAGTTATACGCCTGCAAAGTCGGGACATTTATGCTGGCCCACCCTGTATATAGGTATACATAGTTACATGTATATAGTGTGGGCCAAAACAGATTAGCCTACTATGGATTTGCCAATATCTTGGTCACAAGTATGAGTTGTAGATAAAAGTTATCCACCCATGTTCTGGTTCTGTTTGTAAAGTCTTTGATGACCTTGTCAATATTGGTTACAAAGATAAACCTTCACATACTTACTCCAATGCAACCGTCAATTCTCTTATCGCTACTGGTTCTGGCAGAGGATTACGGTATTTCTCCAGCACAGCTCCCTCCACATGATAATACATCTAGTTCAAGCCCTGAGTATTTGGGTATGTAGGCGCTTCTAAATGAAAAACCAGGAAAATTGACATTAGGCCTAAGCAACTTCCTTTTCCTGAGTTCCTTTAAGAATTACGCTGTTCATTGAACAGCGTAATTCTTAAAGGAACTCAGTTTCATTGTTTATTAGAGTAAGTCACGGTTATAGCTTGAACGACAAGATTGTGCTCATTAATGCACCCTGTCATAGGTGCTTATGGTGATGACCTGCAGTTCCGCTGTCATTATTTCGTTGCTGTTTCTAATAATATTATTATATTGTCATTATTATTATTTTTATTTTATATTTTATTATTATTGTATTATTATTTTATTATTAATACAAGTGTTATTGTTATTTTTATAATTACTTTATTATTTTTAGTATAAATAATTTGGATAATAGTATAAGTATTAGCATTATTATAATTCATTCCAAGAGGAATTATTATGTTCATCACTGTTGCTTTCTTAATTAAGTTCTAGTTAAGTTATACGTATCTTATGAAATCATTCATGATTATTAATTGGAAAGAGGGGTCAGGATAGTATAAGCTACTAGCTTTTACTGGCTTTTACTAATTGCATTTGTACTGTACTTAGTCATTCATGATTGTGTAACCAGAGTTGAAGTGCAATAAACCGATTTCAATAAAGTGTGCGAATACACATAATTATTATATATATATATATATTATCTGTCCTTGACACCCTGCATGGCCATGTTCAAATTTGTTTAGAAATTTGAATTTAATTGCCTTAAGAAACAAATTACTTGTCCGACCGATTCTTTATTTACCAACTTGACCATCATCTTGCTAAGCGACTTCACAGTGACGTGCAGCTACGCTGGTACCCGGTTTCTTTTCTAAATAGGCTAATAATTTTGTTTGTGTGTGCACTTGTTATAGCGCCCTTTGAAGCTCTCTCTACTCAGAGGTGCTCACGACTGCAGAGCGGACACTGCAGCGGAGTTTCACGCAGAAGCGCTGAGCAATTGCGAGTGAAGGACTTGCCCAAGGTCCCTACGCGGCGAGGTGGATTCGAACCTCGAACCTTCCGGCTTCAATGCAACTACGCCACACTACACCACCGCGCCCCACAGTGGTAATGATTATCCGGCAATAAGAAGTATTTTTAATAACAAGTGGTTGAGATGTGACTTACTAAAATCGTTTATTTTATTCTTTTAATTACAAATTTATACTTTTTGCAAAGAAATTGGTTTTAAAAGTGGGAATATTTTTTGGCCCACCCTGTATATATAATTAAAAGTAACGGAAATCACAAAATTAAGAAATCACAAAGACTTTTCGATTGAATGAGGCAATAATGTTGCTTATTGCAGTCAACACGTAGGCATGCATCAGCTGTGTCCGTAATTGGCCCACGTTGGGCAAATGGTTTAGACACCTGCTTCCAAATTCAATTATCAGCTGTAATTCTATTCTTCCCTCTACCCCCGTCCCTCTTTCTATGTCTGTCACTATCTCTCTCTTTGTCTCTTTCCATCTGTGTCTAAGTCATACTGCACCCTTCTCTCTCTCTCGTTATCATCTCGTCCAGTATCTCCATCTTACCTGTATTCCTCTCTTCTGCTGGTCCTCTGCCACTGCGATGGCCTTAGCGTCTGTCGTCTTTCAATTCTGTTCAATCGAATACATTTAATTAAGAAATAATTTGTAACGAGTAAGTGAATTGTGCGATCGACTATAAAAGCGGGTCGCAGACAATGACTGAAGCACAGTCGTCGACGTTCTACCATCCTCTGCAACTTCATCACTTGGTGAGTTCTTCGTATAAGCATCCTCAAGACAGCCAACTGCGGAATGAAGCTGCCGGGGTTGCTGCTGATCGGCCTAACAGCCGCCATCATTGCGGTTGATGGTAAGTTGTCATTTTGTTCTTTCAGACGATTGAATTACATTGCGGCACGGGGACGGTCAGCAAATTTCTCATTGATCGGTGTTTAATATGGTCCTCTGAATTCTGAGGGGAAACAGATTTCTGGGGGACGTCCGTTTTTGGCGGACGGCGGCAACCTCTCAGCCAGACACCGACGACGCCCTTTGAACGGACATTTTCTAAAGACTTTAATATTTTTTCAAAATTTAAATTTCCTCCGAGAAACTTGTTGGTACGTAACGTGATGTAGGCAACTTTCCCGATAAATAATATTGATGACCCTTTTTCTAGGTCTTTATGTTAGAATTTTCGAGAAAAATGCAGTATATTTCTATGCCTTTAATTCACATGACCCTTTTTTATTACTTCGATGCTTCGCATTCAGTGGCTGAAACCCCGAGTCTTTCTTTCTTCCCTGAGGTGCAACTAGGATATCTCCCTGGGGACTGCTCATAAAATTATTATTGCAAAGGCCCGAAACTGCGAGTTTCGAGCGCAAGAAGCACATGCCGACTAGGTGGTCTTGAGGAGCGTTGTAAGCTTCCAAAACGGGTCTGTGCTCCGTCCCAGACACCAGCGAACTTTTAGCTGTATTGACATCAAATGGACCACGATTCAGGCTCTTGTTTGCCAGCTGCTTATGAGCGATAAAGTTTTGAAAAGGCTTTTCTTTCTGTCATAATCTGTTGGCTAACATTGCCCGAGTGCTTGCGCCATGCAGAGCACGTGTAGAATCAACGTTTATGGCATAGTCTCGAACCATTGGCGGCAGGTGATCAATGTTCTTTGTTCGGATCGTAGCCTACGCTTTGACACCGAAAAGTCAATATTGATTAGGCACACGTACATGTACGAAATTCCAGGTTTAGGCAAGCCTTGATTTACTAAGATAGTCACTTGCAACTCTACGGCTTAAGAAATTTGTGTCGGTTCCGTTTGGTCTACTGCGGCAGTTTAATCTGCTGAGGCTGTTCATATCTATAGACCCTTCCGCCCATCACCGTCGGCGACACAGGCACAAGGCATTCTTCATCAGCCGCTTTTTCAACCTAGCCTCGGGCCCTGGTCCAGGTTTTGCTACACAAAGCATTTCTGGTGTTATTGAAGAGCCCCTTTCCCAAGAGAGTTGTATCGATCAACCGACTTAGCCACTCAGCAGGCCAGCGGGTCGCACATCGTGCACAGAGCACGTTCAGGGGGGCTAAGCCCCTGCTAGCCCCGTGGCCCCCCACTGTTCGCAGTCGAATTATTCTTCTTCTGCCGGGAAACTTCACATTATACATAAAAACGGGAGCTGTTTGATTTCTATGGGGCGGATGGCGCGTATATATATTTTTTTTCGGGGGGATAGTGAACTATATTACTGACTATAATTGCCTGATGCAATTGTCTGCTGAGGCTGCTCGTAGCCTCTTCCGCCCATAGGCTATTAGCAGCCTCATCAAATGCAATAGCATCTGCATGTTGCATCCAAATCTCATACAAAATTGAAAGCTCGTGTGACTACCGTACTCGTTAAACTGAAATGGATTGCGAATGAAGACCACGTTGAGTCATCAGCTCTTTGCAAGAAAACTGTTATGCCTGACCACCTGGTGCCGTCAGCTCTTAGAACTCTGGCGACAGTTTTGATGTATCCTCTCCAGTGTCTCCTCTCTCTCTTGTCACCTCTATTAAGTCACCCTCAGGCCTGAGGGTCTCACCTTTGGTGACTATCGCTGTTTTACTTATTGGATACATCATCACTGTTTTCTTGGCAGAAGATAAGGGGTGGTTTGCCATTGCCTTCCCCCCGTTTGCCATCCGTGCCCGTTCGTTCACCCCTCCATACGGAGGTGTTACTAACAGGTCGCCCCACGAGAAGGTGGGCACGGTGGACTTTGGTTCGCCAACCCAGGTCGGTTCCGAGTCTACGCCCAAATTAGAGTCGTCGGTCGGATCTCCTCCCTGCTCTACTCACGCGAATGAGTGGCTGACGAACCTTTGCGACCCTGACCACTATCCAAAAAAGTGAGAATTCACAAAGCTTTGATGCATGCAACTGAACATTTGTAAAATAGCGACATAATAGAAATTCAAGAGCTTCTGGATTGTTATCTCGATCTTACTGTTTCTTTTTAGGGCAGGAAATTTCTACAACTAAACTTCCAAAGGAAATCACGGGTGAGTCGAGTCTACACGCTGTGCACTCAATTGTCATATTTTAATGGGCGTATTGGGTTCTAGACCCGTGTTATTTAAGTTATCGTTTCTCATGGAAAGTTTCCGTTACAGTTATCTAGTCCTTTATTTTCACAGAAAATTAATGAACTTTATTTGATGTCATGTTCTGATATCAGTAGAAATTGTAAGTGGATCAAGTACACCCGGTAGACTACTGTACTTACAGAGTTTAGTTTCTAATTGTTAATGTCAATGCCAAAATGGACTGGAGCCTGTTTGGGTTTATGTTCATAATTCAGTGACTTTTTGAATAAATTTCAATATTTTTTAACTTCTCAATTTTTTACTAAACCAAAGTTTAAAACCATATAATTGTGTTGGGCAAATGCCTGCTAAGTGTTTTCCAATAAATGTTGTTTTGTTTGCTGATTAAAAAAGTAAAAATTAGCAGCTGCTGTTAATTTTACGATGCTGATACCAGATGTAGGAAAATCATATTCTTTTATATTCAAATTATATTATTTTTCGAATGATTATAGGCTTTCGTCTTTTTCGTCTTTTTCGTTTTTAATTTTTTGAAAAAGTGACACTTTATTCCGTTTGATTTGGTCTTTATCGTATTCAAATTTATAGTTCCATGTTCTAGCACTTTGCCTCTTCCGTGGCTGAATATTTTGTCTGTCGTCGCTCTAGACAAAATGTTTCGAATAAGAAAACTGAGAAACCGTTGGTCGTAACAGGTACCAGCGTACACGGCTATCATTCTCGGATATGTCTGTCTAGATAACCGTGTTCCTACATGTTTCTTTTCTCTGTCATATCGTTCATTTCTAAAAATGATGGCCTACAATTATAAAAGTAGCGGCAATTGTTTTGACAAAAAGAGATACAATTATATTGTTTTGCGTAGTTTTTGTCCACCATCGTCTTTCGAAAACGCTTATCAATAAGTTGGCGCCCTACTCTTGGCTTTCGAGTGTCACTCTCAGTTTAGAACTTGCAATTACGATTCGCCTACTATTACATGTTGATGGTTTTCTGTTCTTCATTAGTGACAGGCACCAGCGTACACGACTTAACTAAGAAAACTGAGAAACCGTTGGTCGTAACAGGTACCAGCGTACACGACTTAACAAAGAAAACTGAGAAACCATTCTCTGTGACAGGATCCAGCGTACACGACTTCACTGCGACTCTGAATCCATCGGAACGCAGCACTGGTGAGTTAGCGCTCAACAGTCGCGTGATGCAAACATAAGTCAGTAAGTGAGTGAGTGAGTAAGTGAGGGAGTGAGTGAGTAAGTGAGTGCGTGTGTGAGTGACTTAGTGAGTGAGTTAGTGAGTTAGTGAGTGAGTGACTTAGTGAGTGAGTTAGTGAGTGAATTAGTGAGTGAGTGAGTGCGTGAGTGAGTGAGTGAGGGATTGAGTGAGTGAGTTGGTTACGGATAATATTGATCCGTCGTTGACCGAGAAGATCGATTAATCCAACCGTAGCTTGTGTACTACTTTCGTTGTGGTTATGACTAGACTATCTTTTAGCACTCTATGGTTGTCTTCTCCGTTGATTGACGACCATTTTATTTGCAACTGATTTGAGGAGACGGGGCTGGAATATTGCAGGATCCAGGATCAGTGTGACAACAGCAGAAAAATTACTGGGGGGGGGGGTCAGACGTTGATTTGTGTAGAATTGGAGTGTGCAACGGAGACTTAACCGAGGCACTAAATAAGATTAGCGAGGCTCCGCTGACCCCAGCACCCTACAATATTATTCTCACCCTACCAGGACCAAACTCTGTCATCCATCAACAATTATTCAGTACCGATAGTTTACAATGTAGACTCTATGCTACAACGCAGATAAGAAGAAGCGGGGTACCATAAGATAACTCTGCTGAAGTCACCGGTATATGACGCGTTGGCGACATAGTTTTCTTGCCCTTGGCGTGGAAGGGCTGGTGGACGTCTTACCTTCGTCTTCCGACAAACAGACATGACTGTATATAGGCCTACCGTCAATGTATCCATCATGGCTGAGTTTGCCATGGGTACTTTGATCTGTACTCGAAATTGAAGAGCCAAATTTTAACATACATATAGTAACGTCAATTCGCCATCACCATCACCATCGCCGTCATTATCATCGTCATCGTCATCGTCGTCGTTATCTTAATTTTCATTTTTCGTAAATGCCGGTGTCACGAAATAGAGTATCCCCCCCCCCGTGGTAATCGTATACCCCAGATGAAAAGTTGATAAAATACACTTCCGCGTGTTTTTATTTGTTCAAATTAATTTCCATCCTCCTTGTTTTGAACAATGATACTAGCAGGTATGTTTATTCCCACTAATTTTGCTGCTTTGGTTTTAGAGCACTTAGAACATTTAGAACGCTTAAGAACACTTAGAGTCACTAAGTAAATTATAGTTACCTTGCTCTGAACATTGTTTGGGTCACTTAAAACAATTTGTGTCACCTTAAATTTTGATTAGGCCTACAACATAACTTTTTCAGTTATAGGCCTACGCATTTTTCAATAAAGGGGATAGAATGGTTTATCCTCCCGGATACTCTGGACCGGTGTATTCCATCCGAAGGGATAGATTAATTCATCTCCCGGATAGCTTTAAGAGGGAATGGAATATCACGTGACACCGGCCAACTCATTTCATCTTTCATATTCTCGAAATAAAATAATGGGCAATCTTATTTCGTCTCTACAGATTTTCCCGATTTTTCGTTCATCTTACAATAGTTGAATTTTCCATTGTTCTGAATTCAGACAAGAGGTTGGTCTGCTACATCTCCAGCAAGGCTCAGCATCGTCCTGGATATGCCAGGTTCGGTCCAGAATTGATAGATCCGAAGCTTTGTACTCATATCGTCTACGCCTCTGCACTCATTTCCGGCGACTACGAAATGATTCCATCGGATGAGAATGATATTAAACCTAAGGGAGGGTTTGTATATTACTGTGAAATCTACTTTGAGCTATTTTTTTGTATTCCTATGTTTCGTTGTTTCTGCAAGAGCGACCGGATCAAACATTGTAGGCCTACACTTGTAACGTGCACGTGGCAGACTGTCGCAAAAAGACGAGGTGTTGACTGACTATATATATATATATATATATATATATAGAGAGAGAGAGAGAGAGAGAGAGAGAGAGAGAGAGAGATACATACAGAGAGAGAGAGAGACAGAGAGAGAGATAGAGCTATATATATATATATATAGATATACAGACAGAGAGAGAGAGACAGACAGAGAGAGATAGAGATAGATATAGAGATATATATATAGAGAGAATTAGAGAGATACATACAGAGAGAGAGACAGACAGAGAGAGAGCTATATATATATATATATATATATATATATAGAGAGAGAGAGAGAGAGAGAGAGAGAGAGAGAGAGACAGACAGAGAGAGATAGATAGATAGATAGATAGTTAGTTAGATAGATAGATAGATAGAGAGAGAGAGAGAGAGAGAGAGAGAGAGAGAGAGAGAGAGAGAGAGAGAGAGAGAGAGAGAGAGAGAGAGAGGGAGGGAGGGAGGGAGGGAGGGAGAGAGAGGGAGAGGGAGAGAGAAAAAAAGAGAGAGAGAGAGGGAGAGAGAGGGAGAGGGAGAGAGAGAGAAAAAAGAGAGAGAGAGAGTGGGGTACTGCGACAGTGAAAGAGGGACGGGTGAGCGTTCAGGTAAAACTGTTCGAGTGAGATGTTCGATTGTTAGGGAATTTCAGCATGATAATAATTGTAGAAAAATAACTGGGGTGGGGTCAGGCGTTAATTTTTGTGGACATGGGTGTAAAATGAGGTCTTTAGCCTACTATGGGGTCGTAAGAAAACTCGAATGTGCGAACCCCACAACTGACGGCAATTTTCACCCTGGAAAATTTAAACGTTTTGAACGAGTTGAAATCCGTGTCTTAAGTTAACTTTCGTAAGGTGTTGCAGACCGTAGGTTGAAATCACAAAGCCATCCAATACTCTTTACTGTGTTGTGCGTGTCATACATTGAGACGCTTCAAGCAATTGAGCTGAAGGACTTGAATAACTTATACCTATGTTATAGTTAGAAACTGTAACCTAAGTAAGGCTAAACAGTTAGGAAGAGCTGAAGAAAAGCAGAGACCGTTGATTACAAATTGTGTGAGAGGATGAACTGCAATGCCGCATGTCAATGTATTACCAACTATCAACATTTAAAATTTGCATTCAACCGCACTCTAAGTAGTTTCAAAGCCTACCACAGCAGCGCTTTTTCAAATACGACTCCAACATTTTTGCACAGCTAACCGACTCCAGCGAGGAAAAGTTTTTCTTAGGGTGGGCCTATCCTTTTTGTTGCCCATAAATTTAACATATATCCTAAGGAATATGACGTAATCTAATCTAGTGATAGGCTATCTTTAGCGCTGGTCGTGAATCTAATACAATGTTAAGCATTCCATGGAAGTAGAGTTTCATTAGATGAACTTGCAGTGCTGAATAAATAATTTGAAGTCGCAACTGCTGCACTGGTTTGGCGATGCCTTCTTGATTGTGCTCTATCATACTTGTCTGATCTTTGTCGACCTGTCTCCGACCCTGCAGCCCGTCGAGTTCTTCGCTCTGCGACAACAGAGGAGCTTTTGGTTCATCGAGCTCGCACTTCTACCCGAAAGCGCCGAGCCTTTTCTACTGTGGGACCTTGTGGGTCCCGCTATCTGGAATGGCCTCACACTAACCAGGGCTGTTTTTAAGGAATTTGTAGAACTGCACATCCTCTTCTCTCCTTTCTTATCCTTCATGGTAAATTACTCCCAATCTGAGGAAAATGACCTATTTTCACTAGTTTTAACTGCACGGAACGTGACGGAAGTGCTTTTACAACTGCACGAATCCATTTAGAACTGCACATTTTGTGTAGAACTGCACGTTAAAAAAAACCCTGACACTAACCTTGCGACCTACGCGTAGACTAAATTCACCTGCTTTTATAAGTCGCTAAAATCCAACTTTTTTGGCTGTGGTTGGGCTGGGAGCAGTGGTGTAGTGGGGCGGGGACGCGGGGGGACGCCGTCCCCCCACTTTTTGCAAAATTCTTGCAAGATTGCACTTTTTGCTACAGCTTCTACTTCAATTTTCCAGGCGTCCCCCCACTTCAATTTCCAGGCGTCCCCCCACTTCATTTTTTAGGACTACACCACTGGCTGGGAGCACCTCTGAGTAGGTTTCTTGAAGAGGCGGTATATAAATTCTCGAAATGATTGAATGAATAGCAGCCCATGGTAATTTGCTTGAAAACTAATTAATATGATTATCGAATGATTTGTGCTACACTTTTGCAAGAGGCCCTGCAGGGAAGCAAATAATTATTGAGAACTCAGAACTTCTACAGTACCCTCTAAAGTTAAATAGCGGGAACCAGCTTATTTGCCGGCGTGATAATTCATTAAAGGTTGTTGGGGCCCGGTAGCGCATTGGATAACACGCTGGCGTAGGAAGCGAGAGGTAACGAGCTAGCGCCCCGTAGGGCGGACTTGCTTAGTATGCTGTTATTAGCACCGTGTATTGCAAGTTGTCTATTCTATTGGTAGTTAAGATTTATGGCTTCTGTAATTTGCTTGTGAATATTATTGTTTTAATTGCATAAATGTACACTGTAACCGGTTGCGGCCTGTCAACCGGATTGTTTCAATAAAGAACATAATCATAAAGATGGTCGTTTCGAGCGGAACCTTTGTTAGAAAATCGTAGTTCATAAGAAAGCATGTTCGATGTCCGTTGGGTAAGAGAGGATGAAGCCAGGTTTCGCGTTGGGTGGACTGAGGCTAACAATACAATCATGCAATTATTATGTGGACGAGTCTTGATAATGTTTTTAGGTAGACGATCTGACACTTTACCGACTGATTATTTGAATAGGTACGAAAAGGTTGCTGACCTGGATAGAGATAATCAGCGCTTGATTACCATATTGAACGTCGGAGGAGATGGCCAGGATTTTATCACAACTACGGAAATGCTGAAGACTAAGGAGACTCGAGAAAAATTCATCAATTCGGCGATCGTCCGTACTAGGCAATATAAGTTCGACGGTCTCTGCATTGATTTCTTTGCTAATGTAACCGTTGAAAATCTAACCGAAGTCAAGGAGAACTTCAACTCGTTTATCACGGTAAGAGAGAAGCATATTATCGTTGCACGCAGTTTTGTACTGAGTTTTCTTAGCTAGATGATGTTCAGTGTCTTTTTTGAGCTATTATAGACTTGACAGCTCTTGCCGCTGTAAGAACAAAATATGGCTGCTGATTTTAACATTCTCTTACAGGTGACGTCTAATTTGCTAGGTCAATTTTTAATGCTGAGCACGGTCAAAATTTGATATTCTTGCTCTCTACAGTGCTGCGTGAGCGTTCGTGTTTCAGGCTGCAATCTGAAGGCAATTAGCATAGCAAGTTCTGCCACCCATCCCCTTCCTACTGCACTCTTCATGGAAGCTACTGTCAAATGGATTGATGATGCGTGCGTAACTGTGCTGTGACGTTATAGGAATTGCGCTCAGCAACGATAAACGAGACGACAAACTCAACGGCAATGAACTCAACGGGAATGCACACAACGGGATTGCCGGCGCTTCGGCTCGCGGCCAAATTCCCTCTCGATAAGAACATCATCGACAACGGAATGGACGTCAAGCTCGTCTCCGAGTAAGCTTCTCGGTCTTATTCTACGTAGGCCTATATATAGCATCTGGCAAGGCCGTAGCCAGGATTTGAGTGGGGGGAAGGTGTTTCTTCAGTTTCCCTTCCGAAAAACTGAGGACCTTTATTTTAGTCATCCGGGGCCGAAATCTTCAGGAAATGTCACCAATTCATTCCTTTTTTGCATTTTTCATTTCGGGGAGTTTTCATGGTTTTACTTCGTGGTTTCTGTATAATGTGCTGGTAAATGCATTCTTTTATTATTTTCATTCTCCACTTCTGGGGTGTAGGGGGTGGGTGGGGGTGTTCAAAACACCCCTACAGCTACGGCTTTGGCATCCGGTGCTCGCTCGTCAGACTATATTATAGTCTGACGAGCGAGCACCGGATGCCAAAGCCGTAGCCAAAACAGGTTCGAATCCACCACAAGCCGTCGCTGTATAGGCGGGGGCGCCTCTGATCAAAGGAGCTTGAAGGGGCGCTACAGCAAATGCTAGATATTAATTATTTAGTTAAATACGAGACTATATAAATTATGACGGTTAGCAACGATTAGGCAAATGCGCGTTCTTCTTCTTTTTTCAGTAACGTGGAAGGCCTTCACTTGGCACCCCCTTTGTTTACCAATGACTCGCCATTAGTGACTCGACTTCAATCACCTCTCTTCGCTGGCAATAATACAGATGAACAGGAGACTTTGGTCTGTATAAATTGCTCTGTCGGCATAATTCTATCGTCGTCGTCATCATCATCGTCGTCGTAATCGTTATCATCGTCATTGCCATCGCCATTGTCGCCGCCGCCGTCGTCGTCGTCATCATCATCATCATCATCGTCGTCGTCGTCGTAGTCGTCGTCGTCGTCATCATCATCATCATCATCATCGCCACTACCGTCATCGTCACCGCCACAACCGCCGTCGTCGTCGTCGTCATCATCATCATCATCATCATCATCATCATCGTCGTCGTCGTCGTCGTCGTCGTCATCATCATCATCATCATCATCATCATCATCATCGCCACTACCGTCATCGTCACCGCCACAACCGCCGTCGTCGTCGTCGTCATCATCATCATCATCGTCGTCGTCGTCATCATCATCATCATCATCATCAAATCCGTCCTTTTCACGACCACAATCATAATCGAAGCAGCAGCACAATCGTGATAATTATATTGATTGCTGTCAAACCATAATTGTTTTTTCCATCATTTTCGTCGTCGTCTTCCTTACTATCACAAAAACCGTCGATGTCGTCATAATCACAGTGGTAACCATAACATCAGTCGAACCGTAGTGGTGATAAAACAATCGTTACCTATCATCATTCTGGCCGTCATCGAAATCGTATACTATACTCATCACCATAATCATAGTTGTTTGTCATTCTCACCGTCAAGCAGTGACATGTCTTTGTAGGGCTACAGTAGATTTAATAACTGGGATGGGAAGAATCCTGCCTTTCTGTTTTCCTTAATTCTTCCATAAATGCGTTTTAAGGAATGGTTGGCAGATTACGTGGTGTCAAAGGGTGTACCGAAGAGCAAGATCGTCATAGTAGTGAAAGTGACTGCAGAGGGCTACGTGCTGAAAGATCCTAAAAACCACGGCCTCGGAGCTCCCGCTGCTGGACTAAGCCCTCCTGGAAATTTTACACAGGTGGCGGGAGAGTTGGCTTACTTTGAGGTCAGTAGTCTGCCTATTGAAAATCGTATGTGAAGCGAATATTTCGTACATTTAGTTATATTAACTTATTCTGTATAAATCCTTATGACATCATGAAGACTGTCTTATTTAGCCGTACTTGGACAAGGAGCGCGTCTGAGTAGCCTACCATGAAGAGGTGCATATCACATCAAAATGCAGACTCTGCGCTGTAAATTTCAAGGATGTCAGAGTTTCCAGGAGCTCGGTTTGGTTAACCGGACTTAATCGTCGTTTCTGTCAGAGATTTTAGACGTTCAAAAGCTTTTTGTTTGCCAGTCGCCTCCACCATGTGACTGCAACACGCAGCAGTAATGTGCACACGGTTAAGCCTGAACCACCCGGACCGCTGTAGGCTACGCTGGCGGTAGCCGTTTGTTTACATCCCGGTTGAGGACAAGCGATGGAGGACGTGGCCCGCTAGAATAACCTCGACCATGAGGCGCTGGCGGTTCTCCAATCGACCGACGCGACGAATCACATTCCCTGCTTACTCCTTGTGCATCGACACACCTTCGGCGATAAGCAGGACGGGTGTCCTCTTCTCCTGGTGAGAGATTTCTCGTCAGCACTGTCATCGTGTTTTCCAACGCTGTCACCTGTTGTCGCTCAACGCCATAATAACGCAACGTGATCCAGAGACTTGGAACATCCATCCATGTCATCTGTCCATCCATGTCATCTGTCCATCCATGTCATCTGTCCATCCATGTCATCTGTCCGTCCATGTCAACTGTCCATCCATGTCATCTGTTAGCTGTTGACGGAATCCGTTGATTGGCTCCACTTGTGTGTGTTAGTGTGTGTGTTAGTGTGTGTTAGTGTGTGTTTTAGTGTGTGTTAGTGTGTGTTAGTGTATGTTAGTGTGTGTGTTAGTGTGTGTGTTAGTGTGTATGTGTTAGTGTGTGTGTGTGTCCTGCAAGCGGTGACTCTTCCTGTCTACCGTCAATATTATTGTTTGCTAACTTATGTAATATTTTCGCTCGCAATGACACTTAGCATCTAGGACTTCTGAAGAGATGCTATAATTATACAAATCCTCGAAATCAATCAATCAAGCAAGAATCTCTTTCAAAATTTCCTAAATAAAAATGGCATTCAGGCATACATAGATGAACAACTCGCATGGCTATATATAAAATTATAATTATGATTGCATATAGCCATGCATATACATATACAGGGTGCGCCAAAAAAAAAGACCCCCCCTAGGTTTTTTGCCAATATTTTTACCAAAAGTAAGAATTTCCAAATGAAATTTAACAGGCTTATAGACAATTCATATCTACACATTATGACCAGATTTCATCAAAATATTTCAAACGGAACAAAAGTTACGTCACTTTTAGGGAGGCCACCCACCGTTTTTTGACGATTCAAAAACGTGACGCAACAAAAAGTAGGTTTTTGCCAATATTTTGGCCAAAAGTAAGAATTTCAAAATGAACTTTTACAGGCTGATAGACAATTCATATTTACACATGATGACCGAAATTTCATTAAAATATGTCGAACAGAACAAAAGTTATATCACTTTTAGTGAGGACACCCACCTTTTTTGACGCTTTTTGAATCATGCAAAAAACCGAGGGTGGTCTCACTAAAAGTGATATAACTTTTGTTCTGTTTTAAATATTTTGATGAAATTTCCGTCATCATGAGTAAAAATGAATTGTCTATCAGCCTGTAAAAATTTCATTTTGAAATTCTTACTTTTGGCCAAAATATTGGCAAAAACCTACTTTTTGTTGCGTTACGTTTTTGAATCGTCAAAAAACGGTGGGTGGCCTCCCTAAAAGTGACGTAACTTTTGTTGCATTGGAAATATGTTGATGAAATCTGGTCATAATGTGTAAATATGAATTGTCTATAAGCCTGTAAAATTTCATTTTGAAATTCTTACTTTTGGTAAAAATATTGGCAAAAAACCTAGGGGGGTCTTTTTTTTTGGCGCACCCTGTATATAGAAATGGTCTGACGACATTTATCACCATGCATAATTGCACATGTATACATATCCATACACAATGATATTGTCTGGGAGTGTGACCGGTTTGCTCCTTCGTTCTAGGTCTGTTCAATGCTCAACGACAACTCAACCAACAAAGTTTTCCTGAAGGAGCAGCAAGTCCCGTACATATGGACAGAATCTGATGATAACAATGAAACCCTCTGGTACAGTTATGATGATGAAAACAGCGTGGAAATCAAGGTAACCATTGCACTGAATCTTAGTAGACAACAAGCAAATGAATGTTCTTTTGTGCCACCATCGCCATCGTCACAGCTACCACCACCACCACCACCGCCACCGAAACTGCCACCGCCACCAACACCACTGCCACCAACACCACTACCCCTACACCACCACCACTGCCACCATCGCCGTCGCACATATTCACCCATAGTACCACCAATAGCACAACCACCAACACCAGCACCAACAGCACCACCCAATAGCATTGTACCAGCACTGGTACAAATAGCACCACCTAAAATAGCACCACCATCAATAGCATCAACACCAACAGCACCATCGCTAATAGCACAACCACTTATGGCACCACTGCAAATGGTACCACTACAAATAGCACCACCACAAATTGCACCACCACCACCAATAGCACCACCACAAATGAAACCACCACAGATAGCACTATTACCAATAGCATCGCCATCAATAGCACTAGTACAAATAACACCAACTCAAATAACGCCATCACAAACAGCACGACCACAGTAACTCACCAGCAAGCTCGTCATCAGCAGCACCACCGCCGTTACCACCTCGCCAGCATTATCTCTACCACATTCACCACCAGATTCGTTTGGTGCGCTATAATTGTTCGATGCCTTTCGCATTATACGCCTACAGTAGGCTAGAAATGTAGAAATCTACAAGCGGACAGGACAGACTCCTATCTCAGCGTTGGTCGAGTCGCGAAGACAACGCATGTTTGGACATTTTGCACGGTGTGACTCCAGGCAGGATCACGCTAGGGCACTCAAGGCTCTGATCGCTGGCCCACCAAGGGGCTGGAAGAGACCACCCGGACGACCAAGGCATACATGGACCCGAACGGTCGAGGCGGATCTCCGACCTCTGAACTTTGGGCTGAGCACGGCATGGAGGCGAGCACAGGACAGGGTCTCGTGGCAACGAACGGTGGAAACGGCTACGCAACAGAGAGGGGCTCGCCAATGATGATGATGATGAGTAGGCTATCGAAGTTAATGCTTACTAACAGTAGTAGTAATAATAAAGATAATATTATCATTAATATAAAAACCATTTAACGACCGTTCTAGAAACTCTTGGTCTCATCAGGTGTCACTGGTTTTGCATTACTTTTCTGATCTGAATGACAATCTAATTCGGATCTCCGGAGACGCAAGAGAACCTAGCCATCAATAATTCCAACGGCTTTCAATTAGCATTCATCGATTCAGTGCACTTTCCTGACGCAGTAGCCAACCATTAATGTGCCACGATTGGATGGAACGTTGCCGTTTTAGATGTTACTAACTCGCACCGGAAAAGTTTTGCATCCCTGTTAATAATTGCACTTCCTATTGGAAGGCGCAACAGCAGTAATATAATGAGTTTTGCTCAAGAATAAATTCTTGACGAGTCTTGGCCACAATCCAGACACAAAGGACACTCGGGATCTATTTAATTAAAGCCACAAGGAATAACATGCACCCCGATAAATAGTAACATGCAAGGCCGTAGCCAGGATTTGATTTAAAGGGGTGTTTCACCAATTTCCCTTCCCAAAAACCGGACGGCCATTTGAGACATCCGGCCGAAATCTTCAAACAATGCCACCAATTAATTCTGTTTTTTCCCCATTTTTCCATTTCGGGGTGTGTTTTCATGGTGTTATTTCATGGTTTTTACATCATATGCTCGTAAATGCATTCTACTTTATTCACATTTTTCATTAAGGGGGGGCTGTCTTCAAACACCCAAAACACCCCCTAGCTACGGCCTTGGTAGCATGCATTAATAATTAATCGTGGTACTAGAAATGCGGTGATCACGATTTCAACCTATAGAAGGACAACTGTTATGTATTTACAGGCTAACTGGATAAAGGAACAACAGTTCGCCGGGATTGCCGTTTTGACAACAGATTCAGATGATTTTAGTGGCCGTTTCTGCAACAAGGGCACCTACCCCCTTCTCAGAAAACTCTACACGACCTTCATTGGCAGTGTGTCGGGCAGTGTGACGGGCAGTGTGACGGGCAGAGTGACAGGCAGTCATCCGCCGCTCACGAAGATAGCTGAAAGGTTTGCAATGTTACATATCGCAATAAAAGTAACCGAAGAATTTATATTGCTCCACTATTTTGTCGCAATTTTGTTGCAACTAATATTTCGTTTAGCGTCAATTGAAACAACTCTCTGTGATCTCTTGAATTTAACTCTATAGTAGGCCTAGGCTAATGAATGGAAATGCTGCAGTGGACAAATCGGCGTTGCATAGGCCTAGGAGGAGTCAAGGCCCAGAAATATAATTAAGAAGCTCACACCCGGATTCCATTTGTTCATTCAACCTTGAACCAGGTGTCTAACGTAATTAGGTCAATGTTCAGAGTCTAAGACTTTCCGTTGTCTGGTCTCCGGTTACTTTGTTTTCAACATGGCTTTCCAATAGATTCATTTCATATCGCAATTTCAGTTAGAGAGACAATCGAAATGTGTCTCGAACATCATTGTGGCGGCCGTATAGAAATTACTGGATCATATTAGAGTTATTACTGACGTCAAGATCCGTAGTGTAATCCATTGTAATGTTTATTAACATTGACGGAATTATTAAATATTACAATTGTTCCCTTTACAGGAGCACTACCCTCGTACACAAGATGGAGACGACCACAATCAAGAAATAACCACAAGGTCCTCGTTGATCTGTGATTTTCTGATTCTTCTGACGTTGCTATGTTTTCAAGAACATACACGATGAGGTCGTTACGAAAAACAGATATAATTATATGACAATATAAAACAATATGACACGATGCTGAAGTGTGTATATTAATATATTTCATATTATATCATAAGCTAATAAAGAACAATTCGCTAGAGCATTACCGTCAGTGTTCGACTTTACATTCTCTTAAATTCAAATTTCTTCACCTAGAGATTTTACCCCGTTACCTCTGTCAGTACAACAATCATTCGTTGAAGCACTATAGGCCTAATTAAAAAGATCCCCAGATATATGTGTGTTGTGTGGGCAGTGGTTAAATTGCTGACGCAAATATTTCCTATCCGACTATACAATGACCGATATTTATATGCCCGCACATATAATTATATGCCCGCACATATAATTATATGCCCGCATATATAATTATGCGCACGAACATATAATTTTATGGGCAAGTGCATCCTCCGGAAAATTGACACCTGCTTCTTATCAACGACTTTTTTAAAGCAAATTCCTTGGTATGAGCAGGCCCAATTATGGTATCTGGCCATGCTCAGAATTGCACTAAATTATCATACCTGATCATACTTGGCATCGAAAATACTCAAACGTACTTTCAGTCGGGAACATGATCGTTTGCGTACATTCGGTGCAATTCGGAGCATGTCCAAAGGCTATCCTCTGTGCTCTTCGGCAAATGGGGAGCTGCTGATCCCTCGAACCCGCTCTTCTACCAGAGTGTCGAGCCTTCTCGGTTGCTGGCCCATCCACATGGAATGGGCTTCCACTTGCACTGCGCTTACTGCCCCGAAATAAGTTGCCTGCTTTCTACCCGTTGCTCAAGGCTTTTCTTTTAAGCCGTGGCTGGCCAAATTCTTTTCACTTCCCTCAACAATATACTTGTCTCTGCCATCTCTCATCAACGAGTCTCTGTCTTATTGATATTTCTGCATTCTTTGACACCATTGACCACAACATACTACTCCAAAGACCGTCTAACTGGTTCGATTTAACTGACACTGCTCTCGTGTGGATTTTGCCCTGTCTCTCTTTTCGCTCCTCCGTTATAACACCGCACACCTCATCTCAATCATGCCTTCTCACCTGTGGTGTTCCGCAAGCAGGGCCGTAAATCTGTTTCTAGATGTGGGGATGGAAAATTCCCCTTCGGAATTGTGCGTAGTAGGTCTTTTCTTCCCTCACGAAGTACATCATTGTGTTCAGTGACACTCTATAATTTATATTGAATTAATTAGTGTTAAAATTATTTATTCGCACTACTGCATATAGCCTTTTATGTTCGATTTAGGCCTATAACACAACTAGGGTCTCTTACCAAACCAAAACAGTTGAAATCATTGGGCTTCTTAGTAACTTAGTTTTTTTTCATTTTTATTTTCTGCATCTGAATGGGTTAGCAACTAAATCAGTAGGCCTATATGTATCTACCTGTAGCAACTCATTTGCAGGGCCTGCTGTAATTTAGATGTTGCAAGCTTCAAATGTTTGATCATCAACTCAAACAACAAGTCGGTTAGGCCTATATTTTTTCTAAAATGCGTTGACAAGGGTTTAAGACATGTCTAAAAGTTGAGTGAACCTCAGTCAATTATATAGACCTAGATTTATAGCTTAAGGTGGTTAAAACTAAATTTAATTGTAGCCTACATTACTTCCTACATTATATAGGATGTAGTCTACAACGACACTTTTTAAAATCATTTTGTCGTTTTTGCCATCCTTTAATTGCCTGTTGATTTTGTTAATGGCGGAATTTCTTTTGACTGAAACCCCACGACTTAATATCTGGGGGGCGCTGAAGAAATATCAAGATTGTGATTACAAATGCAAACTGCGACCAAAACAGATTCTTTACGTGGGAGAAATAAAATGACAGGAATCTGATCATAATGATATGATGCTGTTTGTCACTTTTCTGATGCACAGATTTAGCCAATGACTTATAATTTGCTTATAATGTAGGCCATGTGAAAAGCTGTTCTTACAGAGAAGCAGCGTGCATTTGACATAGCCATTTTAGACATTTTTTATTTATCCCATTACAATCATAAATGCGTGTAAATAAGTATAAGCAAAATTCACATAAAGAGAAAGCAGAATAACAACGTGGGAGCAATAAGCACACCAAAAGGGACAAGTCCCGCTAGGTAAGGGGCCTAAATACCATTGAGAAGTACAATAAAACAATTAACAGTGAGCAAACCCCTAGGGAACATTGGAATGCGTCAAATTTACTTAACTATGAAACAAGAAACAAAAAGACAATTTTTAGGAACAGAGCAAACACAACAGGAAAAAACACAGGAAGGATAAAAAAACTCTTCAAAAGAAAGAGAGAGAGAGAGAGAAAATAAACTATCAATAGCATGAGTAATCTCTCATACTATTTTAAGAAAACAGCACATTGTGTGCGCACGTAAGATATGTTTGAAGTGAGTGAAGCTAGTTAGCTTTCGAATGTCTATTGGGAGATTATTCCATATGACAGGGCCTTAGAATGTAATGGAGAATTTTCGAACATTTGTTTTTGCAAAAATAATACTGAATTCTTTATTACCTCTATAGTGAGTATAGAATGCAATGCATGTTGGAGAGAAGTAGGAAGCAAAGGAAGAGGGGGTGCAGGATTGAGCGTGTGTAAAGCTGTTGAAGTTCTGAAATTTTGAGAGTAAGTAAGTAAGCAGGTCAGAAATTGCAGACTTTGCACGGTTGAGATGTTCAAATAATCTTCGTTTATTGACATTCAATCTGACAAACCGCAGAACGATTACATGTACAAGTTATACGAAATACGGCCTGCTTCGCACGACACGCAGTTCGGCTACAACAGGTTCGGTAACTTAACTAATGGCCTAAGTACTGGATCACTCCTGATTCGGCCAAGCCAGGAGTGGGAGGGGCTATCTTTTATTTTTAGCAGAACCCGAGTCAAGCAACACAACAGCAAAGCGCCAATGGCAAAGATGCAAGTATTAAGAATTGAAGGTTTGAAGAAATGACAAGCATGTGCAGGATTGTTCGAGGTAGTTGAATTGCAGAAATTTTGTGAGTAAGTAAGTAAGTATGTAAGGAGTTGTAGAACTTGTGAGGTTGACATGTTGAAACAATCAAGAAGTAAGAAGTGAATGAATGAATATTTGAGAAATAAGAGTAGAATTGTATATGTGTAAAGCTTTGGTATGTAGAAATTTTGTGAGTAAGTAAGTAAGTATGTAAGGAATTGTAGAATTTGCATGGTTGAGATGTTGAAAGATGCAAGTATTAAGAACTGAGAAATAAGAGTAGAAATGTGTATGTGTAAAGTTGTTGAAGTGTTGAAATTTTGTCAGTGAGTAAGTATGTAGATAAGGAATTGTCGAACTTGTGAGATTGAGATGTTGAAATGCGTAAGAATTAAGAGCATGGAATGGTAAAATTGAACCATCACAGTTGTAATAACACAAATTTCCTCAATTCGTAGCGTTTCAGTGTTTGAGACGGTAGGGAGATTTTAATCGTGTGTAATAAAGCCATCACCCGAGGGCACAAAATTAAAGAAAGAAAAAAAATTAACGAAAACTGAAATTAACGAAAACGGAAATTAACGAAAACTGAAATTAACGAAAACTGAAATTAACGAAAACTGAAATTAACGAAAACTGAAATTAACGAAAACTGAAATTAACGAAAACTGAAATTAATGAAAACTGAAATTAACGAAAACTGAAATTAACGAAAACTGAAATTAACGAAAACTGAAATTAACGAAAACTGAAATTAATGAAAACTGAAATTAACTAAAACGGAAAATAATAATAATATATAGAAATATATAATAATAATATTAATATATAATAATAATAATATTCAGAAATATATAGTTATTTGAATGCGTGAATCGGAATGCTAGGGAATGAAAACATATCAAAGTCCTGCTATGAACATTTAAAAATGCACATACAACAGATGGTGCCAGACCTGTAACAAAATTCCTCCTTGTATGCATGAATCCTACAATTATATCGTCTGGACTGCGGCGCCCTACAGATTGTTATCGCACTCCATCGCGCGTAATAAAACCATTCCCCGAGGCACGTCATTAACGAGTTCTTAATCACCTGGTCGTAAAGCCATCGCCCGAGGGTACATCGTTAACGAGATCTTAATCACCTAGGTATACACACAGACAGGCAGACGGACAGGCAGACGGACAGGCAGACGGACAGGCAGACGGACAAAAGAACAATAGGTAATTAGTAGGTGTGAGTGATATGGGTCGTGACTAATGACCTTTCAGTGAATAGGGGGCGTGGCCGATGACGCCTCGGGGCGTGACTAATGGCTTTTTAATGGGTTTTTAATGGGTTTTTAATTGGTGGAGTAGAACCGGCCCTTACCCTACTACTTACATACACTCATACATGCATACATACATACATACATACATACATACATACATACATACATACATACATACATACATACATACATAAATACATACATACATACATAGATACATACATACATACATACATACATACATACATACATACATACATACATACATACATACAATGTCATACATACATACATACATACATACATACATACATACATACATACATACATACAAACATACATACATACATACATACCAACATACAATACAATACAATACAACTGAAATTTGATATTGCCCTCCTTACAAAGCTCAGAAGTGCACACACGCCTCAACGGCGCAATTGCAATTGTATTGCAGAGCAATTGTGAGTGAAGAACTTGCTCAAGGTCCCTACACAGTGACCACCTCGGACGGGGATCGAACCCGCACTCTCCGCGTTACAGGCCGATCGCTCTAACCACTCGGCCACCGTGCCTCACATACATGCATACATACATACATACATGTACATACATACATCCATGTCAAATTGTTTATGCTTTTTGTATAAGCGACTTGTTTATGCTTTTTGTATATGCGTTTAAATTAAGCACGTCCACATGTCGTCTATTAATTCTTCTGTTATATAGAAAACAACATCACTGACTAGTCATGTCTTTCACACATGTGTATTGGGATGGAGTGAAAAATGTTAAGGATTTTTTGCAGGAAAATTTTCTATTAGTGATCAAAAGTTGCCACCATGTTAGAGTAATTAGTGTGCAAAAAATTATTGTTGACTTTGATGTATGTCTTCTGCCCTCTACACGCAGGCAGTTGAAAGATGCATAAAATCTGTCACTGAAGCATCTCAGGCGGTTGTGGGACAAGAAGCCCGACACGGCTCCATTTGAGCTAAAAACACTGCCAGGGCTATCATACCCATCTTCAAATTAAAGAGTAAATAGCCTACCGCACGCATTGACTCATGCTGAGTTGTTAAACCACATATTTACTTATGACAAATATTCCACGTTGAGCAAATGGTTTAGGCACCTGCTTTCAAATTCAATTATCAGCTGTAATTCTATTCTTCCCACTTCCCCTGTCCATATTTCTATGTCTTTCGCCATAGGCCACCTACGGGATATTTCGGCAGTGGGGGGCAAACACAATTTTTAGCCCGAAAAATCTGATGACCGTTTTTTTAGTCATCCACCCAAAATTCTTTGGATTTTCCAGTCCGAAAAATCTGATCACGTTTTTTTTTATCATTCCCTGAAATCTTGAGAAGATTTATCTTTTTACCTCTGAGTGCCCGAAAAAATCCTCCCGTACCTGTTTTGCCCGGAAAAAATTCCGAAATTTTTGGCCGGTCCATGCCTCTTTTGTCCAAAAGACACATTTGCCCGAAATTTGGGAGGAATTTGCCCCTCTGGATCCCCGCCTCGTACGCCTATGTCTATTGCTAACTCTCTCTTTGTCTCATCCCAACTGTGTCTAAGTTATACTGCACCCTTTTCTCTCTCTCGTTATCATCTCGTCCAGTATCTCCATCTTACCTGTATTCCTCTCTTCTGTTGGTCTTGCCTATGCGGTGGTCTTAGCGTCTGTCGTCTTTCAATTCTGTTCAATCGAATACATTTAATTAAGAAATAATTTGTAACGTGTAAGTGAATTGTCATGCGATCGACTATACAATCGGGTCACAGACAATGACTGAAGTACAGTCGTCGACGTTCTACCATCCTCTGCAACTTCGTCAGTTGGTCGAGTTCTTCGTATAAGCATCCTCAAGACAGCCAACTGCGGAATGAAGCTGCTGGGGTTGCTGCTGATCGGCCTAACAGCCATCATCATTGCGGTTGATGGTAAGTTACTTCGTTCTTTCAGACGATTGAATTACATTGCCACACGAGGACCGTCAGCAAATTTCTCATTGACCGGTGGTTAACCGGGTCCTCTGAATTTTGAGGTGGAAATCAGATTTCTGGCGGGGGAATCGACCGGTTTTGGCGGACGGCAACCTCTCAGCCAGACACCGACGATGTCAATTTGGAAAGGAAATTTTCTGAAGACTTTAATATTTTTGCCAAATTTAAATTTCCTCCGAGAAACTTGTTGGTACGTAATGTACTTTCCCGAGACATAATATTGCTGACCTTTTTTCTAGTCTTTATGTCTGAAGTTTTGAGAAAATAATGCAGTATATTTCTATACCTTTAGTTATAATGGCCCTTTTCTATTACTTCGATGCTTCACAATCAGTGACTGAAGCCCTAAGTCTTTCTTTCTTCCCTGAGGCGCAACTAGGATATTTTCCTGAGGACTGCTCATAATTATTGCAAGCGACAAAGACCCAAAACTGCGAGTGTCGAACGCAGGAAGCCCATGCCGACTAGGTGGTCTTGGGGAGCGTTGTAAGCTTCCCAAACGGGTCTGAACGCCGCCCCAGAAACCAACCAACTTTTAGCTGTATTGACATCAAATGGACCACGATTCAGTATCTTGTTTGCCAGCTGCTTATGATCGATAAAGTATTGAAAAAGCTTTTCTTTCTGTCATAGTCTGTTGGCTACTATTGCCCAAGTGCTTGCCCCCCCCGAAGCATGTGTAGAATCGACGTTTATGGCATAGTCTCGAGCCATTGGCAGCAGGTGATCCATGTTCTTTGTTCGGATCGTACGCTTTGACACCGATAAGTCAATATTAATTAGGCACATGTACTAAATTCCCGAGATATGCAAGCCTTGATTTACTACGATAGTCACTAGCATCTTCACAGAGATTTGTGTCCGCTAACTTCGTTCTGTTAGGGCTACAGCAACAGATTAATGTGCTGATGCTGTTCATATCTATAGCCTCTTCCGCCCATTACCGTCGGCGTCAGGTCCACAGCATTCTTCATCAGCCACTTTTTCAACCTAACCTTGGTGCCGCAACTGTTCGCAGTCGAATTCTTCTTCTGCCGGGAAACGTCACATTATACACATGAAATCAGAAGCTGCTTCATTTTTATTGGGCGGATGGCGCGCATATATGTTTTTTCGGGGGGGGAGGGATAGTAAACACTGCTACTATAAACACTAACTATAATTGCTTGAAGCAATAGTCTGCTGAGGCTGCTTGTAGCCTCTTTCATATGCAATGGCATCTACATGCTGCATCCAAATCTCATGCAACATAGAGAATGTAAATGTAAATGTAATCGGATTTTTATATAGCGGCTGTCTTATGGCCTCGACCCTGAGGGTGAGATCCTTCACCACCGCTCGCCCGTTTGAATGGACGCCACGCCATTTAGGTCCCCGTGGACGGACCGTGCTAGACCGGGATTCTGAATCTCTGAAATAACCACCTTCGGGATTCGAACCGCGGTCCTCACGCTCTCTATCGCGCGGCCGCCAGCTCTCTTACCGATGTAGCTAACGTGGACTAGAACAGAGAACTCGTGTGACAGCAAGTTGAAGTGAAATGGATTGCGAATGAAGACCACGTTGAGTTGTCAGCACACTGCAAGAGACCTGTTTTGGCCTGACCACTATCCAAAAAAGTGAGAATTCACGAAGCTCTGATGCATGCAACTGAACATTTGTATAGCGCCATAATAGAAATTCAAGTGTCTCTGGATTGTTACCACAATCTTACTGTTTTTTCAGGACAGGAAATTTCGACAACTAAACTTCCAAAGGAAATCAAGGGTGAGTTGAATCTACACGCTGCCCACTCAATTGTCATGTTTAAATGGGCATATTGGGTTCTGGACACGTGCTATTTAGGTTATCGTTTCTCATGGAAAGTTTCCGTTACAGTTACCTAATCCTTTATTTTCACAGACAATTAACGAACACTAGCCTATTTGATGCCAGGTTCTGATATAAGTAAAAAATGTAAGTACAATGTTTAATCAAGTAGGCCTACACCTAGTAGACTGTGCTTACAGAGTTTAGATTCTAATGTTAATGTCAATGCCAAAATGGACTTGAGTCTGTTTGGGTTTATGTTCACAATTCAATTTGAATAATTTTCAATATTTTAACTTCTCGATTTCTTATTAAACCAAAGTTAGAAACAATATAATTGTTTTGGGCAAATGCCTGTTAAGTGTTTTCCGATAAATGCTGTGTTGTTTGCTGATTAAAATTTAATTACTTAACGATTCGCAGCTGCTGTTAATTTTACGATGCTGATAGCCTTCCAGATGTAGGAAAATCATATTCTTTTATATTCAAATTATATTATTTTTCTAATATAGGTTTTCGCCTTTTTCGTTTTTAATTTCTGGAAAAAGGGCCATTTTATTCCGTTTTATTCGGTCTTTATCGTTTTCAACATATATGCTAGTTGTTTGCCTCTTCTGTGGCTGAATATTTTGCCTGTCGTCGCTCTAGACAAATGGCTATCATTCTCGGAAATGACTGTCTGGGTAACCGTGTTCCTACATTTTCATTTTCTCTGTCATATGCTTCATTTCTAAAAATGATGGCCTACCATAAAAGTAGCGGCAATTATTTTGCGTAGTTTTTGTCCACCTCGGGTGAACGGCATTTTACGTCGTCTTTCGAAAACGCTTATCAATAAGTTGGCTGTGACAGGATCCAGCTTACGTGACTTCACTGCGACTCAGAATCCATCGGAACGCAGTGGTGAGTTAACGCTCAACAGTCGCGTGCCTTCATTTAAGATGCAAACATAAGTAGGTAAGTGAGTGAGTGAGTAAGTGAGTGAGTGAGTTTGTGAGTGAGTGAGTAAGTGAGTAAGTGAGTGAGTTAGTGAGTGAGTTAGTGAGTGAGTGAATGAGTGAATTTTTTATCCACTCTACTTCGTAATCATCGTGTTTGAGGTTGCAGTTGAATCACAGACGTTGAGTAGTTACCTTTGAATTGCGTGAACTAATTTGTGTTCTGCGACATGATTAGACGACCCTGTACCTCGTGCTTTCCATCTCAACCATGCATGGTCATCTCGAACCGAGTGGAATGTGGAAACTGCTTTCCCGATGTTCAAATCTGCACGGGAAGGACAAAGGTCTAAAGTCAGCCACAGTCATCTCCGACACTCCTTCCACATTCCTGTATCCGTTGATCCGGATTGTACAGTCAGTCGCATCAACCTCAAGGAAATTGAATACAATGCATGACAATCATGACATGTCCTGTGCGAAATATCACTTCAAGGAATAGGAGTTTGACTTGCATGTAAAGCCTGAAGGAGCTTAGCATAGTATACGCCCTGATTCCAGTTCCCATTCAACACTGTCAACTAAAAGTTACGCCCAATCGTAAACGTTACACTTAATCGTAATTGGTGAACGGTTTCAGGAGATGGACGCGGCAATGAAAGAGGAGGCGAAAAACACGGGGAAGAAGATGCTTATGTTGGCCGCCACCTTCTCTTCTTTAAAGAAGATCATCGACAAAGCATATGACCTCAACATAATCCCCAAGTAAACTTCTCGTTCTTAGAAATGAAATTACTTATTTCACGGATAGCATCTGGCGCTTGTTCGTCAGACTATATTTTTGGGAAATTCTGTGCCGCATATCCTTTGAGATGCAATCTTTTTTCATGTGACACGATGGTCGATTGGCAAAGCACTCAGCCTGCAGCGCGAACATCAAGGATTAGAACCTCCTCCTCTTCCTTCTGCTCCTCCTCTTCCTTCTCCTTTTTCTCCTCCTGCTCCTCCTTCTCCTCCTGCTCCTCCTTCTCCTCCTACTTCTCCTTCTGATCCTACTCCTGCTTCTCCTTCTCCTCCTGCTCCTCCTTCTCCTCCTGCTTCTCCTTCTGATCCTACTCCTGCTTCTCCTTCTCCTCGTGCTCCTCCTTCTCCTCCTGCTTCTCCTTCTGATCCTACTCCTCCTTCTCCTTCTCCTCGTGCTCCTCCTTCTCCTCCTGCTTCTCCTTCTGCTCCTGCTCCTGCTCCTGCTTCTCTTCCTCCTCCTCCTCCTGCTTCTCCTTCTGCTCCTGCTCCTGCTCCTGCTTCTCTTCTTCCTCCTCCTCCTCCTGCTTCTCCTTCTGCTTCTCCTTCTGCTCCTGCTGCTCCTGCTCCTCCTTCTCTTCCTCCTTCTCCTACTCCTCCTCCTATTCCTCCTTTGAGACGGTCATCATTGCGTGTCGGGACCTTGAACACCAACGCTCATTGCCTAACAGCACAGACTTATGCTTTGTTGTAAGACAGTGGCGCCTAATAAATGACTCAATCTATAAATGAAAACTCTAAGGACAGTGTTTAATCTATACTTCTCAGGGAGGAGAAGTCCTCAGGAATGAATTCCTCCACCAGGAAAAATCGCGTTGGTGTTGCATATTTGTAAATACGCATACCATTGCCTTTCCGACAAAAAAAGCAAACGACCAACAAATTGCAATTTCCTCTGCCACAGAAAAATCAGAAAAATCACAGGTCACTGGTGTTGTGTACAACAGTTACTGTACATGCATAAATGAGCATATACGAAAATGGTACGGTCGATATTTTTACATTTTTGAAAGAAGGAGAAAAATGGTCATCAGTCTTTTCAGTAACGAAAATGGCATATAATTATCTGAGATTTTGACCGAGTGACTAAAAAAAGAAAGGTCGTCAGAAAAATGGACGAATGCCGTCCGCCCTAAAGTCCGCCAAAACAATGAAGCAAATGACAAAGCAATGATTTGATATTTCGTGTTGATTTCATTTTAGGTATCTGAACTTCATGTTCTTGATGACCTACGACATCTACAATGCCTCGCTATTAGTGACTCAACATCATTCACCACTCTTTGCTGGCAACAATACCGATGAACAGATGACGATGGTCTGTATAAAATGCTTTGTCGTCATAATACTATGAAACAGTGGACAGATCTGCAAGAGAAAAGAAGCCCGTTTCGTTTCCAAGTTCTCATCATCATCATCATCATCATCATCATCATCATCATCATCATCATCATCATCATCATCATCATCATCGTCGTCGTCGTCGTCATCATCATCATCATCATCGTCATCGTCATCGCCATCGTCGTCGTCGTCGTGGAGCACGGTGGTGTAGTGGGTATGTTCGTCGCCTTGCAGCCGAAGGGTTGCAGGTTCGAATCCACCCTCAAGTCACCGCGTAGGGACCTTGGGCAAGTCCTTCACTCGCAATTGCTCTGCCCTTCGGCGAGAAACTCCGATGCGGTGTCAACTCTGTATTCGGGAGCGCCTCTGAATAGAGAGTTTGAAGGGGCGCTATAACAAGTGCACATACAAACAATCTTTATCGTCTATCGGTAGCAGAGGATCTTTATATGATTAATCTACTTTACAGTGATGGAAAAACTCCTATTATAATAGCTGTGTCTGCTTTATTCCACCGCCCATAGCAACTGTTTTCCGTAAATGTTTTTAAGAAATGGGTCGCAGAGTACTATGTATCGAAGGGTGTATCGAAGGACAAGCTAGTCGTTGGAGTGGCAACATTTGGAAGGGGGATACACACTGAGGGATGCTAACAACAATGGGATCGGAGCCCCCGTTGTTGGACCTAGTCCCGCGGGAGAATACGTCACGGAGCCTGGAACATTGCCGTACTTCGAGGTCAGTTGCCTCTCAGTCAGAGAAGGTTTTCGAAGCGAATTGTTCCTGTACTTACTTACTTTATTAACTTCTTCCTTATAAGTCATTACTATACAACCACCAGTACAAAATAGCAACGTCAGCAACAACTACTACCACTTCTACTACAACCACTACTGCTACTACCACTGCTATTACTAGTGCCACTGTTACTACTACGGCACCGCTGCTGCTGCTCACTTTGACATTGAATTAAATGTCGAGAAAATCTACCTACCCACATACATACATACATACATACATACATACATACATACATACATACATACATACATACATACATACATACATACATACATACATACATACATACATACATACATACATACATACATACATACATACATACATACACATACATGCACGCCTACATGTAAATAGATACATATAAAAGCATACGCACAAGATAAATTATGTGAGGTCTAGCGGTTTGACCAGGCTTCTTTTCTCTTGCAGATCTGTCCACTGTTGAATGATAGCTCAGTGACCAAGGTTCTTCTGGATGATGGGAAAGACTCCTACCTTCACAATGGCACACTCTGGGTCGGTTATGACGATCAAAAGAGCATAACTGAAAAAGTAAGCATTGGACTGCATCCCAGTAGACAACAGCTTTATGAATTTTCCTGAGTGATGCACCTCCATCAAGCTCATTTACCGCCACCACCACCTTTCTACGTTCAGGCGGTGGTGGAGGTGGTGGAGGTGGTGGCGGTGGATTGCAAGAACAACAATAAGGCAATAAGAAGTCCTTAGGTCTTGATCTTGACGAGTCTTAGCCCACACAGATTATATTGAAGGACACTCCGGAACCAATTTAAATCTCGATGGATTGCATGCACCCTCAACAACAAAATGTCATAGACATAGACTAATAATGTATTGTGGTCCCAGGATTGTGATTGTCGTGGCTACAGGTCGTATGAAAGCTGTTACTGTGTCTTTGCAGATTAACTTCGTGAGGCATAGCATAAGAGTTACGATAAATGATGAAATAAGTCTAAATTTATAACAGAAATCTTTTGAACGTGATCTCGACTCGTCTTAGGCTCTTAGCCATCCCAGACATAATAAACACGCCGAAAACATTTATTAAAGTCCCGATGCATAACATTCACTCAGAGCAAAACTGACATAAAAATTAATAATTCTCATTTGTGGTCTCAGGATTGTCATTATCGTAGTAAAAGGTCGTAGGAAAACAGCTTATGTGTATTTTCAGGCAGTCTGGTTGAAGAACGAAAATTACGCCGGGTGGCTCGTCTGGGTAGGTATGGACGACTTTGACGGCGCATCCTGCAACCAGGGACGCTACCTCCTCATCAGAATCCTCTCTGACACATCGCTGGGCAGTGTGACAAGCCATCTACATGTAGAGCCGCTCACGAAGATTCTTCAAAGGTTTGGAATGTTGCGCATATAGTAGTAACAATAACCCAAGAATTTCTCTTGCGCCACTATTATATATAATATTATTGTCGCAAATGTATACTAGCAAATTGTTATAGAGGTTCTTTACGAGAGACACTCTGTGATCTTGAACTAGACCAGTTAGACAATACAATGTATACATGCAGGGCTTTTTTAGCGTGCAGTCGTACCCAAAATGTGCAGTTCTAACTGGATTTGTGCAGTTGTAGAAGCACTTCTGTACAATTCAAACTAATAGAAAAAAGGTCATTATCCTCCAATTGGAAGAAATTTACCATGGAGGATGGGAAAGGAAAGAAGGAGTTGTTCAGTTCTAAAAATTCCTTAAAATAGCCCTGTATACATGTATCAAAAAGCTCCAGTAGACACAACTGCGCTGCATATAGGCCTATAGGAGTCTATAGATCCAACATTCTTAGGCCTATTGAGAAATTGAAGAGCAGTATCGCAGTCGTTTATCCAATTAAGTTTCTAATGTTGTTCGGATCTATGCACAGAGTCCGAGGCCTTCAATTTGATTAATAATTAGTGTTCATAGTCGGACTGCTGATGGTTTCTGCATTTTCAACCTGCCTTTCCAATAGATTGATTTCAGATAACAATTCAACCTGAAGACACGAAACCTACGACCTATTACAGTAGTGAGCATAGTTATGACGGCGCTATAGAAGTCGATTAGATTAACAGACGTCAGTTTTGCCACTCTTATCTTTCCCACCTAGATAATTATGGCGTTCTCCCAAGTTTTACGTTTATAGAATTTGTTTCCTGAAGATCTATAGGCTTATTAAACGAATTTCCTTTCGTGTAATTTTTTTAGGTGTGTTCGTTGTCTTGCTGCCGGAGGGTTGCAGGTTCGAATCCACCTCAAGTCGCCTAGTAGGGACTTTCGGCAAGTCCATCACTAGCAATTAATCAGCGCTTCGGCGTGAAACTCCGATTCAGTGTCCACGCTGTAGTCGGGAGCGCTTCTGAGTAGTAATCTTGAAGAGGCGCATTAACAATTGCACATGCATACAGACAGAGTAAATTACAGTTCAAAGTTCGACGTTTTAGATCTGTATTTCATTAGAACCTTAGAAAAATTCCATGTTTTCTTATACGTCAAAGCAATCTAGCTTTTCTAGCCTTTTTGGAGCCAGATGTGACCATTTTCTTAAAACTCAGGGTTGCATTCAAGATCAACGCCAAGAGTCCCAGTGTTATCCATTTTAATGTTTATGAACATGGAAGAAATGATTAAATATACCAATTTTTCTTTACAACAGCACTACCGTCATGCAGAAGAAATTTTAAGAGACGACCACAGTCAGAAAATAACTCCACGGTCCTCTGTCGATTTGCGATTTTCCGATGCTTCTGACGTTGTTATGTTTTCAAGAGCATACGATGCGGTCTTAAAGAAATACGGATATAATTATATGACGATATAATACAATATCACACGACGCTGAAGTGTGTGTATAGCCTATTTATATATTTCATAGTAGGCTATATCATGAGCTAAATAAAGAATAATTCATGATAGCATAGCTGTCAGTGTTCGACTCTATAATATTATTCTCTTAAATTCAAATTCATATAATCCAGTGATTTTATCTGGGCATTAATGGTCCATTCATGAATCCAACCGTCGCGATGCGACGATGGCGACATGACATGACAGTGACAGTGATTTTATCCCTTTAAAGCTTTAGTGTACTGACAGTTAGTTATTCGTTGTAACACTATAATTATCAAATCAGTACTCTGCAGATACATGGGTGCTGTAGGCAGTGGTTAGCGTGCTCACCTATAGGGGGCGGATCGCCATTATTTTAAAATCTAAAACCTTATCATATTTGACGACGCATTGACAGATAGGCTACTTGCTAAGAGCGCCCTCACATCGTGGCAAGTGACTTCCAGAAGGTAATCAGGAAGCTTTGAGGAAATTACAGGATCACGGCGAGCGCGTTAGGCCTACAGACGTGCGGGGGTGGTGCCCCAAGCCCGGTTCTGGGCATTCGGACCAGGGCTGTAATCAAGGGTATACACTGGTATGCGGCGTAAACTGACCTCCGGGAAAAAACGGCATCGTATACTCACCTCCCGAAAACCAGGGTATACGCGAGTAAACCAGGGTTCACGAGGCTATTTAGATGTAGGCCTATTTCGGCTTAAATTCGGAGCAAATGACTAAAACAGTCAGTTTTTCGGACGGGAAGAGATTTCGGCCGGATGACTAAAAAAGGTCGTCGCAAATTTCGGGCAAAACAGTGGTGAGCTTTTCTCCCGGTCACCGGTCAGCGGGTACTCGCCTCAAAATTTACCAGTACAGCCCTGATTCAGACCCTTAGGCTGTTAGGGTCCTCACAGGTAAGAAGGCGAAGGTTATTTGAAGTTTACCAAAGATAACGACGCAGCAGTACAAATCGAACAGGTAGCCTACTCTAAAACGTCAAAGCAACTGACAGATCAGTCATTGACATTGAATAGTTGATTCATTTCGAATGTAGATAAGATAAGAATATTCTTTAATATACCAATTGCTATCCGCATTTTGGTGTAGCCTACATACAAAGTATAATAAACAAGCGTACATAATTTCTATATCCAAACAATGTCAAAGTGTTTAGTATTTAGCAACTCTTATATTCGGAATTGTTAAACTTCAAATCGTCTCGGAAACCGCACCTTGATACACTTGCGAATGTAGGCTACTTCGAGTCTGACTGTGATGCTGTTCTGATCCTACGTTTGCTGCTGATGACGATGTCCCTGAACGCTGTAGGCTACAGCTGCACTTAATTACATGTAGGTTAAAGAAGGTGCTCATGTCACTGGGTAGGCCTACTATTGTAGGCTCGAGTTTATTGCATGCGTTCGGCAAACCATCATCGTATCGTATATCGTATCCTATCCATAAAGGCATGAACTGAAGGCTGAAATGCACTATAGCCTATATATATATATCTATATGTATATACAGGGTGGCTCAAAAAAATGTCAGACCAAACGACCCCTTCCTGCCTCTCTTCCGACATCTGATCTTCGTTACATAAAGACGTTTACAGATAGCCTTCAATGTGCTCAGGCTCCACTTTTCACTGGGTATTTTGCTATGATTACGCGATGTCCCAGTCTCTGTTCACGCAACGTCCGAGTTCCCATTTCATCTTCCACAGAAACTTTGCCCATGACGTTCCGTTAGAGATTGACGAATTGAGACCTTAATCTATAAAATATCACCAAATACCAACCGTTTGTTTCATAAACAGCTTCTTTACAGCTCATAGTGAGGTCGTATGACATTATCATCAATTTGTGTGTTGTAATTTGCAAAAAAATCTAAATGAAATCACATGTATTGGAGCATGATTCTCCGGATAATTGAAAAAACCGAATTGGAAGTTTAAATAGCTGTAACTTTTGCAAAAATGAAATTTGTCAAGTGAAACTTTCAGGGGTTGTTGGAAATTCATTCCCCTGCAAATTGGAAAATTTTCACAGAAAAATGTCAGTCGGTTGCGAAGTTATCGCATTTTA
>OX457053.1:9986137-10201137 GCA_949752735.1 Lumbricus terrestris | reverse complement strand
TCTCATTCATCAACGGCATTTCTTTATTCTAAATTAGACACTTAATTTGTGCGATCTCACTGTTTTTCAGAGAAGGCGGTTATTATTGCTTTAGCTCCAGGAGCTTGCTCATGAAGTGTCTGAATGCACATTTTTGTCTGTCATGGACACCTTCGGCTTTTTTTTAGGTATTTCAATTGCATTGTTTAAAAAAATATTATTCTGACATGTTATATATCTACCAACTTGATCGTCATCTAGCTAAGTGACTTCACAGTGAATTTCAGCTACCGTGATACCTCGTTTCTCTTCCAAATGATAAGAATGATGATTATCTGGCAAAGTCAAGGCTATTTCTTGACAATGGTATTTGAGATGAGACTTAATTTAATATAATCGCCTTTTGTTACTTTTATACTTGTTACTTTTGTTGCGCTTTGTTTTTGATTAATCAAAAATCATTGGGTGGACTCACAAAAAGTGGTACCACTTTTGTTTTGTTTGAAATATTTTGGTGACATTTGGTCGTTGGAGGTAATTGTGAACTGCCTATAAGCCTGTAAAATGTGATTTGGAAATTCTTACTTCTGGAAACAATCCTCAGAATGAGTCTTCTTTGATGGCCCACCATGTGCATTTCTGTACCAGTTGATACTGAATTGTACAGTAAGTAATGCAGTACAAACATCAATGGTATATTATATCCGTGACATGTCCTGTGTGAAAAATCACTTCCAGGATTAAAAGAGCTTGTCTTGAATGCTTAAAAATGAGGACATATAGTAGGTAGCATAGTGGATTCTGACTCCAGTTCCCCTTCTGCACCACTATCAAATAGAAGATACACTAATAAAACTATGGATTTAAACTCTATGCAATATTGCTTTAACGTTACAGGAGATGAACGCGGCATTCAAACAGGAGGCGAACATAACGGGAAGACCGAAGCTTCTGATAGCGGAAACACTCACTGGCGTCAGGACCATCATTGCCCGCGCATATGAACTCGACAAAATTCAGAAGTAAACTTCTTGTTCTTAGAAATGAGAGCTGGCTTATTTCACTGATAGCATCTGACGCTTGCTCGTCAGACTATATTTTCTCAGAAAATTACTTGTTGTGATTCCTTCGTGCTGCAATCTTTTTCTACGGGATACGATAGTCGATTAGTAAAGCACTCGTCCTGTGGCTCAACCAGCAAGGGCTCGAACCTCCTTCTCCTCCTCTTTCTCCTCCTCCCCCTCTTCCTTTTCCTCTTCTTCTTCCTCCCCTCATCCTCCTCGTCCTCTTCTTCCTCGTCCTCCTCCTCTTCCTCGTCCTCCTCTTCCTCCTCCCCATCTTCCTCCTCTTCCTCCCTCCTCCTCCTCCTCCTCCTCCTCTTCCTCCTCCTCCTCCTCTTTCTCTTCCTCCTCACCTCGTCCTCCTCTTCCTCCCTCCTCCTCCTCCTCCTCCTCCTCCTCTTTCTCTTCCTCCTCCCCTCGTCCTCCTCGTCCTCTTCTTCCTCGTCCTCCCCCTTCTCCTCCTCTTCCTCGTCCTCCCCTTCTCCTCCTCCCCTCGTCCTCCTCTTCCTTCCTCATCCTCCTCTTTCTCTTCCTCCTCCTCCTCGTCCTCCCCTTCTCCTCCTCTAAGACGGTCACTGCATGTTGAGACCTCGAACACTAACAGCTATTATCCTAACAGCATCGACTTATGCACTGTTATTAGATTCTGGCGACTGATATAATTATATGTACATGTTTGGCTCCATCTATAACTGGTCCTTTGACGAAGCCTCTAAACTTTCTAGATCTCTCGTTGCTTGACCTATTTCACATTGTAAGGAAAACCATTGATATTTACTTATTATTGTGTGAGTATTACTATCTACCTATCTACCTATAGCTGTGAGATTTATAAAGCGCCATGTCTCTGCTTCTCAGTGTTGATGCACTGAATACATGCAGACATGATGTGGACATTGTAGAGGCACCTTTTCATCACCATCGTATTCGTAATCTCCAAATTTCTAGAGCACCACTCGAAAGCCAGGCGCCGGGCGCCAACTTATTCAAGAGCGCTGTGTCAAGTAAGAAGGGTTGTCCAGGAAAGTAGTCAGAGGGTGGTCGTAGCCCGGGAGCGCGGTCGCCGGTCGTAGTCGGAAAGAGCGGTCTAGTCCACAAGTGCATTCCTTGAACAGTTTAATGGAGGTGGGCGAATTGCATCTGTCATCGCGAAACTGGAAATGTGTCAATAAAATCAGATACTCGGAAGAAAATAATCGGTTATGACGAGGCAACGATTAGTCTATTTCGCATTGTTTTTATATAATATAATAGTCTTTATTGCACATTCAACTCAGGTTACACATCATGAGTGATTTAGTGCAGTGAAATGCAATTAGGTGCCAGCAAAGGCTAATAGCTTATACTATTCTGGCACCTCTTCCCAATTAATAATCATGAATGTTTTCATAGGATACGTATAACCTAACTGTTCTGTTCTGTTCTCAGCCATCCTCGTTTCGAGGTTCGGTCGCATCATGAACAATATTCCTCCAGTGTCTCCTGTCTTCCGCAAGTCTTATCATTTCATCCATTTCCAATCCCGTCCAGTCCTAACTAGGACTTAACAAATTAAAACATTGTTTATGTTTTAGGCATTTGGACATGATGCTCTTGATGACATCCGACTTCTACAATGTCTCACTTTTAGCGGCTCAACATCATTCCCCACTCTTCCCAATCAACGACACGGATGAACAGAATACTGTGGTCTGTATAAACTGCATTGTAGTCATATTTCTATCATTGACACTGCCATCATCATCATCGTCGTCGTCCTCGTCATCATCACCACCACCAGCACCATTGCCTTCACCACACCATCATCATCGTCATCGTCATCGTCATCGTCATCGTCGTCGTCGTCATCATCATCATCATCATCATCATCAACATCGTCGTCGTCGTCGTCATCGTCATCGTCATCATCATCATCATCATCATCATCATCATCATCACCATCATCATCATCATCATCAATCATCATCATCACCATCATCATCATCATCATCCCCACCACCACCACCACCACCACCACCACCACCACCACCACCACCACCACCACCACCACCACCACCACCACCACCACCACCATCACCATCATCATCATCATCATCATCATCATCATGTCATCGTATCATATCTGTATCAGTCGTCGTTGTCAATGTAATCAGTTTCATTACCACGATCGTAATCGTAATCGCAATCACAATCTCGATTATATAATTATTATATTGATCGTTGTCGAAATCATTATGCCTATCATCATCAACGACGTGACGACGTCATTATCATCATTATCATCATTATCATCATCATTATCATCATTATCATCATTGTCGCAATCGCAGTCACGACCATGATCGCAAGAAAATAGGAATCATGCTGGTGATCGTATTAATTCGTCATAGTAGTTAAGTATGAATATTCTTTCCTTCACCACCTGCAAATATTCACTCTGGACAACAGTCAGTTTAGCGCAGATGTGCAACATATTCTGATCAGAAAGTGTTTCGCGTTAGACTATCCACTTTTGTCATGCACCATCATCTTGTAACCATAACAGTATGAAATCTTTATCGTCTATCGCTCACAGAAGATCTTTCTATAATTAATTAATCTGCTTATCTGGAATCGGAAGGCTTTTGCCTTTTTGCTCTCTTTCACTGATCATGTTTTTCCGTAAATGTGTTTTAAGGAAGGGGTGCTAGACTACTATAGGTCACAGGGTGCACCGAAGGGCAAGATGGTCGTTGGAATGACTGCAACTGGAAGGGGATTCACACTGAGCAATGCTGCCAACAATTTCATCGGAGCCCAGATTGTTGGACCTTGCCCCCCTGGACCATATACCCGGGAGGCTGGAAGACTGGCATACTACGAGGTCAGTTGCCTCTCAGTCCAATATGGTTGGCAAAGCGAATTCTTTGTGTACTTTATTATATTAACTTATACCCTATAATATATATATATATCATTATAATAATGCCACCAGTACAACAACAACAACAACAACAACAACAACAACAACAACAACAACAACAAGTGCAACATCAACTACTACTACTAGTACCACTTCTACTACTACTCACACTACTCATACTACTGTTACTACTACTATTACTACTACTGCTACTACTACTACAACTATTACTGCTACTACTATTACAACTGCTGTTGCTATTGCTGATGACACTGACCTATTCAAACTACGTGTTTCTCTATAAAGGCTGTGAACACATCCCCCAAAAGAAAAATAACTCTCAATTAAGGCTATGTGCCCAACTCCCACAAGAAGCATAACCTCTCATAAAACTACCGGATACAGTATATCAGATATAAAGTAATCTTCAATATATGAGTAATATTCAATATCCTACTGTGTAGCCTAGCTAAGGTTTTTATAGTATGTTCTATGTTCTAGTCTAGTCACAATAATTTTGATAATTATGCACTGTTTACACATTTAACAATTATTGATAAAACATTTCATTTTAATGTATTTTACATTTATAGTTACATTTAACTTAGTTTAGGCCTACTGATATTCTACGCGTTACATAATTTTGTTTTTTCCGTGGTCTTATTCGCCTGCCGATTGACTTCGATTGACTTCGATAATGCAACTTGATTTGTCTTACTTGATAACGTCTGATAATAATGTCGACAATTTCTATGGCGCCATAACGGAGCCATGCTGCTATAAGGGCGCCTTGACAATGACAAACACACATTCAGAGACAAGCGTTGGAAGAACTCTATGGAGTTTATGTATACATGCATTCATATTTGCATGCATGCGTAGGCCTACATACATGTAGATGCATATAATTTATACACACATAATTATCTAAGCTTACAAAATGCTAATATGTTAAAAGAGATGCATGCAATCGTGTGTTGGCTTGCAAGATACCCATGCAATAAATGCAATAATGATATATATATATATGTACATAGATGTTTGCATGCATAAATAGATTAGGCCTATATGCAAAATAAATAGGCTATATAAACAAAATACATAATTATAAAAAAGCATATAAATATGCGGCATTGTCGGACGGTTTGACCGGTTTGCGTTTCGTTTGTTTTGTAGTTCTGCCAATATTTCAACGACAGCTCAGCGACCAAGGTTTATCGGACGGATGCGAAAGTCCCCTATCTTTTCAACGGCACGTTCTGGATGGGTTACGACAATCAGAAGAGCATGGCAAAAAAAGTAAGCAACGGACTAAATCATAGCAGACGATTGTTAAATGAATATTCTTTTGTACCACCGTCACCGCCATCAGCATCATTAACACCACCACCACCATCATTAACACCACCACCAGCATCATTAACACCACCACCAGCATCATTAACACCACCATTAGCATCATTAACATCACCATCAGCATCATTAACACCACCAGCAGCATCATTAACACCACCACCAGCATCATTGACACCACCATCAGCATCATTAACACCACCACCAGCATCATTAACACCACCATCAGCATCATTAACACCACCACCAGCTCTACTACCACAACATGCGCCACCTACCTTTGTCACCTTCACTATTAGGTGTGTCATCTTTCAATGCCTTCCTTATTATGCGCACGATAAATGAAATAAATATGTCTAGCTTAATAATAAAAATCCTTTGGCCTTGACCTTGACAAGTCTTAGCCGCACAGGCATAAAGGACATTTCGGAGTCATTTGATGGCCAATGGATAACATGAATCCTGAACAAAATTGAATTTAAAAAAATTATCTGTGGTCTTAGGGTTGTGATTGTCATGGCTACAGTTCGTATGAAAACATCAGACTCTGCTGTGTATTTGCAGGCTAACTATGTGAAGCGTAAAGGTTACGCCGGGTATTTCATCTGGACTGGTTACGACGACTTTAACGGCACATTCTGCAACCAGGGACGCTTCCCTCTCCTCAGAGCCCTCTCGGACGCTATATTGAGCAGTGTAACTGAGACTACTGAGTAATATGTCATGGGTCATCGACCGCCGATCGCGAAAATTCTTGAAAGGTTTGCAGCGTTGAGCATATAATTATTAGTAGAAATAACTCGAGAATTTCTTTTGCGCCACTATATTGCGGCAAATGTAGGCTATTAGCAAATTGTTATTCATTTAAGAGACTTCACGTAGCACCTCTTCAAGAGTTCCTACTCAGATGCGCTCTCGACCCAACATCCGGCCAAGGCGAACGGTCTTGAGAGTTGTATAGAACTTGGTTTCAAGGGGCATTAAACGTAATTTCACCCGGAGGTCATTCCAGATTGCAGAGCCAGTTACAGAAAAAGGCACGGCGTTGCATAATAGAAGTGCTTGCCCGGGGGGGGTAGGACAAGAAGGTCAGCATGCTTAGAAGGGAGGAGTGAGCCACGGCACTGGACGCTTAGGTTGTAGCAGCAGAGCTCCTGTAACTATATGACATGGGCCACACCAGTGAAACAAACCAAGGAGAAAATCCGATAGGTGATCCTCTGCGAGAAAGGAAGCCATTGCAAGATATCCTGCATATATTGGGTAACAGCCGAATTTTGAAATGTGACCAATAAGGTGCTCCGCTGTTCGCGATAACCGATCCAAACACCCAACCCAAGTCGCCGGAAGACCATGATAGACATTATGGCGGTTCTTAAAGAGAGTCACTCTTTAATCTTGAACTAGATTAGTAATAGGCTCCTATGTATCAAAATGCTTCAGTAAACAAACCTGCGCTGTCAGCTTATTATTAGTCAAAGATCCAACAATATTAGACCTATTACACTGAGAAAGCAAAGACCAGGATTGCAGTCGTTTGTCCTATTAGGTTTCTATTGTCATTCAGATCTATGCGTAGGGTCGAATACTATTTATCAGTTGCGTATAGTCCGCAATCTGCCTTCTGGAAATCTTTCCTATCAGTCTGGCTTTCCCTTGTTAGATTGATTTAAAATAGCAATTTCACTTGAAGATACCAATGACCTAAATGTTGGACTAATTATAACGACACTATAAAAAATTATTAGATTACAATAACTGACGCCAGTTTTGCCATTCTAAGCTTTTTTCAACCAAGACGTAGGATTTTCACCCTTGTTAGGACTTGTTTTCTGAAGATCTAGTTTTTACGGATTTTTGTGATTAAAAACGCACAACATCGGGAATAATCCCTGATGCACTTCTTAGCCTAATTATTGTTCAGGCATTCTCACAAAATAGACACTCAACACTATGAAGATTTGTGAAATATTTTGCAATCGAAGTTAAAAAGGTCTTAATTTAACATCTGAACTTTGTTGTAATGCTCTACACGGTACCGAGTTCAGCTCAAATTTCGATACTTTTTAAACCTGTACTTTGTTAGAACTTTCTCAAAGAAAAATCAGTCTAGCTTTTTCTAGACTTTTGCATGGGCCGGATTTGATCTTTTGAAAATTCGGAGTGGCAATCCTGACTGACGCCAAGAGTCGTTGTGTAATCTATTTAGATGTTAATCAACATCGACGGAATTATTAAATATTCCAATTTTTCACTTTACAGGAGCACTGCCCTCGTACACAAGATGGAGACGACCACAATCAATAAATAACTCCAAGGTCCTCTGTCGATCTGTGATTTCTGATTCTTCTGACGTTGCTATGTTTACAAGAACATACACGATGCGGCCGTTACGAAAACACGGATATAATTATATGACAATATAGAACAATAATTTTATGACACGATGCTGAAGTGTGTATATTAATATATTTCATAGTTTATCATAAGCAATTAAAGAATAACTTACTCATATAATTCATTCACATCAGTGTTCGACTTCATACTTCCCTAGACTTCAATTCAATTCATCTACAGAAATGTGCATCTCTGTATTATTGTAATGACAGTTTATTCACAGAAGCTCTGCTATGATCACGGTCCCCTATTTTGCATAGTCCCTATATACAAGCACGCATATAAACAAATATATACAGGTATGGGTGCTGTGTGCAGTAGTTAACTTGTTCACCCATTTATTTAGGTGACGGATCTCCACAATTATAAAAATCCTTAACCTAAGCCTATCTGACGAATCAATATCAGATTCAAGCCAAGGGTTCCCGCACATAGTGGCGAGTACCTCCCCAGAGGTTAGCAGGCAGCCTTGAGGAAATCACCGTACCATGGTGAGCGCGTTACACGAGTGCGGGATGATGCCCACATGTCCGGTCCTGGGTATTTGGACCATTGTTAGGGACCTCATAGGTAAAAGGGCGAAGGACCTATTAAGCTATCCAAGATAATGAAGCAGAAGTAAAAGTCGAGCAGTTAGCCGATACTTGAAAAAGATAAAATAACCATTGACCACGAATTGCTGATTCATTGCGATTGTAATCTTTGGCAGCTCACAAATTCGGAATTGTTAAACTTCAAATCGCCACGGGAACTGAGCTCTGCTATCTTTGCGAATGTAGGCTACTGCTTCGAGTCTGATTGCGCTGCTCTGATCATTTCATTCATTCATTCATTCGGACATATATATATATATAGCGCTCCCCCACGTGATAATTCATCATCATCATCATCATCAAAATCCATGGGCTAAATACCCGTAGGTGTCCGACGCCACTCTCTATCTGAGTCTGTCTCGCATCATGCTGCCCAGCTCCAACCGGTCCGGTCAGCAGGTCTGCTCCATACCATTTACATCTTGGAGCAGCTAGACTACGTTGTCTGATTGAAGAGAATATTGGGAGAGAGGCATGAAGGACAACCTGGGTCAATGCCCGTATGTGTCCCACGCTCTCTCCCCCGACTCTCTCCAGTGGTCTGTCCTGGCCGGCCTGTGCATGTCAGCTCCACACCATGACACCTTGAAGCATCTGGGTCGCTATGTCACTTGAGCCGTGGTTTTTGCGGATTTCAGTCGTCTAGGTCTTTTACTGCCAGTGTATCGCCACCCATCTGGCAAACCTTTCTCCTTTTGTCCGGGCTTAGGACCGGCACAGGGACGTTGTTGGTTCCCTGTGGCGGAGGATGGATGCAGTTTAACGTCGTGCCCAGGATAATTCACCGAGGGAAAAATCCTTTGATTAATGGAAAAACTAGGAATTTGACATCGAATCAATTCGCTTTTATCAATGGCACATATCTTACAGGTACTCAGCATTCGCGGTTTTACAGAGTAAGTGACGTCTTTGGCTTTAACTCCAAGACCCTGATCATGAAGTGTATGAATGCAGACAATTACTGTCGCTCCTTGGCACTAGGCCATGTATGTGTTTAGAAATTTGAATTCCATTGATATAAAAATATTAATCTGACAGATTCCTTGTTTTACTAACTTGACCATAATCTTGGTAAGTAACTTGACAATGACGTGAAGCTGCGCTGGTACTCTGATACTCTTCTAAATAAAACCCATATAGTGATGATGGTAATATGAAGTTTATTTAAAAACAATTATTCGAGCTCTATGTGACTTGATAAAATCGTGTTTTGTTACTTCTTGTTGAGTTATCTTAGTTTTCAATTGTAAAAAAGTGGGCGGTTTCACAAAAGGTGCTATAGGCAATATTGTGTGTAGATAGGAATTGCATTTACGCCTATAAAATCTGATTCAAATATTATGATTTTGGCAAAAATATTGAGTAAAACCGTGTGGTTTCTTTTTTGACCCACCATGTACTTGCGCAATCAAAACACGGAAATCACAAAGTAAAGAAATGTCGACAGAGTCCGCTAATAATAATTGCTTATTGCATGCATCACCTGTGTCCCTGATTGGCCTCTGCTGGGCTACGCAATACGGTTTAGACACCTACATGCATCTGCAAATTCAATTATCAGCTGTAATTATATTCTTACCTCTGCCCCGTTGCTCTTTCTATGTCTGTTGCTAACTCTGTCTCTGTCTCTGTCTCCCCCCTCTCTCTCTCTCTCTGTCTCTCTCTCTTTGTCTCTTTCCACCTGTGTCTAAGTTATGCTTCACCCTTCTCTCTTGCAACCATCTCGCTCTGTCTGCTCTGTCGTCTTCTCTTGTGCTGGTCCCGCCTTAGCGGGTGGCCTTGCGCGTCTGCCGTCTTTCAATACTGTTCAATCGAAGACTTTTAATTGTGAAATCTATAACGAGAAAATAATAATTATAGCCGATAGCTTGACTGCAATTATTGCTTGCCAAGCGATTGGCTAGAAAAGTCAATCGCTGACAATGACTTAAGGGTAACAGTCGGCAGCTCATCTTTAGTAACTTCAGCAGTTGCAGTTGGTAGAGTTCTTCTTAGGAACCTTCAAGATAACCACTTGCAGAATGAAACTGCCGGGGTTCTTGCTGATCGGCCTAGCAGCCGCCATCATTACGGTTGATGGTAAGCTACTTCATTCTTTCATTCGAATGAATTGCGCTGCAGCACAGGTTATAGATGGGACGCGGTCGATTCCCAATCGTGTCCAATGACATCAGACATTCGCGATCGAAATTTCCTGCTTCTCTCTGCGCCGTCTTTCTCTCAGCGTAAACGATCGTTTTCATGATGGAGAGATTTGATCCTTCTGCTTGGGCGCATCTCAGATGGAAAAAAGGATATACTCAATGACTTAGGTAGCCTACTTACTTTCCTGTCCGCTGTGTAAATTTACACTTAGAATGTAAGCAAATTTTATGCAACATCGATAACTCGCGTGACTACAAGCTGAAATGGATTGCGATGGAAGACCACGTTCAGTTATCAGCATACTGCAAGAAAAATCGTAATCGTAATCGTAATCGCAACTTCAAATATCTAGAGCGCCACTTGGAAGCCAAGCGCCGCGGGGCACCAGCTTATTCACGAGCGCTGACCTCTGACCACCAGTGCCGGCGCTAGCACCCTCCCGTACCCCCCAATTGGGGGCCCGAGTTTGAAAGGGGCCCCCAAATTTAGCTGGTCATTATGCCTATTTGTGACTGTACAGATCCGGTCTGGACCCTGGTGCATGCCTCAACTAACCATAATTATGGCACTGCCATAGCAGACCTAATGCAAATATCATACTGGTTTTGGGCGTAAGTATAAAGCCATTTAAACTAACTCAGGCAATTTCGTCCACTTTCTCAAACACAACGCTTATAAATTGTAACTTCTATTTGCTAATTGGATGAGGCCTCAAAATAAAACCTGCGTGTGACCCAAACATTAAAGCCTGTGTAGGGTCCCAGATGTCCTTGGAAGCCTATGTATCTGATCTCAAGTTTGCAAGGGGCCTCAAATGTAGCTGGTAATTATACCTTTCATGACTGTTCATTCCTGAAACCACGCACCGAATTATGTTTTAACGCAAAGCATACAAAATTATATTACTCAAACCAATAGAGCATTATCCTTCAACCAAAGAGGAGATTTGGGGTGTGGACAGGGGCACGGCCCCACAATTTGTGGTTGGGACGGAATCCTTGTATCCCCAATATTTCAGAAGAAATATTTTATAAGTATCATCCACTGCCCATCAATAATGATCAATTTTGTTCAGATGACAGCCTATAAATGCTACCATTACAGCTGGCAAATCGGATAAATTTAGACAATGGAGAGGGACACTCTGAAGTCCTAAACCACGACTAACAGCAATGAAAAAGATCTATTTTTTTAAAGATGACAGCTTAAAATTTCTACCATTACAGCATGGAAATTCCAAAAAATTTAACAATTGGGATGGGACATTTATTGAAGTCTTACACCATGTCTTTCAGCACTTATATTATGAGAAATTTTGCTGAGATGACAGCTCAAGGTATGGGGGGCCTCAAGTTTTTCTTTGGGGGGCCTCAGGTACCCTAGCGCCGGCACTGCTGACCACCAACCAAAAGTGAGGATTTACGAAGCCTTGAAATATGCAGCTGGATATCTGAATGACGCCACGATATATAAGTCATGACCTAACATTCAAGGTATGAATTTCTGTAATGCTATATGAATCCGACCATTTCTTTTCAGCGTTGGAAATTTCGACAACTGAACCTCCAAAGACAATCAACGGTGAGTCGACACGTTGAGCGATCAATTCTCTTGTTGCATTCCTGCCTCGCAAAAACGGGCCTTAGTCTTTCCTGCACTCAAGAAGCCCAATCTTGACCCTAGTCTTAGTCAAAACTATCGACCAATTTCAAACCTATTTTTCCTGTCTAAGACTCTTGAAAGACTTGAGTCAAGGCATCTTCTTCCCTATCTTGAGCAATCGGGACTCCTTCCATCCCACCAGTTTGGTTATAGGGCTAACCACTCCACGGAAACAGCCCTCCTCTCCATGCTTTCTGATATATAGCCTACTCTGCTGTTGACAAGTCCCAAGTAACTCTTTTGGCTCTCTTCGATGTCTCTGCAGCCTTCGACATGGTTGATAATGAGATTCCGTTGCAACGATTTGAAACCTCCTGCGGACTCAAGGGTTCTCCTCTCCTTTGGTTTCGGTCCTACCTGTCTGATCGCACCCAAATGATCATCTCTGGTGACTCTAGGACTCAGTGGTTCCCTGTTGTGTTGGGTGTTCCTCAGTGTTCTGTCCTAGGTCCGCGCTTATTCATCCTTTACACGGCTGGTATTACCTCTCTTTTCCCTAGCCATTCCGCAACTGGGCACCTTTTCGCTGATGATGTCCAAGCCTATGGCCATGGACCCCTTCTGCTCAACTCCTTCTTGCAAGTCGAATTGACACTCTATCTCAAGATCTTCACCTGTGGATGTCGTCTAGCCGTCTTTCTCTGAACTCTTCCAAAACTCAGTTGATTTGGTTTGGCAGCTTCAAAAATTTTACTTCACACTAGTCTCTCAAACTTTTCCTCACTTCAGCTCCTCTTCCAGTGTTCGAGACCTAGGTGTCACCCTTGGTAGTTTTTTTTACCTTCACTGAGCACATTGCAGGGCTTTTTTAACGTGCAGTTGAACACAAAATTTGCAGTTCTAAATGGATTTGTGCAGTTGTTGAAGCACTTCTGTACAGTTAAAACAAGCCAAAAAGGTAATTGTCCTCCAATTGGAAGAAATTTACCATGGAGGAAGGGAAAGGAAAGGAGGGGTTGTGCAGTTCTAAAAATTCCTTAAAAACAGCCCTGGCACATTGTCAATCTTACTCGCTCTTCCTACTTCCAGCTAAGGCGTCTCAGGGCTATTCGCAAATCTGTCTCATCATCGATCTTTACCTCAATTGCGCATGCTTTTGTCTCTTCTCGGATTGACTATTGTAATTCTATCCATATTGGCCTGCCTATAGGATTCGCCTAGCTATTCTGCAATCTGAACTCAATGCATTGCCCGTCTTCCTCGATTCTCCTACATTTCTACATTCATGACTGAACAACTTCACTGGCTTTCACTCTCGGCCCGTTTACAAATTAAAGTCCTGATTTTGGTCCTCAAGTCTCATTTGGGTATTGCTCCGAAGTATCTGTGTGATCATATACTTTGCCCCTATTCTGCCACTTCGCTGCGTCCTCTTAGGTCCTCTGATCGGCATGACCTCTTTGTCCCCCGAGTCAGGACCACCATGGCTCAATCCAGTTCATTAAATTTTGCCTGCATTGGTCCCTACCTATGGAACGTGTTTCCCCCATCAGTTCGCTCTGCCATCGTCTCTGGTAGTGTATCATCGTCTTTCTCTCGTCTGAGAACTTGCCTTTTTCTCGTGGTTGAACGCACTGGGAGCGCTTCTGAAAGAATCCTGCTGCGAGAAGCGCTTTATAAATGGTCAGATACAATACGATACAAACATGATTGATGATGATGATGATGATGACGATGATGATGATGATGATGATGATGATGACGATGACGATGACGATGACGACGATGACGATGACAATGACGATGACGATGACGATGACAATGACGATGATGATAATGAACAATGATCATAATGACAATGAGTTTGTTGGCGGGTATGGAAACTGGAAGAGATGTTTACTATGACCAAGACGACACTGATATTGATGATAGTGACGAAAATGATGATGATGACGCTGATGATGATGATGATGATAATGATGATGATGATATCATCATCATCATCATCATCATCATCATCATCATCATCATCATCATCATCATCATCATCATCATCATCATCATCATCATCATCATCATCATCATCATCATCATCATCATCCTCATCATCATCATCATCATCATCATCATCATCATCATCATCATCATCATCATCATCATCATCATCATCATCATCGTCATCGTCATCGTCATCGTCATCGTCAGCGTCATCATCATTTTCGTCACTATCATCAATATCAATGTCGTCTTGGTCATAGTAAACATCTCTTCCAGTTTCCATACCCGCCAACAAACTCATTCTCATTTTGGGATTCGTAGTCATTCGAAAATATGGGGAGTTTTCCATATTAGATGAATTTGCTACAAAATAATTATATCTGATTTCTCTTACGTTTTTCAATAGTTGAATTTTCTGTTTTCTCAACTCAGAATACAAGAGAATCTGCGTCCATTCGGCCAATGATCAGAATCGTCCAAGAAAGGGCAAGTTCGTTCCGGAAGATATGGATGCCTCGCTTTGTACTCATTTGATCTACGTCTGTGCTAACGTGTCCGACAACTACACAGTCATGCCATATTACTCGACAGATGATGGTCCTGGCGGCATGTTAGTTTCATTCTAGACACCACAACGCTGAATGTCACTGCACTACTTACTAGCTGTCATTGTTTTGAATATTGCATCTGCACTCTAAACACTAAAAAATTAACACCACTTGTAGACTACCGTTAACTTGGTCAATAATAATTAACAGCTATAATCGCAAATTGACAACAGTTACTATCTGGGGTAACCGTAACGCCAGCAATTTTTATGCTCACAACTACATCAGCATACATACAAACATACATACAATGTCATTCATACATAGATAGTAATACATACATACATACATACATACATACATACATACATACATACATACATACATACATACATACATACATACATACATACATACATACACACATACATACATACATACATACATACATACATACACACATACATACATATATACATACATACATACATACATACATACATACATACATACATGCATACAAACATGCATACATACATACATATAGGTTTTTTTGGCGCATCCTGTACATCAGCCTTGCGTCGATACGTTCTACGCTGGTCAGACGTTAATGTCTCTGTGTTTTTCTTGAAAATATGGCAACATCATTTTTGTTATTTCTTACGAACACATTTCAGCACAACACTTTACGTTTAGAACGTGGTGTTCCCAAGACATTACGTCTTGTCCTCGGAAAGTCTAGAAAATTATTGTACTGTATTGTATCAATACATTTATATAGGCCTATTGTCTCTCGCAGAATAACAATTCAGAGGCACGTAAAACTATGGAGAACAATAATGTTTTATATAACATGCCGAAGCATTTAAAAAACAGATCATAAGACTGACTGACGAGGATAAAGACGTTGTTTCGGAAGGCCCATGAGAAGTGAGTTGCAGCAGTCTAGACGGGAACAGTGGGACGCGGTGTTGTAGTGGTGGCGTTGTTGCCTTGAAGCCGGAAGGTTCGAGGTTCGAATTCACCTCAAGTCGCCGCGTTGCAATGGCAGCTTTGGAATTTCCACATTGCAATGGCAGCATTTTAAGGTGTCATCTAAACAGAATAACTGTACTTTTTCAGTGCCCCATTAAAAACCTTTTGGAATTTCGACATTGCAATGGCAGCATTTTAAGGTGTCATCTTAACAAAATAACTGTAGGCTACACTCAGTGCCCCAGCAGAAACTTTCTGAGTTTCCACATTGCAATGGTAGCATTTTAAGGTGTCATCTTAACAAAATAACTGTACTTTTTCAGTGCCACATCAGAAACTTTTTGAATTTCCACATTGCAATGGCAGCATTTTAAGGTGTCATCTTAACAAAATAACTGTACTTTCTCTGTGCCCCATCAGTAACTTTTGGAAAAGAGCACCACAGGAGAACCACTGAAGCAGGTGGAAACGTTTAAATATCTGGGATCGACGATGAATGCACAGGGAGGATGCGAGCAGGACGTCAGGAACAGAATAAGAGTAGCGTGGCAGAAGTGGAGAGAATTATCAGGCGTGCTGTGCGACCATAAAATGCCGACTCACCTCAAGGGAAAAATCTACAAAACGGTGATAAGGCCAGTAATGCTATATGGAGCAGAGGCCTGGGGGCATTAACGAAAAGGGACGAGAGTTTGCTGGAAAGAACAGAGATGAGAATGCTGCGATGGATGCTTGGAATATCACTGAACGACATGAAACGAAGTGAGGACATCAGGAAAAAGATCGGTGTTGCATGCATCACTGACAAAGCACGGGAGACCAGGTTGCGGTGGTATGGACACGTAATGAGAAAAGAGGAGGGTAGCTGTGTTAAAAGAATCATGCAAGCGGAAGTATATGGTCGACGCAGTCGGGGACGACAGAAGAAAAGATGGGAGGACGTGATACAACAAGACCTGAAGCTGCTCAAATTGAAGAAAGAAGACACCGTAAGCAGAGACAAGTGGAGGAGAAGGATCTGAGTGGGTGACCCCTCGCCAGAGGGAATAATCCTAGCCTGAAGAGAAAGAAAAAGTAACTTTTGGAATTTCCATATTGCAATGGCAGTATTTTAAGGTGTCATCTTAACAAAATAACTGTACTTTTTCAGTGCCCCATTAAAAACTTTTTAAATTTCCACATTGCAATGGCAGCATTTTAAGGTGTCATCTTAACAAAATAACTGTACCTTTTCAGTGAATTTCCACATTGCAATGGCAGCATTTTAAGGTGTCATCTTAACAAAATAACTGTACTTTTTCAGTGCCCCATCAGAAACTTTTTGAATTTCCACATTGCAATGGCAGCATTTTAAGGTGTCATCTTAACAAAATAGCTGTACTTTTTCAGTGCCCCATCAGAAACTTTTTGAATTTTCACATTTCAATGGCAGCATTTTAAGGTGTCATCTTTAAAAATCTGTACTTTTTCAGTGCTTATAAGAGTGGCCTAAGACTTGAATAAATATACACAATACTTTTTAAAATATTTTTGTGGGAGTTTCCACACTGTAATGGTACCCTTTCAAGACGCCATTTTAGCAAAATAACTCCATTATTTCAGTACCGATAAAAAGTGTTTTAGTATTTCAATATATATATATATTATAAAATTATAATTACAATAATAATATCTTTATGTATCGAGTTCAGCAGCTCAGTTCTCTTGCTGTTGGGTTATTCCAATGAATAACTGCAGACTTGATTATAAAAATTATAAGCTGACTTATAAGCTGACTTTTAAGCACTATAATCAGCTTACCTCTGTTTCCCAAAACGGTCCTGAATTGCTGACCAAGCAAGATACACTTTCCGAAATCATATGGTGCACAAATCAATCAAGAACTAATAAACTATACTGGTACCAAAATATGGAAGCCACAATATAGTAAAGATCTTGTTTTAGGCCTACTAGGTGTTCAAATAATAGGACCAAAACATCGCGCCCCTAGAATTACATACATGTAGTTCTATGTCCACTTTTTGCGAAACCGAGAAAAACGAATTTTAAGATTTGGTAACAAAAATGTTTTTCCCTGTTTCATTGATGACGATTGAATTTACATTTTCGGACAACACTGCTTTTCCCTAGTATGATCATAATGTTTATTTTGATCATAATTTAAATTTAATATGAGTAATTTATATAAAATTATGACAGGGGTGACAATTTTTGGACATAGAGCAGTATAGCATTAATAATGTCGTGATTATGGACACAGAAAACTATACGATTGTGTACTATGTCCACTAGCAACTCTATTACACAACAATTTTGAAGCGACGTCGTACTGTCATATTTCCGTTTGGCTGGAACTTTTTTTACAGAATACTATTATATTTCTTAAAAGCTATCCTTTTAATCTTAGATTCGCACCGCCGGTTAAAACAATTGTCTACATTTCGGTTTTTTTGCAAGTTGCCAAAGCGTCACCATTATTTCAGGCAACAAGTCCGGGTCACGTGTTCTAATCTCTCACTGCTATTGGCCATGGACATAACGCTGTATAGAAATATTTCACACATCCATAAATCGCTGTTATTTTTGAGGACATAGCCCATGTCACCTAACAAGCACGTGACACGAATTACACTTTCTATTGGTTGTGGACATGTGTCTCTATAGCCTTGAAAAACCTTCCAAATTTATGGACATAGAACTTTTTTGTACTGGCATATGAGCTTTACAAAGCGTTTCCAGTTAAGCTAGACGGCTGAGGACATAGTCCATGCCACCGCCATAACGGATATAGCGTTAGGTTGATTTTTCAAAAAAGTGGACATAGTACTATATAATTCTAAGGGCGCGACATTTTGAAATTTGACAGTTTAAAATTTGAAGGATAGCACTAAAGAGAAGCCATTCAGTTGTACAAAAATGGTATTTGAACAAAAATTAACAATAAGTTATACTCATTTTAGCCGGATTGTGTCATATATTATAATAGTAAAAATTACTATAACCTTATAATAGAAAATAATATTACGGTATATTATTATAACAGTTCATGTAATGCGATGATGTAAACATCAACTAAAAACTGTTATCATTTTGATGCATTTTTCTGGAGGGGATGTCATCTGTTTTTAGCTAGAAAAAATAGTGTTTATACAAATATATACAGTAAGTTATACTCATTGCAACATGATGATAGCATCATATATTATAGTAGCAAATAATGTCATTATAATCATATAATAGTAAATAATATCACGGTATATTACAACACTTCATGCAAAACAATGATGAAAACAGTAACTAAAAACAATCTCATTTTGTGATTTTTTTCTGGGGGGAAATGTCAATCCTGGGGGGGAACCCCCCTAGAGACGTCTAGATTAAACACTGGAGAACGGGATAAGTTTTGCTTGTTATCTTGCACTATTATTTCTGGCGTTGGAATTTATATTTCATTGTGCTACAACGATATGACAATAATAGGCTACTGTGACAATTTGCTTTTACTATTTTATTACTAATTTACTATTGTTGCCACTTGCAACTGCCATCAGTGACTCTGCCTCTTTTCGTGTATCGTCATCAGGTGCTGCCGAGCTAAATTGGTCTTCCTGATACACAACAAGAAGAGACAATAGACTGACATAAACGAGAACTAGGGATGTCGTGCACATGTACCATGATACGTGCACAACATTTGAGGCTGTTGAAGCACATCGAAGATCTTGATAGCACAGAAAAAATTGTGCAGTGGGAAGAATGGGCATTCGAAGATTCTTAAGTTGAAGAGGAGGATCAGAAGTGAGTCTAGTCAGACGAAGTGACTATGACACAATGAGGATTAATAATAAAGAATTGTTTCAACGAATATATAAATTTACGAATATAACGTTTGTTGGCAGTTTTAATAGTCTTTTATATTCGTGAATATTTGCAAATCTTAATATTCGTTATATTCGAATACTCGAGCTATGTATGATAAGATAAGATAAGAATATTCTTTAATATACCAATTGCTATCCGCATTTTGGTGTAGGCCTACATGTAAAGTATAATAAACAAACGTACATAATGTCTATATCCAATCAATGTCAAAGTGTTTTAGAATAGCACTTTGAAGCTACAGGAGTCGACGTTTGCGTTAATGTATTCGCTCCGAGACTATTGCCGATTGATTTTTTGAATAGGTACGAAAGGTTTAACAACCTGAAAAATAATTCAAACGTGGCGACTCTGTTAGCCGTCCAAATAGTGGACTCTGACTTGGTGAAAATGACGAACATGCTGAAGACAGCAGCGACTCGGCAACAATTCATCAACTCATCGATGAATTTCGCGAGGAAGAGATTCTTTGACGGCCTCGCATTGTCGTTCTGTTATCCCGGAAATGGAGCAAGTCCACCGGAAGACAAAGAACGATTCACTTTGCTTCTCAAAGTAAGAGATAAACACTATAATGCACACAGATTTAACTGCGTTTTCTAAATTAGCAGACGCTCATTCTCTTGAGCTTACACTTTGCATCTCTTACCGCTTTAAGAACAATGGAAGGCTATTAAAATAGGCATTTCCTATGAGGCGATCGGGTCGGAATGAGGCTTTTTCAGCATGTTGGACAGTGGCGGCGCTAGGGGGGGGGGGCTAGGGGGACTAAGCCCCCCTAAAAAAGGTCTTCAATTTTTTTCCCATGTAAAATTTAAAAAATTTGACGATTTACCCCCTTTAGCCCCCCAAAACTGAAATCCTGGCGCCGCCACTGATGTTGGGCCGAACAAAAGCCCCCGCACATTAGGGGCCCTGCACGTACAAAAGAAAACTAATATATATATATATATATAGATAATTGCTCTATTTTTAAAGTCCGGTATTAAAATGAGCAATAACTTGGGACAAATTGTTCGAGACTACTCATGTTAATATTGGTACATGAATGTACCCAGAGCTTTTTTAACGTGCAGTTGTACACAAAATGTACAGTTGCAGTGGCACTTCTGAACAGTTAAAACTGGCAAAAAGGTCGTTGTCCTGCGATTGGAAGTAGCTTACCATGGATGATGGTAAAGGAAAGAAGGAGTTGTGCAGTTCCAAAAATTTCTTAAAAACAGCCCAGGTATGCACAACTTTGGTAACCGTTCAAACGCTCCGATCAACCCGTTCCTCTTCCACCAGAACTCGGTCTCCTTCACTCAAATTTGTAAATGGGTCTTGCCTTTTTGCAACAATCTTCTTCAATTTTAGGACAACTATCTTGTTCATCCTACGAACTCACCGATATCCTAGAATTAGGCTACCTCTTGTAATCTTTCCACGTGTCTTTCTCTCTTAACTGAAAACATTGCTTTTCACAAAACAAGTCTTAATTCCTCATCTTCCTCTTATCTCGTTTGCCATTTAAACTCTAAACATCATCCTATAAGACCTATATACTTAAGTCTACCTACTTGACTCGGATCTTGACTCCCTGTGAGGTAATACAATTTTGTAAAGCTATAAAGATTGTTGCATTGGATATTTCTTGTATAATGAAAGGCGTTTCTGTCATAGGATCATAGGTTTTCTTTTATGGGCGACTTGTAAAGCTCCACAATTATCTACAACCGGTCTGTTGGCATTGCTAAAAAATTCACTTCAAGGATAAAGAGTTCGTCTTGCATGCAAAAACTGGAGGTACAAGTAGTTAGCATGGTATACGCCTTGACTCCCGTTGCTCTTCTACGTTGTCCGATAGAAGTTTCTTCTACGCGGACTTAACCCTCATCCATATGAAAGTTGCGTATTGTCAGTCATTCATCGATCAATAAGCCTAACTGTGTGATTTTCTACCCCGGTATTTAATTTCACACAGTTAAAAATTTAGATATTTCAATTGGATTCCAGAGAGAACCCAGGCACCAATTGGACCCCACAGGTACAAAACTATTAAAATAACCGAAGCTGAATTATATTAAACTCAAATTTATAATAAACTTTGGCACACTGAAATAGTGCATTATTGTAATAGGCATTTCCAACAAATATTGCTCAGAATAGTGCGTTACAATTGCATGTTGGTAGACCCAATCCTCCGAACCTGCTAGCTGAAGAAGCTGCAGATGACTGGAACCCAACTGAAATATCTAAAATTTTAACTGTGTGAAATTAAATAGGCCTACCGGCGTAGACAACCACACAGTTAGGCCTATTGATCGATGAATGAATGACAATTGCATGAAATCGTACAGCTATGTCACGTTACAAACAAAAGTTACACCTATGACAATACGCCTGGAGTCCGTCTGGAACCCATGAGTGTGAATGAGGATAAAGCTACATAATGTTTTGAATGTTACAGGAGTTTCGTAAGGCAATCGAAGAGGAGGCTAAAATGACGGGAAAGTCGAAGCTTGTGATGACGGCCTTATTCTCTGGCACAAAGCACATCATCGACAAAGCATATGAACTTAACTTGGTCCAAGAGTAAGCTAACTTCTCGTGGTATTGGTGGTGGTGGTGGTGGTGGTGGTGGCTACGGTGTTGGTGTTGGTGTTGGTGGTGCCTGTGGGGCTCGTTCATCAGACTAGGCTACAGGCTAGTCTGGAGGCTACAGGTTAGGCTACAGGCTACCTGCTGGGAAAATTCCCTGTCGCATTTCCTTTAGGGTACAATCTTTCCCTACGCGATACGGTAGCCGACTGGTCAGAGCACTCGGCTTATACTCAGTATAGCTCGCCGAAATCGTAATCGTAATATCCACACTTCTAAAGCGCTACTCGAAAGCCAAGCGTGGGGCACCAGCTTATTTACGAGAAATCTATAATGATATTTGCGATATATTTATGAAATATTTGGAGGATATAAGCAGCTCCGTCACCAACACAAATATCGTCACCTCCTATCCTCCTAAGTCTCAGCTGATGTGTGAGAGACTATTTCAATTGCATATATTTATGAGGTTCTGAGGATGGTGATTTTGGGAGGGATCACATAAAGGATGCACGTGTAATATGGAGATATAATAAGGAGAATTCGGAAGAAAGTTTGAGTGTGCATTAATCTTAATCATGTCGGTATATCGTGTGTTTGAAAGTCTGGCTCAATCTGGATTTCTGCCTGAGTTTTTCCTTCTCATCGCCTGTCTCCAATTAGATACTTGGGTTGTTATATTATAGTAGACCTATTAATTTTGCTTTATCCGTCTAACTGTCTACATGTACGTACCTTTCCACCTGAGCTTGTCAGAACAAATGGCAAAACCAGACGAAAGAAGACTACGGCGGCCAAGAAGTTGTCATCATGATCTGAAGAATAGCCCTATGGGTCTTTACAACTTGATCAAGATATCAACCTACAGCGGGTGTTGAATCTGCATCCACCCACACATTCTACTGCAATTTTTTGTCTGCCGCCTTGGTGTGAGTTTTGGCAAAACCTTGTCTTCTTCGATCACATCACCCATTTTCCCCGCTCTTACTTCATGACCACGAGTGACCTTAAATAATTCGCCGAATCGACCTTATATTTGACTTCAAAACTCAATTATGTATGCCTAATCGCCATATCGATAGTACCGCCAAATTTAAATAATTTCAACTCTTATCCTATAGATATCACCCAAGTAAGCCGCCTCAGTGATATTCACTCTGAGTTACTATCATGTTTGTGTCTAACTTTTTTACCACTACTTCTCGTTGGCTCACGCAATTAGGCAAAAAGTAACTGCACAAGATCTGATTTTTAACTCCGCAAATTTCTTTCCCAACTACACACTTTGTGTCCAGCTGCAAGTTAAAATAAGCCCTGTTGCGTTGAGCCACATTATATGTAGTACATTATACATGTACATAGTACACTATGTGCAACGCCAAAGTGCCAACCAATTAATTAACTAATATACCGGTAGGCTACCTGTGGGCAAAATCGGCATACCGCTGGGGCAGAACTGGCATACCGCTGGGGCAAAAGTGTCTGTAATGGGGGCAAGAGTGACACGTAAAACGGAAGCAATAGTGGTATATAACGCTACTTTTGCCCCGATTTGGGTGCTCATAATTACGAGAATCTATCAGCATTATTGCGTTGCCTAATTTCTTAAAACTTTTAGCATTGAAAAGAACACACATTCCTGCATAACACAAAATAAAACTTTGAAAAGTGCGACCCTAATACTGAAAGTGAGCAACATATTTGCGACACTCATGAGAGTTGCATATAAAGCGAAAATTCGAAAATATGAAATAAAAATGTTACCATTCAACTCTTGGAAACTCTCGGATTATGAAAACATAAAACTTAATGATAGTCTATGTTCGCACTAGGTTGGACACTAGGCAACACCTAGCTAAGCTCGACCTGAGCGTTTTCTCTTCTCAATTCCCATCTATGATGGGCTTCCCTTGACTATGCGACACCTCCCAAGCTGTTCTCAATTTCACAAACTGTTCAAGACTGTTTTTTCGCTTGATCTCGGCCGGGAGCGCCTCTGAGTAGGCACCTTGAAGGTGCGCTATATAAATTACGATTGATTGATCAAAAAGTTTCAGAAAATAGGTACATACATTTACTTCGAAAGTGGCGATGCCACTCTTACCATACCCTGCCACCTTTGCACCACTTACCCCTACTTGCGTTCTTTTTCTTCTAGGCATGTGGACTTCCTGCTCGTGATGGCCGACAACTTGAGTGACTCGACTGTAGTGACTCAGCATCATTCCGCTCTCTTCGCTGGCAACAAAACTGATAGAATGAATACAGTGGTTTGTGTATAATGTTTGTGTCGTAATTCTGTCTTCGTTATTGACGATATCGTTGACATCATCATCATCATCATCATCATCATCATCATCATCATCATCATCATCATCGTCATCGTCATCGTCATCGTCATCGTCATCGTCATCATCATCATCATCATCGTCAACATCACCATCATCAACGTCATCATCATCTTTTTCTACTTTCTTCTTCCTCTGATAATATTTTCCGTCAATGTGTTTGAAGGAAGGGGTAGCAGAGTACTATGTGTCAAAGGGTGTACCAAGCGACAAGATAGTCATTGGAATACGAACGATCGGAAGGGGATACACACTGAAGAATGCTGACAACAATGGCCTTGGAGCCCCCATTGTTGGGCCTAGCCCCGCGGGAGAATATACTCAGCAGCTTGGACATCTGGCATACTACGAGGTCAGCTGACTCTCAGTCCGATATGGTTTTGGAAACAAATTTTTTGGCATGCTTACATGTAGGCTAGTTATATTAATAACTTTTTCCTTATAAGTCACTATTATACAGCAATCAATGAAGCAACAACAGCCGAAAATAGCAACATCAACAACAACAACAACAGCGCCAACAACAAGTGGGCTGTACACTAGGATATTCGCGGGTATACACTACAGCGTATGCTCACGTCCAGGAAAAAATTAAGGCACGTACTCGCCTCTAAAAACGAGACCAGACACGGGTATACAGCTTAAACTCATCTCACAAAGACCAAGAATAAAAGTTCGCAGAAACAAAATGACGAGAACAAAACTGGAAAAAATCGCGGTTTATGATGAAAAGTCATGAAATTAGTTCGTTTTACGCCATGATGCAGGTTTTTCGGGCGAAAAATCCTTTACATACATACATACATACATACATACATACATACATGCATGCATGCATACATACATACATACATACATACATACATACATACATACATACATACATACATACATACATACATACATACATACATACACACACATACATACATACATACATACATACTTATATGCATACATACATACATACATACATACATACATACATACATACATACATACATACATACATACATACATACATACATACATACATACATACATACATGTGTATGCATACACAAATACATACATAGATACATAGATACATACATACATACATAGATACATACAAACATACATACATACATACATACATACATACATACATACATACATACATGTGTATGCATACATACATACATGCAATACATACATACATACATGCAATGTTACATACATACATACATACATACATACATAGATACATACATACATACATACATACATACATACATACATACATACATACATACATACATACATACATACATACATACATACATACATACATACATACATACATACATACTATGTAGCCATTAGATGTCTACGGCCCGTCTTCTCTTCCGTACTCTCTCTTACTTGGTGCGTGGGTGTTGGTTGAGGGGCCTTGCCTATTTAAGGGCCTGCGGTCGTGCATAGGGTCCCTTCCATTGTGGTGTGTGGTGAGCGTGGTTCCTGTCTCTTGTTGAGCGGTCTGGCGGTGGTTCTTCCTCGTGGTCATGCGAGTTAACCTGCGGGTTCCTTCTTCTACGTCGCCGTCTCGCCCTGTTGGCGGTCTGGCCGTTCATCCATCTTCCTTGGCTCCGTTAGCCTTGTCTGCCGTGCTGTCGTTCGTACTGAGTTCTATGGTCTGTTCGACTTCGTATCTACTAGACGGTAACGTTTTGTTTATTACGCTGTATATAATGCTCGCTTCTGAATAAATCTATGTTTATTTCATCCAAATTGGGACCTTATTCTATTAATCATACCCCGTAGACGGCCATTGGACCCAACATATGGGGGCCCTCCGTTCTTTTGAACGGTTTTTTGCGTAGTTCCGTTGGAAAATTTCGGAAATTTTGGTCCGTTTGGTTCGCAGGAATTTTGGTGAATTTTGCATACATACATACATGTACATACATACATACATGCATACATACATACATACATACATACATACATACATACATACATACATACACACATACATACATACATACAGGTCATACATACATACATGTACATACATACATACATGCATACATACATACATTCATACATACATACATACATAGATACATACATACATACATACATACATACATACATACATACACACACATACATACATACATACATACATACATACATACATACATACATACATACATACATACATACATACATACACACATACATACATACATACATACATACATACATACATACATACATACATACATACATACATACATACAGGTCACACATACATACATTCATGCATACTTTGTTTCCGTAAAAATTTGTGTCTGTATTTTTATGTGTTGCTAAATGCATTGAAGTTAGAACCATTGTACTCTAAGCAGACGATAATAACATTATGAAGATTAGTTGTAAAACCTAAAGTATTTTTGTAGGATCATAAGGCAGGTCAAGAGTAATATGGACAGGTAGCACAGCTACTGATCAACCAGTTCTTTAGCTTCTATTAGTAGGTTACGTAAGCTGGAGACCTGAATTTGATAACGTCCTCTTGACATTGTGGTTTTATAATCAAACCTTTGCAGAATTTTGTAATTGAACGTTTATTCTGAGAATAATAATTGTTTCTCATGAATATTGATTAAAGACCAGATTATTGCCAAAATAATAACTGAATACGCAAATCTTTATTATAATATTATAGGCTGATTGTGTCAGGGCTGTTTTTAAGGAATTTTTAGAACTGCACGACTCCTTCTTTCCTTTCCCATCCTCTAGGGTAAATTACTTCCAATCGGAGGACAATGACCTGTTTGCTAGTTTTAACTGTACAGAAGTGCTTCTACAACGGAACACATCCATTTAGAACTGCACATTTTGTGTACAACTTCACGTTAAAAAGCCCTGGATTGTGTAACAACTTTTAAAATAAATATGCGTCGCTGGGGCACTAATCCCACGACGCCAGACCGCGCCGCCGACATCTCGAGGGCGCAAGCGCCGATTTTTGTTGATCGGCGCGCCGCCACCGACCAAAAATGACCGGCGCACCACCGCCGACACTCTCAAGTCAGCGCAGAGCTCTGATTGAAACATACATACGTACATGGTGGCATGCTTGTACAAACAGACACATTCTTTCTGGACAAAGGACTCTTATCAAATTATCGTCCGATCTCAAATCTCTCATTTTTATCCAAAATCTCCGAATGAATTGTACTCTCGTCTCAATAGCTTCCTCATCTCCAACAATCTTCTAAAGCCAAACCAGTGTGCCTACACTAAGCATCACTCTGCAGAAACAATTTTCGCCTCGCTCTACAACAAACTTGTGATGGCGATAGGCCGTCAACAAGTCTCTTGTCTTAGACATCTCTGCAGCCTTTGACACAATAGATCATGCTATCCTTCTCAATCGCCTTTCCTCTGCACCAGCTCTTTGGAACGGACTCCCAACAGACCTCCGCCTGTTCGCTCATCCTCCTATCTACCCAATTTCCACTCCTAATTCAACCTCTCCTCCGCTTGCACTCTCCTCAGCTGCTTTCCATTCACGACTGAAAACCGTACTATTCAAGCTATCTTATATCCAGATTCCAATAAGGTTCCACCCAACTACCGCCATCACCGACAACCACCGTAGCATCACGCTATCTCCTCGGCATGACCTCCAGGATTTTGACCGGGCGCCGGATAGAAAAATGCAGCTCTGGCTATTGCGGACTTGATTTGATATAGCGCCGGTGAATATGCTGGTTTCTTTTGTGGGCGCTGAGAAATTCTCGAACATGTACAGTACATAACATGCATATAACATAGCATATAATATGCGGCATTGCCTGACGTTTTGACCGGATTGCTCGTCTCTTGTAGATCTGTAAGCTGCTCAATGACAGCTCACACATCGTGTATCTTGAGGATGAGAAAGCCCCCTACTACCACAATGACACACTCTGGATTAGTTACGATAATCAAAAGAGCATGGTGGAAAAGGTGAGCAATAGACTGTAAATTTGTATGCGACAGTGACAGGAATTTTCCCTTGTACCGTCACCACCAACACCACCACCACCACTACCACCATCATCACTACCACCACCACCATCACCACCGCCACCACCACCGCCACCACCGCCATGACCACCATCAACTCCTCCACCAATACCACCACCACCATCACCACCACCACCGCCACCACCTCCATCACCACTACCACCATCACCACCATGAGCACCACCACCAAAACCACCACCACCACCACCAAAACCACCACCGTCACCACCATTATCTTTGTCACCTTCTCAGTTAGGTGTGCCATCATGCTATGCCTTTATTATTATACCCTTGCACAAGAGGTTACTGATTTATTATTATTATTATTATTATTGTTATTATTATTATTACTATTATTATTATTATTATAATAATAATAATAATAATAATAATAATAATAATAATAATAATAATAATAATAGCAACATTGAAATAAATCTAGATTAATAAAAAAAAAATCGTTCGTTCTTGTTCTTGACGAGTCTTAGCCAACACAGACTGTGACAGACATAATAAAGGACACTCCGGAACCATTTAAAGGCCCGATGGATAACATGCACCCTGAGCAAAAATGTCTTAAATAACTGATTCTTATCCCAGAATTGTGAGTGTCATGGTTAAGTATCGTAGGAAAACAGCTGCCGTGTATTTGCAGGCTAACTTTGTGAAGGACAAAGGTTACGCTGGGTGGTATGTCTGGTCACCAACTTTCGACGATTTTAACGGCACATTCTGCAACCAGGGACGCTTCCCTCTCATCAGAACCCTCTCTGACACTTTGCTGGGCAGTGTGACAAGCCTTACACAACCGCTCACGAAGATCCTTCAAAGGTTTAAATGCATTTATTTCAGAGATTTATATAGCGTCTCTTCAAGCGTACCTACTCAGATGCGCTCCCGACCCAACCCAGGATAATGCGAACAGTATTGAGAGTTGAATAGAACGTGGTATCAAGTGACATTAATTAGACGTAATTATTGTTCAAGCATTCTCACACAATAGACACTCGACACTATGAAGATTTGTGAAATATTTTGCAGTCGAAGTTCAAAGTTCTTAATTTAACATCTGAACTTTATTGTAGGTAATGCTCTACGACGGTAGGCTAGCTATAGAGTTGAGCGCAAATTTCGATGCTTTTAGACCTATTACGGGCTAGTTCGTTAGAACATTCTAAAAGGAAAACCAGTCTAGATTTTTCTAGACTTTTGCATGCATGGGTCGGGTCTGACTTTTTTGAAAATTTAGAGCATTCTTGCATAGAGCATTTAGTGGCATTCCTGACTGACGCCAAGAGTCGTAGCAATCCATTTGAATGTTTATGAACACTGACGGAATTATCAGATTACCGATTTTTCGCTTTACAGGACCACTCCTCGCGTGCATGTGGGGCAGGCGACCACGATCAGAAAATAACTCCTCAGTCTTCCGTCGATCTGTGATTTCCTGAATCTGCTGACGTTGCTGGACCTTACCTTAGTCCTTCAACGCACTTGAAGTGCATCTAGGCTATGTGTTTAAGAATATACAATGCGATCTTAACGAAAAACGGATATAATTATATGACAATAATTCAATATGACACGATGCTGAAAAGTGTAGGCTATATTTATATATTTCTTATTATATGATGAGCAATTAAAGAATAGTTCACTCATCTAATTCATTCATATCAGTGTTCGTCTTTATAATTCCCTATAGGCTATAGGCTACTCCAATTCAATAATTATTGCCAATTTTTAAATGCAGATAGTCGTAGCCTAAGAATTCAGAGTGTCATCTCATAAATGCATGCAATTGTTTGTATTTGTGCAAGATAATTACTTGAAGTCTTAGACCATGCCTCAGAGCACTGAAATCCTGGGTAATAATAATTGTGTTAAGAAGACAGCTTAAAATCTACGGTTAGGCTACAGTGCGCAAATGTCCAAAAATGGAAGGCGACAATCTGAAGTTCTGAACTACGAACATCAGCATTGAAAAGTGAGCACACTGATTAAGATGACAGTCTAAAATCGTACCGTCACAGAATGGAAATTCAATATAATGTATAGGCTGTCTACCCATTGCTTAAATGAGGACATTTATTGAAATTTTAACCCATGTCTTTCAGCAATGAAATAATGAGAAATTTGGTTCAGATGACATCCTAAGATGTTACAAATACAGATCGGAAATTTAAGAAATTTTAAACAATAAGCAGGGACACTTTTGAAGTCATAGGCCTACACCACGACTCTCAGCATTCAAATGATGAGCAATTTCGATAAAATGACATCCTAAAATGATCAGAGATGACACAGTAGCAATATAAATTTATGAATACAATACAAAGGTGAGTAAATTTAGACGTGAATTTAGACGCTCCAATGTGCATAATTAGTGAATATATATATATATATATATATATATATATATATATATATATATATGTATGTTAGGGTGTGTGGCGATTAGATCGAGAATAAGAAGGTGGAAGGTCAGGTGAGTCGTGGTCACCTGGTCACCTGGTGCCGTCAGCTCTTGGAGCTCTGGCGATATTCTTGATGTATCCTCTCCAGTGGCCCCTCTCTCTTGTTGCCTCTCTCAGCTCCTCCAAGTTATTTCCTTCTTGGATACATCATGAATTTTCTTGGCAAAGATAAGGGGTGGTTTGCCATTGCCTTCCCCCCGTTTGCCGTCCGTGCCCGTTCGTTCACCCCTCCATACGGAGGGGTTACTAACAGGTCGCCCCACGAGAAGGTGGGCACGGTGGACTTTGGTTCGCCAGCCCAGGTCGGTCCCGAGTCTACGCTCCAATTGGAGTCGTCGGTCAGGTCTCCTCCCTGCTTTACTCACGTGAATGAGTGACTGACAAACCTTTTGCGACCCGTGGTAAGAGTTCTTAAAGAGGTGAGACTTTAGTTTCAACTGAAAAACCGAGGAGTGATGTATAGAGGAGCCTGATGAGAGTGATGGACTGATGGTGGGTCAGCATCAAGGATGGTGCAGGAACAGAAAAGAGCGGAATACAGGAGGGAGATCATTCCAGAGGTGTGGTGCAGTATTTCTGTCTTTGTAAGACTCTTTTTGAGAATTTGAAAAATTGGGAATGTTTTCCAATCGTCGTTCACTAAACACTTCCAAAACTCAACTCACACAACAACTTCTAAAATTAACATTTAATTCTGAAAACGTTCCTCAATTTATATTTTTATGCTTCTGTGAGCATTTCGCTCACATTTTCTGTACGCAGATCCGTCTTCCACTCTTCCCTTCACAATGACGTATAGGTTAGGCGTACATACATGCATCATGCATGCCACAAAAAGTAAATAAAAGATTTTGTTAAGTGTCATCCCAAGTAAGCTTTTTGGCCGCAGCTTGCGGTATTTCTCCAGATTTGCTTCCCACGGGATAAATTACTGATTATCCATCGATTTTTCAAGTGCTTTGGGCCATTCTTTCTTCTCAATTCACATGTAACACCAGGAAAATACATGTAATTGACATTAGGTAGTATTTCTTCAGATTTGCTCCCAAACGGGATAAATTACTGAAAATCCATCGACTTTTCAAGTCCTTTGGGCCATTGGTTCTTCTCAATTTAACACCAGGACAATTGACTTTAGGCCAATTGCTTTTCATCAACGGCATTTTTCAAAAAGGTATACATACCCAGTCTTATCGGAGTAAGTGACGGTTATGGCTTTAATTCCATCCAAGACCTTGCTCAAGAAGTGTATTAATAGGGTCTACACATTATTATTATTGTCTCTCTTTGACACTTGGCCATTTTGTTAGAACTTCAAATTGCATTGCTTTAATTTATAGTTCAGTGGAGAGAGCGCTGGCCGTTAAACTGAGAGTCATCCGCGCGACCCTGGTTCAAGCCTCGCTCAGGGCATTAATTTATTAAAGTTTCTGTTAGCTTCCATTGGCGCTTTGCTGTTGTGTTGCTTGACTCAGGATCTGCTAAAAATAAAGGTAGCCCCTCCCACTTCTGGCTTGGCCGACTAGAAGTGATCCAGTACTTAGGCCATTAGTGAAGTTACCGAACCTACTGCTGTAAAGCCGACCTGCGTGTCGTGCTATAGTGGGCCGTATTTCGTATAACATGTACCTGTATTCATTCTGCGGTGTGTCAGATTGAATCATTAACAGGAATATTATTATTATTATTATTATTATTTTTTTTTTTTTTTTTTTTTTTTATTATGAAAAAACCATCATTTATTTTCAAAACCAACAGAGCAACATCAACTGGCTGGAACTGATTAACGGTGAGCACTAGGCTAGACACTAGCAAAATGTGTTAATTGTATTCCCACAGATGCATGCAAAGCCTAATACATAATGCAATTATTGTTGGTATGGCTGGTCGTCCTCGACTCCGGTTGGTTGTGTGAAAGTGCCCCTGAATGCTATGGCGTTGAATCTTTGAGTGCATATCGATAGCCGTTGGAATAAGTGCGCAGTCTCACGAGGGTCACCAGAAGCGGCGGTGTAACATTATTATTATTATTATTAAAAAATACTAATCTAAAAGATCCGCTAATTACCAACTTGACCATCATCTTGCCAATTGAAGTGAGTGAAGTGACTGACTTCACGGTGAAGTGCAGTTACGCTTGGAGACTGTTTCCTTTCGTAATAAACCAATAATGATTAGGCTACCTGGTAATATGATGTTTATTTTTTCAAAAGGCATTTGAGACGTGACTTTAATAAAATCCTGTTTTGCTGATTTGTGTTGAGTTATATTTTATAATCGTCAAAAAGTGGGTGGATTCACTAAAAGTGACTTAGGCTAACGTTGTTCTGTTTCAAATATTTCGGAGCAAATGACTATTTTGTGTGTAGGCCTATATAATATATACACTGAAATTTAACAGGATTGGAATAATATTATTATCCAAATCCTGTTAAATTTCAGTTGAAAATCCTTACTTTTGTCAAAGATACCGGGAAAAGCCGTAGGGATACTTTCTTGGCCCATCCTGTGTATGCGTAATTCAAACACGGAAATCACGAAGTTAAGAAATCACGACGACTCTTCGATTGTCTTTAGGCTAATAATTAAATACTATTGTTTTTTGCAGTCAATACGCAGGCATGCACCAGCTGTGTCTTTAATTGCCCCATGTTGGACTACGCAAAACTGTTTTGGCACCTGCTTGCAAATTCAATTATTCAACTGTTATTCTGTTCTTTCCTCTCTTCCCGTCCCTCTTTCTATGGTTGTCGTGAACCCTGTCTGTCTGTTTGTCTGTCTGTCTGTTTGTCTGTCTGTCTGTCTGTTTATCTATCTCTATCTCTCTTTCCATCTGTCTCTAAGTTATGCTTCACCATTGTCTCTCATTATCATTTCGCTCCGTCTGCATGCTTGTCTCCATCTCACTCCGATTCTTCTTGTCTTCCACTCCTGTGCTGGTCCCACCTTAGCCTACTCGATTGTCTGTCATTTTTCAATTCTGTTCAATCCAAGGCTTTTAATTTGGAAATTCACAACGAGTGTCTTGTCAAACGATCGATTGCAAAAGACAAAAAGACAGTCGCACACAATAACTGATGCACAGTCGTCGGCGTTCTACCGTCGTCATCAATTTCAACAGTTTGTCGAGTTTTTCGTATAAGCATCATCAAGACAGCCACTTGCAGAATGAAGCTGCTGGGGTTGCTGCTGATCGGCCTAACAGCCGTCACCAATACGGTTGGTGGTAAGTTACTTAATTCTTTCATGCGAATGAATTAGTCTCCATACAGGTTGTTATATGTATGGGCACATCAAAATGGGTAGGATTCAGGGCCGTGTTTAACATAGGTCCATTCGGTGCGGTGCACCGAATGCCCTGAGGCCTGAGCCGAAAATTTTGTTCCTATTGGCCAAATGTCTTATGCGAGTGCAGCCAATCTCAGTGTTACTTAGGCCTAAACCTTTTGTAAAATAAGTAAGTGTAAGAAAACATTAATTAAAAGTGTAGTTACCATAAAAGCCCTATATAAAATTCTTTATGATAATTATATACTTATTTACATGTGGCCGTAGTTTTTGGCAAACCAAGGGCCGCTCGAAAGACACTATGCCTCTGCGGTAACACTTTGCACCGACACTCGAAGAACCTTAAACACGGCCCTGGTAGGATAACGATCGTCAGACAAACAAAGGTGTAGGCCGAATCCCTTCTTGGTTTGGGATTAGAACTATCAGAGAACGGGTCGTGGAGTGCCAATGGGAAAGCTGTCTACAGACAGTTCTCTTCCTGCAACCATCCAGTCAGGCCCAACTTAAATTAATTTGTTTGGCCTCATTGTTTCACCCAACCACAGTGGATCGTTCATACTGTAGGCCTATAATATTATTATCAGTTACTCTCCCTTTCCATGATTAACTCACGTCAACGCATTCGTTGATATTGGCCTCTTGTCCACATGCGCTTCACGTAGCCTATCTTCGTTCTGGTGTCAGTTTAATGGAGCTCATTTAGAATTCTCGACAACCTGGCTAACTATTGTTTGCAGATTTAGCAGATGCCGAATCTGGACCAATACAATCGGTTAACTAATTCTGTGGTCGACTTCCAACGGATGCTTATAATATTATTGCCCCTCATTCACGTGACCTTTTGTAGAACTTCTAGACCTATAAAGCTTTCTAGGCCTACTCTGGGATCTTTCTATGTCTCTCTTCGTCTCTTTCCATCTGCCTCTAGGTCATGCTGTACCCTGCTACCTTATTCTCACCTCATTTTAACTGCACGATTGTCTCCATTTTACTCCGATTCCTTCTAGCTTCCTGTCCTCCTCTGCGTCATCCAATGCGCGTTACGAGTAAGTGACTTGTCAAGCGATCGGCTATAAAAACAAAACACAGACATTGACTGAAGTAGCCTACAGTCGGCGACGTTCTACCATCCTCAGCATCTTCAGCAGCTGGTCGAGTTCTTCGTCATCATCCTCAAGACAACCAACCACCTGCGGAATGAAGCTACCGGGGTTCCTGCTGATCGGTCTAACAACCGTCATCTTTGCGGTTGATGGTAGGCTAAGCTACTTCATTTTTTCAGACGAATGAATTACGTCGGCGCACAGGCTATAGGTAAGGAAACATCCCAAATGGATAAGATTATCAGGGCCGGTGTCCCGTGACAGAGTCTCCCCCTAAAGGACTTTATTTCAAAATAGATTCTCCCCGGCGAATCTGTTCCAGAATAAATTCGCCCCGGAGACTATATTCAATGGCGGCGCCAGGAATTCAGGTTGGGGGGGGGCTGAAGCCCTTCTTCCCTTGCTTTCAGGACCCCGCGCTGCTGGCCTTAATTTTTTCATCATCATCATCATCATCATCATCGTCGTCGTCGTCATTATTGTCATCATCATCATCATCATCATCATCATCATCATCATCATCATCATCATCATCATCATCATCATCATCATCATCATCATCAACAACAACAACAACAACAAACATGAACTCATTGCCCGTAGGTGTTCAAAGCCTTCTCACTCGAGTCTGTCCTGGGCTGCATGCCCCAGCTGCTGTAGGTCCTTTCCGCGCCAATCCATAATGTCATCCGTTCACTCTCGATGCGGTCTTCCTCTTTTGTTGTTGCCCGCCATTATTCCGAACATCAGAGTCTTTATCGCTTGGCAGCAATACTGATGTCATTCTGCTGAGTGAAAGTGATTAGGTATTTTGGGAAAGACTCTGAAAGAGCGAGTCTGCAAATAAAACGAGTCATAACTACTGCATGGTGTTCACGTACCGGGTATACGTCTACCGGTAGAATTCGAGTTTTCTAGAACATAAGCCTATAGTGCACAGTGCCCATATACTCAATAGGCTAGATGTAAAATGAGTCAATTGAGTCATGATACGGTACTGGGTTCAAATCGACTAGGCCCTATAGACCTAGTATTATAGGTTGTCTCATCCCAGGTTAGCCGCCGAGGGTTAAAATAATTTCCATTTTCCTTAAGCGCCTGCAAACTCATTGCCATTTTTTGTTCGAAATATGGGGAATTTTCACATATTCTTCGCTACATATTATCCCATATCTCCTACACTGTCATCTTTCTATAGTTGAATTTTCTGTTGTTCTGTACCCAGAATACAAGAGAATCGGCTTCTACTGGAACAATTTTCAGTATCTTCCTGGAAAGGCCAAGTTCTTTCCGGAAGACATGGATACTTCGCTTTTTACTCATGGCGTCTACGCCATTGCTAACATGTCCGACAACTTCACAATTATGCCATCGGACTCGAATGACGATGGTCCTGGAGGCATGTTAGTAGCACTCTATAGACACCACAACGCCCATGTCACTATACTATGTACTCTCATTGCTTTGAATATAGGAGCCACACTCTAAACAATGCATAACTTAGCACATCACGTATACACTGCTGTTAACTTTTGCAATAACTAACAGACGTTTAGCTAGTTGAAATTGACAAATAATTATCTGAGAAAATCATAAAGCCAGTTAGCGATACAAATGCATGAGCCATGCGTCGATGTACGCTGTGAAGTTCAAGTTTGAAAATCGCTGAATAAATAAGAAACAGTAGGTCGACTTCTGGCGTCTGCTGCAGTCAGAATGTGCGACCAACTCTCGAGTAGTCCACCATTTTCATAGAGCCTATAGTCCGCCATTTTCATATTATAGACCTAGTTACTATGGGAGTATTCGACCTCCAGTTTCTTGCAAAAATGCGACCCCAGCATTTTTGCAATTGCTGACCGACTTGTGAGCGGAGCCTTTACGTCTTGTCGTAGGTTAGCCCAGAATTGATGCCTAAAGAATATGATACGAGAAAAACCTAATGATGTCTAAATCGCCAATTATTTAATATAGCCTGATACATTGTTGGACATCCAAGAAGCTTGGTCCTGCTTACATGCAGTGCAGCATAAACTGTTTGAACTTGCAGCTGCGCAATGCCGCTGGGTAATTAACTAAGGTAGTTGAAGCTATATTTTTCCCAAGATAATACCAAATGACAAAACTACAGAAAGAAGTAACTCAAAGAAAAAGCACAACACCGAGAAGAGTGGCGTCGTTGGGCATCTGGACCTGCCGAGAGGCAGCAGACCTAAAGAAGAAGTTGAAGCTAGGCTTTTCTAATAACTTGCATTTTGTCTTTTGATAAGGTGATCAGAGTAATTGGTAACTGCTTTATTCAAAGCATTGTGTTTATAGCTGATCGTTTCAAGCGTTACATTAGTCGAATATTTTAGGTTATAATAGGAATAGCACGTTCGATTATAGATTGGGAGAGGAAAGGAAGAATCCAGGCTACGCGATGGGTAGCATGAAGCTACACGAGACGAGCCTTGCTTTTATATAATGATTCGGAGACATTAAACGACTGATATTTGAATAGGTACGAAAGGTTTAACAATGTCATGAAAAAGGATTCAGACGTGGTGACTCTGTTGGAAATCGCAGTATTCGAATCTTCTGACTTGGTTAAACTGTCGGCGATGCTGAGGACCAACGCAACTCGACAACAATTCATCAACTCATCGATGAACTTCGCGAGGGACCGGAACTTTGACGGCCTCGTATTGGTGTTGTTTTATCCCGGATATGGACCAAGTCCACCGGAAGACAAGGGACGATTCACTTTGCTTCTCGAAGTAAGAGAGAAACATGTATCTATACAAACAGGGTTAATTAATTGAGTCTTTGTAATTAGAGTTGATCTCGCAAGCAAAAACTGAAAGTAGCATCTTGTAGACCCTGACTATCATTCCCCCATTTACAGCGCTATCCAGTAGAAGCTACACCCATAAAATTATGGATTTAAGCCACGTAATTGGTGGAACGTTACAGGAGATGAACGCGGCATTCGAACAGGAGGCGAACAAAACGAGAAAGTCTAAGCTTCTGATAACGGTCACCATCTTAGGTGAGAGGAACATCATCGAAAATGCATATGATCTCAACGAAATCCATCAGTAAGATAACTTCTCGTTCTTATAAATGAAAAAACTGGCTTATTACACGGCGCTTGTTCGTCACACCCCAGGCTACGTGAAGGGAGCATTTCCTACTGCAGTTTCTTTGGGTGCAATCTTTTCCTACGGGAGCCAACTGGTAACCGTTCGCAAGGCCGTAGCCAGAATTTGAGGGGGTGTTTCTTCGGTGGAGAATTTCTGACGGACGACCATTAATTTTTTAGTCGTAAAAATTTCTGACGGCCTTTTTTTAGTCACCGGAAACGGTTTTCTTACCATTTTTCGCCTAATTTCATGTTTTTTCCATGATGTGCTATACTGAGCTAGTGAATGTATTCTATTATTTTTTGCATTTTTCACTTCGGGGGTGTTTTCATGGTTTTATTTCATGGCTGCGACCTTGACCGTTCGAGCATTCGGCTGTAGCGCTAACAGCACGGGTTCGAACCTCCTTCATCTCTGAAACGGTCACTTTTTTTATCATATTATAGTGGTGCCTAATAAATGGATCCGTCCATAAGTGATCTGTGGACGAAACCTCTAAGGCTGTCATTGCCTGAATTATTTCACATTGTAAGGTTAACCATTGTTATTTACAAGTATTACTAAATGTCTATCTAGCTTTGAGATTTTACATAGCGCCATGACTCAGCTTCTCAGTATTGATGCACTCGATATGATGATGATGATGATGATGGTGCTCTGCCCGAAGGCAGGTTCATTGGCTTTACGCCCCTGGGGATGAGATGAGTGGGGTGGTTTCCCGTTGCCTTCCCCACAGACAATGATGGGTAAGCAACTTGCCCAAGGTCGCTCCGCAGGAGCTTGCGCCCCTGCGTCCCACACGTGCTAGCCCGAGATATCTAAATCTCTGAATGTCAACTCCCAGCCCGGGGCTTGAACCGCAGTCCGTTGCAACCAACAGACGAATGCAGCGCGCGCTTACCGGTGTAGCTAACTAGGCCAGCACTCGATATAGGCACAGATAATGTGACCATTCTTGTAAGTTGCAGCGCCTATTGATCACCATCCACAATAATGTGTTCCTTGACCAGTTCAGTTGAGCGAACTCCAGTTGTCATCGTGCAACCAATTGATTTTCGCTTTTCGATTCACTGTTTGATTCAGAGAGAGCTGAAAAAGCGTGAATTAAATTAGATGCTCGTTAGAGACATTCATTAATTATTATATTCGTTTAATTGGCAACAAAACTGATAGACACACCGCTATCAGGTACAAAAAGTAGTTCAACAAATTAAACACAATTATAGACTACCTCAAATTGTCTATGTCCATAATTATTGAATCCATCTCAGGATGAGTGTAGAAAATTGCGTAAATAATTGCAAAAATGGAATGATTTTACGCTTTTATACTAGGCTGATGAGATTAAATAATTTGACATAATTAATAGACATAGGTGGCTTTCTATACAAAACAATATTATTTCTTAATAAGAAAATCGGTCAAGAAAATAATAAGTTTTGACAAGGCAATGATTAGGATTAGGTTATTGGGTATTTTGCGTTGTTTTTATCTTAGGTATCTGGACTGGCTGAACGTGGCGGCCTACGACTTCCATAATGATTCACTTTTAGTGACTAAACATCATTCCCCTCTCTTCCCTATCAACCACACGGATGAAGAGCATACTGTAGTCTGTACAAATTGTATTCATCATCATCATCATCATCATCATTGTCGTCATCATCGTCGTCGTCATCATCATCGTCATCGGTGTCGTCGTCATCATCATCGTGTCGGGGTGTGACGGGGTTGTGGTGCGAAAACCGACAGCCACGCGAAAGGAGTGGGATAGGGATGGTTACCGTTGGTGCTGGGTATGGCAGAGTGGGGCCGGGGTGGGACGTGGCAGGGTGGAGTGGGGACGGGTGGGGCAGAATAGGTGCGGGTTTGTTCACGGGCGAGGAGGGCGAGGTGATGCGGAATTCGGTTGCCGACGGCCCGACGGAGTGGGGTTGCGGGCGGGGTAGGGCTGGGGCGGTATGGATGGCGCGCGTGGTGCGAGCGGGGCCCGGATTCATGAGTGAGGCGGTGTCGTAGGTAATGCAAACTCTGCCGGGAACGCCGGGTGAAGCGAAAAAAACAAAAAAAATCCGGGTAATGCCGGGTACCACGCTTAGTTTATTTGATAAATGTAGTAAATAATAATAATGTAGATGTGCAACATTATGGTAAAAAAGTATTGATCATAAGACCATCCACTTTGGTCATTCACGTTCGTCTCGTAACCATAACTGTCCGAAATCTTTATCGTCTATCGGTAACAGAAGATCTTTCCATAATAATTAACCTACTTCAGTGGGATCGAAAACTCCTAACCTTTTCCTTACTTCCATTGATCACATTTTCGTTAATGTGCTTTAAGGAAGGTGTGGCAGAATACTATGCGTCAAAGGGTATACCGAAGGACAAGATGGTTATTGGAATGACACCATTTGCAAGGGGATTCATACTGAAGAATGTTGACAACAATGGCCTCGGAGCCCCCGTTGGTGGACCTTGGCCCGCTGGAGAATATACCCAGGAGTCTGGAAAACTGGCCTACTACGAGGTCAGTTCACTCAGTTGTCTCTCAGCAGGGCCGGCGTCGCGTGACAGAGTCTCCCCCTAAAAGTTTCCCCCGGTAGACTTTATTTAGAAATAGATTCCAGAACAGATTCCCCTCCGGAGACTATATTCTGAAATAAAGTCTCAGGCGGAGAGAATATTTCCTCCGTCTATGAAGTTAAGTCTTCCCCCGTTGAGCGTGAAATCGGCTACAGTTGAATAAAATTTATAGATGAGCTGGTTAAACCGTTATTTTACGTTGCTAAATAATTTGACACGAACATAACATAGTATATATTATATACTTTTATATCAGAAAACGTCGTCCAACACAGAGTTTCAGCCAGGGGGAGACTGTTTCGGGAGATAGTTTTTTTTATCGGGAGCAGACTTTATATCGTGACACCAGCCTTAGGCCAAATGGCACCCCACGTTACCGTCTCCCCCCAAAGTTTTGACCGGCTTGCTTTTTTGACTGTAGATCTGTCAATTGCTCAACGACAGCTCAGTGACCAAGGTTCTTGTTGAGGATGCGAAAGTTTCCTATCTTCACAATGGCACACTCTGGGTCGGTTACGATGATCAAAAGAGCATGGCAGAAAAAGTAGGCAACATACTGAATCCTAGTACACGACTGTTAAATGAATTTCCCTTCCGTACTATCATCAGCATCATTACCGGCTCTACTAAAGAAACAAGCACCACTATCATTGTCACCTTCACCATTAGGTGCGCCATCGTTCTATGCATTCCTTATTATGCACTTGCATTAACGAGGTTTCTAATTAATATTAATACTACGCTATACTTTCTGCCACCTCGCTGCGTCCTCTTAGGTCCTCTGATCGGCTTGACCACTTCGTCCCCCGAGTAAGGACCGCCATGACTCAATCCAGATCATTTGCATGCATTGGTTCCTCTCTATGGAATGGACTCCCCATCACTTCGCTCTATCGGTCTTTCCTCGTCTTTCTCTCGTCTAAAAAACTACATTTCCTCTCTGGGTTGAACGCACTGGGATCGATTCTGAAAGGCTTTTGCTGCGAAAAGCGTTTTATAAATTGTCAGATACAATACAATGCAATAGTGATGTAAATGTGACTCAATAATAACAATCATTTGGTCTTGACCTTGACGAGTCCTAGCCGCACATACATAAAGGACGTTCCGGAGCCATTTAATGTGCCGATGGATAAAAATGAATCCTGAGCAAAACTTAAAAAAGCAATAATTAATTCTGGACTCAGGATTGTAATTTTTGTGGTTAAAAGTGGTATAAAAACGGCTGTTGTGTATTTGCAGGCTAACTGGGTGAAGGATAATGGTTACGGCGGGTGGTATGTCTTTACAACGGGTTTTGACGACTTCAACGGGACAGTCTGCAACCAGGGACGCTACCCTCTCATCAAGACCCTTTCAGACACTTTGCTGGGCAATGTGACAGGTCATTTACCACCGTCCACGAAAATTCTTGAAAGGTCTGGAATGTTGCGCATATTAGTAACAATAACCCTATAATTTTTTTTGCGCCTCTATATTGTCGCAAATGAAATGGCAAATTGTTGCTGCGGATCTCAAAGAAAGATACTCGCTAATCTTGAACTAGTTGGGCAATGTGTCAATGTGTCTAGTAGAAAACCAATCTGCGCTGCATAGTAGTCTAGATCCAACAATATTAGGCCAATAATGAGAAATTGAAAAGCAGTGTCGTAGTTTTTTTGTCATATTCAAATGTCATTCAGAATTTCAGAACTATGCACAGAGCTTAAAGCTTTCCATTTTTGCATAATTATCGTCTGTAGTCAGGCTTCTAGCTTCTGTATTTTTAGAGTGGTTTTCCAATAGATTTATAATTCAGATAACATTTTCACTTGAAGAGAAAAGACCTACGTCTTGGACATTGTTATGACGGCGCTATAGAAGTCATTAGATTCGATTAACTGACGTCAGATTTGCCACTCTTAGCTTTCCTAGATAATAGGGTTTTCGCTCTTGTCCACGTCTCTATGATTTATTATTTGAAAATCGATGTTTCTTTGTTTAATTTTTTTCGTGCGAAAGCTGGTCATTATCGGCAATTCCTTAAGCATTTCTTTTATTATTTCAATCATTTTCACAGAATAAGCACCACTTAGGCCTACTCTGATAATTTGTGAAATATTTCTCATTTGAAGTTCAAACGATATTAGTTAAACCTCTGAACTTTTTTGGGAAAGATGTACATAGTAGGCCTACAGAGTAGCGAACAGTTCAAAGTTCGTTTGTGTTTAGACCTGTGTTTCATTAACACTTTGGGTAAATTCGACGTATTTCTCAATTTAAAACCAGGGTAGTTTTTTTAGCCTTTTTGGACCGGATTTGGTCTTTTGCAAAATTCAGGGTGGCATTCCAAACCATCGCCACGAATCGTATCGCAATCCATTTTACTGTCTATGAACATTGACTGAATTTTAAGATTTTCGATTTTTCTTTACAGCAGCACTACGCTCATTCAGAAGAAGGAGACGACTACAATCAGTAAATAACTCCACGGTCCTCTGTCGATCTGAGATTTTCTGATTCTGCAGACGTTGTAATGTTTTGAAGAATTAGCTTAGGCCTATACACGATGCTGTAGTTACGAAAAACGGGTATAATTATATGACAGTAGGCCTATAAATTATAATAATATTATGACACGATGATTTAGTGTCAATTCAGCTTTGTCCTGTTTGGTGAGCACAGTGCGATGACGATGCATGTGCTAAAACTGCTTGTTCACAGTGAAATCATCAATCTTCTGGAGTTGATTAATTAAATTGAAATGTTTAATATGAGAAAAAAATTGATATTTTAATGTACCATCCTGGGCACAGTGGCGTAGCAATAGGTCGTGCAACTCGTGCAGTACACGTGGGCCCACGGCTGTAGGCTAAATGGCTCCCCGGCGGTCAGAGTATTTTTTTACTTTAGGAAATTAATCGGAATGTATTCAATTCTGCATGTACAGCGGTGCGGTAGCAATGGATTGTGCAGAATGTGCAGTGTACAGGGGCCCCCGGCTGCACAAAGGCCCCCGGCGGTCGAATAATAGGCTATTCATAAGGAAATAAAGTCGAAATGTAAGCCTACAGCGTATACACTCAATAGAATCATTTTGCTTTTAATCCGGAATGTCCAAGCGCGTGATTTAATGCACAACTGTGTGCGGTGTGCCATCAAAAACTTTAGTCTATGCAGTCTATGGCGAGCAGTTAGCTTTGCTCACGTGTAACCTACGCTCAAATAAATTATAATGGTGTCACGAATCACGGAGTATTATAACTTTGTAGTGCTGTGTGTAGGCTATTTTAAATTGGCAATCGCACAATTAATTTAGGTCTACTTAGAAATACTCCCTCTGTCCCTCCGTTGAACTTCAGTGGCGCTGCTAAGCAACCAGCACAAAGTGCAGACAAGGAAGGTCCGCCAAAATATGTAAACCTTTCGCATTTATTAAGCCTGCTGACAGCGCGCCTGCATTATACAGATGACTCCATCAGGCATGGGGACAGAATTTAATTCAGTTTGAAAAGTGCTCAGGTAGTGGATGTGGATATCCAAGGCTGTATACGAGGGTATACGCGGGTATACAGCGTGTTCTCACCTCGCAAAGAATTCAATGTGAACAAATGTGCGAGAAATGAAATTTCGACGAGAAAAGAGGCGAAAATCGCGTCACGTGGAGTACAAGTAGCAAGAAAACCAGGTGATGACAAACAAGTCGTCAGAAAAACTCGAATTTTTTCGGCCGGCGTGTACTCGCTTCAAAATTTACCAATACAGCCCTGTGGATATCGACATCACGTAGAGAATCATTTCGGAATCGGAAACTATATGGTGATATACCAGTTATACTTTACCAAATGATACTGATGGAGCGAAGGCATCTTATTTGAAGGGACCCACAACCGAAGCCCTGCACAGGGGCTCCCAAACCTTGCTACGCCACTGCATGGGCACCCCGGTGCCCAAGATTGGACGATTTGTAGGTGAACAAAAGTTCATTGTTTCGTTTAAGCCATACATTGTTTTCTTGCAGATTGCTTGCCAGATAGTGGTTAAAGGATCAGTTTATAGGAAGGAAGAAGTAGCAAATATGTAATGTCATCAGCATAGGTGATTTGGAGGAAATACTGCGAATCGTCCCGTCTTGGGGCAACCTCCCCTAGTTGTCTGTTTGGCATTGTTCAGCTGACTGCATAATAGAGGTGTATAATCGCTTATTTGTCTGACTGGCTACATACTGCCTACCTCAGTTGCGTACATAGAGGCAGACAAAAACGACGATATATTTGGAAAAACACGCATATTGATGTATTTTTATGGCCTCAGAAGATACCCTGCAAGGCTTGTTGCTAGCAGTAATTGGTTTTCCTACCTTACCCATACTGAGATGCCAAAACAGCTTGTAATTTTTTTGCGAAGAGCTATTATTCTTCTGCGTCACCAGGTTATAAATAAACTGTTCGTGATTGACAAGATCTTCATTGTGGAGTTTCAAATTACAATTCTTGGAGCAAAAATTAAACAGCACAACCAGTTTACATTGAATTTCATATAAATACATTGCATATTGCTCAGTGCAGAGAATATTCATGCGTTGTAAATACAAATGGTTAAGAAACTAAAATAATCCCAGATTTTGCCCCACCCACACACCCCAAACAGAAACCCAGACAAAGGTCAAAAAGCCAGACCTAGTGGAAAAAGTCACCTGTTGCATCACACTGATTCATGGCGAGCACGGTGGCAACCAAATTGTAGGCATATGTAAGCCCATGCTACCGAACACGGTAACGGCCCGCTATTCCGAGGGTTCACTATTCCGAAGGTCCACTATTTCGAATATGCGCTATATTTTGTTCGTTATCCTTGGTGGTTAGGGTTACAGTGGGTTAGGGTTAGGGTTGGGGTAAGGTGGGTTAGGGTTGGGTGGGTTAGGATTAAGTTTAGGGTTATGGTTAGGGTTAGGTAGGGAAGGGTTATGGTTATGGTTGGGGTGGTTTTGGGGTAGGTTTAGGGTTGGGGTAGGGGAGGGTTAGGTTAGGGTTACGGTTATGGTTGGGGTGGGTTTGGGTTAGGTTTAGGGCTATGGTTAGCTATGGGTTGGGATGAGTTAGGATTAGGGTTATAGTTAGGTCTAGGGTTAGGTTTAGGGTTAGGGTTAGGAATAGTGGACCTTCGGAATAGTGGACCCTCGGAATAGTGGACCCAAACCACCGAACACGCGACTCGTCCTCTGCCTTGGTCACTTCTATGACTGCCCTGACTATACCCTGGCTACAAAAAGTGTCTGGCACCGCCACTGCACCAACCATCCATCCATTCGTCCACCCATCCGTTCAAAGGTGTCCGTGATAAGGGAAATCTGAGGAAGAACAAGTATACAAAGAATCGGTTTGTAAATCCAGCAGAACTGATCCATGTATGGGCACCCGGTAGGCCCACTCAAATAAATAATAAGTGCATCAGATTTCCTTGCTGACTTCTTTGGCACAAGATCCGGGGCTGGGTTTCCATGGTGGATAAGATCAGTTTCCTTATATCAGAAATCAAAAGCTATTCGAAGCACTTATTTGGTATTGTTGTGTTATTTTTTTGAATCGTCCAAAACAGTAGGTGGATTCACTATTATGTTTTAATATATTTTTGGTGCAATTTAGCCAGTGGCGTATAGCCAGGAATTTATGATGGGGGGTTTGCACTTTTTTGGCCTGACCGGATGCCCATTCTAACACCTACCCAACAGTAATACAGTAAATAAATAGGGAATAAAGTAACAAAGGGAATAAATAATATATCTAATATTGACACTACTGATGCTGAACTTAATCACATTGCAGAGTGGGCTAGTAATTGTAACTTGCGCCTCAATCATAGCAAGTCATGTGAAGTCATCTTTAGGCGTCCCCGTTCCAAAACTTCTGATTGCCCTCCCCCCATTATAGGGATTGAACGAGTTAATGCAGTCAAGGTTCTGGGTATTACGCTTTCATATAGATTGGGTTTTTCTGAGCACATTGATAACATTGTCTGTAAAGCCAAGCAGTCATTTTATGCACTTCGTGTCCTTGTTTCACATGGTTTGACAGGCAGCCGACTCCATGATGTTGTGCGTTCCACCACTGTTGCGCGTATGCTTTATTCTTCACCAGCATGGTGGGGTTTTGCAAATGAGGGTCAGAAGAGTCGTCTGTCCGCTATTATTAGAAAGTTGATAAGACAGGGTTTTTTGCCCTCTAACACCCCTACTTTTGACATGTTATGTTCTAAGGCAGATGTATCCCTCTTTTCTTCTATCCTCTGTGACCCCGGGCATGTCCTCCATTATCTTCTTCCACCTGAACGTGTAACTGGTTACTCCCTTAGGCCCCGATCACACAATCTTGAAATACCACGTTGTGATTCGTTGATTGCAAAGGGATTTATCACCAGAATGTTATATAGTTAGCTTGTTTGTCGATGATAGTTTAGTAATTATATTATATTTAACTTTTGATTATAATTTGCACATTTTTATTACCTATTATTACTTCTATGTATTATAATGATGTTCTGTGTCCCATTGTGCGTTTGCAAGTGGAGTAATAAAGAAAATACTTACTTACTTACTTACTTACTTAAAGTAAGAAAAACAATTGTTACTAGAAGCAATTGTTTAGTTTTTTTCTTATTTAAGTGGATAAATAACCTTTAAAAAACTTTTTCCCTAGGCCAATGGGGGGGGGTTATAACCCCTGAAACCCCCTTGTCTACGCCACCTAATTTAGCTATTGTAGGCTACGTAATATGAATTTCCGTTAACCATCGGGCTACCAAGATTTGTTTAACACGGACTACCAGGGGTGGTGGTTACCACCCCCTGGATTTTGGGTTTGGTTTGAGATATCATAACTTGTAATACACCAATGGATTCAGCATTCATGTCTGCACGAAATGGTATTTTAAGTTTAGAAAATATGAATGCACCTCGAAATTATGAATTTTTTACCATGGGTACCCTTCGATTCCACAAAACGTATACTTACGCATAAGCAAAATATTAGATTCTGTGTGTTTTAAACATGATTTATATATAGGCCTACAGGAATAGTTTACATATAATAAAGTCCAATGTTCAACTATAAAAACTAGTAATAAATTTGTTTTATGTACAATCAAGACAAAAAAATGTAGTAGCTACTTAAAAACGACACGGACATATCGGTTTGCGTTGTAAAAAACCCCAACATTTTCACACATTCTAATTTATTTTGAGCTCTTCCGGCCATCAAAAGACAAATTATTTAGTATTAGAAAATAGCCCTAAGTGTCCTCTACAGAACGGTATGATTTACTTATATTGAAAAATAAATTTTAGATAAGTTATAAAAGAAAAATCATAAAACGTTTTTGAAAATAAAACACCTTTATATACATTTTAATTTATTTTGAGCACTTCCGGTTGTCAAAAGACAACTCAGTGAGCACGGAAATGTAACCCCACATTCCCTCTATAGAATGGTATCATTTGCGTCTCTTCATATTAAAGGGTGGAAAGTTATAGTCGATAATATAAGGGGGTGGTATCCACCCCCCGATACCTTGGGTATATCGGGTATAACTTTTGAACGGTATGGGTATCATCAAAATTTTTAGCTCGAAATGTGTACCAATGAATCCTCTACAGCTACCTAAAACGTCAAAATTTTATTCCAAACGTAACACGTTTGATTTGGGAAAAACCTAGGGGGTGGATACCCCCACCCCTTGGTAGCCCGAGGTTTAAACCTGTAAATTTTTATTCAGAAATACGCACATTTGGCTAATATAATTATTGGCAGTATACCGTTGATGGTATCTTTTGGTCCACCCTATATTCGTAATTAAACCTTACTGAAATCACGAAATTAAGAATCATGAAGAAATCACGAAGACTCTTCGATTGAGCATGCTAAATATTATTGGCGATGCGTAGCCATGCACCACCTGTGTCTCTAATTGACCCATGTTGTACTACGCAAAGGATTCAGCACCTGCTTGCAAACTTAATTATCAACTGTAATTCTATTCTTACCTCTACCCCGTCTCTCTTTTTATGTCTGTAGTGATCTCTCTCTCCCTCTCTTTGTCTCTTCCCATCTGTTTCTAAGTCATACTGCATCCTTCTCCCTCATTCTCATCTCATTATGTCTGCATGACATTGTCTCCATCTTACTCCGATTCTGTCTGTCTTCATCTCAACCTCATTCATGCCTTTGCGGTGGTCTTAGCAACTGTCGTCTTTTAATTCTGTTCATTGGAAGATGTTTAATTATTGGGAAATTCATAACAAGTAACTGGGGTGCTAAAAGCGATCGACTATTATAAGGCCAGAAGTGGACCTAAACTCAGTCGGCAACGCTTCACCATCCTCAGAAACTTCAACAGTACGTAGAGTTCTTCGTATAAGCATCCTCAAGACAACCACCTGCGGAATGAAGCTGCCAGGGTTCTTGCTGATCGGTCTGACAACCGCCATCATTGCGGTTGATGGTAAGTTACTTCTTTCTTTCAGACGATTGAATGAATCATGCGATTTTTTACTTGATAAAAGACCGGTGAATAAACTCATCATTTGACCATATTTTGTACGGCCATCAAAAGCTTATTCGATGAACTCCACAATGCATTCAGCAACCCATCTCCATATTTCCTGATTCTTTCTGCGGCGTCTCTATCTCAGTGTAACCTTTATCGTTTTAATGATGCATGGAGAGATCTTATCCTTCTGCTTATTCGCATCTCATGTGCAAAAAACCCTGAATATATAGCTTCGATACTTACTGTCCTGTACAGTAGGATGTCCGCTTTGTAAATTTGCAATGAGATAGTGGCAAATACTTAGAATGGGAGCATCTCGCATCCGAGTGTCATGGAACATCGACAACTCCTGTGATTACAAGTTGAAATTAAATGATCGTGAAGAAAGATGACGCTGAGTTATTCAGCTCTCTGCAAGAAAACTGTGTAGGCCTGACCAGAAACCAAAAAGTGAGAATTCCAGAAGCTTTGATTACATAGAACTAGACATTTGTATAGCGCCACGATATAAATTATGGCCTAACATTCAAGGTAGGAATAATTCCTGGAATGCTATATGAATCTGACCATTTCTTTTCAGCGTTGGAAATTTCGACAACTGAACCTCCAAAGACAATCGAGGGTGAGTCGAAACGTTGAGCGATCAATTCTCTTGTTTAATTGGGCGTATTCAATTCTTGACCAGTAGGCCTATTACTTAAATAATCGTTTCTGACGAACAGCTTCAATTACAGTTACCTTACCTTTTATTATTCAAGAAAATTTATGAAAATTATTTGATACCATGTTCTGAGATCACTTTCAGTAAAACTTGGAAGTGCAATTTTTAATCAAGCATATAAATCAGTATATTGATATATTACTTCCAAAGTAGGCCTATAGTTTATAACTGTTTTATATATGCATGTAGTTATTTAAAATTTTAGCCTTGTGGCTCCCTAATGTCCTTGAACTAAGAAGTGAACCACGATCGCGTCCTCCAACTTAGGAAAAGTGGTCCTAAAGTCAAAAAAGGCTGGGAACCACTGTTCTAGATCACGCTATGCACTGAGAATGCTTAGAGCACATGCATGGACTGCCCTCTGACGCTGTGCACGAAGTAGCTCGAGCCACTTCTGTCGCGAGCATCCTCTATGCATGCTGCCCCAGCCTGGTGGGGATTCACCATAGCGATGACAGAACTAAAATAGAACGAATGTTGAATCGCATGCAACGACTTGGATACCTTCCCGCGTTGTTCCTGAACATACAGAAGTTAGCTGCTGGAGCAGATGCTGGGCTGCTTTGTAGTGTAATGCTAAGTGTCAATCATGTCCTGAGGAACCTTTCCCCACCTCTAGCAAAAACCCAGAGCCGTTTTAAGGCATAGGCCTAGGCAGTGGGCACGCGAGGCACGTGCCTAGGGTCCCGCGCAACAGGGGGGCCCCGGCGACCCAAAATGCTACATTGCATAACAAATTAGCAACATGTCAGGGCCTATAGCCTACGAACTTTAACGTGTGCTAAGCTTACATTTACTTTAAAACTTGTAATACAAAGATTGCTGTGCTAAAGCTGTGCCAGCAGTATACGCCTAGGTCCTTCTATCAATATTAATAAACGTAACAAAATGACATACATGTGTGGCGGACAGGCCACAAGAGAGTTACACGTAAAATATAATTTGGTCGGTAACTCGCGGGAGTAACCCTGACTCTCGTTAGGTAGCCATTTGGCTTAGTAGAAAATAAACTGAAACCGGTTTCGTTAAAATTTAGGTTTCGGTCATTGTATACGGAAGACCGATGAGGGCTTTTAAGCCAAAGTATAGAGTGTTGCCGGTGGAATAAAGCCTGCCATACGGTGCGTTGCTTATAACGTGGAGTAGTTGCCGACTACTCCATACGTACTGTGTTCGTGAATTCGTTCATAGTTAAATCGGTTGTGTTCGACTGTCTCTACAGGATTGGCATTGGCCATTCGAACATAATTGGGCGATCCTGATATATGCGGTTGTGAGGGCTCAGGTAGATGATCTGTCGGGGTTCGTCACTCTGTCATCGATCTCTCGGGGTTCAATCTTCTGTTTCAGGGGTACGGGTTACTAGGCCGGAGACGCCGCAGCTCCGTTGGTCTGCGGAAGTGTTACAGTTGTATAGGGTGAAATCCCCTGGTGAAGTATCCGGTTACTGTTTGGCTACACGTGTTAGTGATTCTGCAGGGCTTGGGTTGGGCTCCTACCTGCCAGGGAATCTACGTGTTGCATTCACGATCCTGCCGTCTTGGCGATCGTCGAGAGTCTTTTGAGCGTAACGTAAGGGTACGGGTTTTCTGGAGTGGAGAGGGTGACTCCACGGGTGCGCATGAAGCCGAAGATTCGGTGATATACGTTCGATTTAGTAAAGCAGGGGCACCAAGTTCTTCGGGTAATATATATTGGTACAGTAGAGAGTTACCGCTCCCCTCGGGTAGAGGATCGTTTGTGGGCTTAGCAAACTAGGAGCAAGGGAAGCAGATTAAAGCTTGAGAGTAAAGACCAAGTTTTGATATCAGGGTTTTTTACCTGAGGTCCGTAACTGTTGAGTTAAGGGCGGAGGCGCCAGTAGTGTACAAGGCAAATAATAAGTCACTTCGGAGACGGGGCTACCCGATACCTGTTCCCCAAGACCGCCAGGTCTTTTATTTTTTTCCTCCGTTTCCCGTGAAACGACCAGCATCCACCACGACGCTCTTCCGAGCGCCCGAGAAAGCTAAGTCTCGGTGAGGCGCCGGTTGTTGCCGTTGGACGTGGGACGAGTGAGGCGAGCACTCGGGAAGCGCACCGCGTACTTGGTACACGGCGGCGGTGCGTGTTCCGTGGACAGGCTAAGTGTTAAAGTCGGGAGTTCGGCCGCTGCCGGTCTCGATTGCTGCCGGGCTTCAGCTCGACTCTGCCCGGTAGCGTGTGAGCAGCGTGAGCCGTCTCTCCGTGGAATTCACTGTTACCGAAATGAGAACACGGTCGTGGCGCATCCTCGGCCTGGGGCCGTTGGATTGGTCCTGGTTTCAGGCACTTTGGTTGCCGGGAAAGGGCATGCGCTCAGTAGTCCCCGTCGGTGGCGAGGGCTCGGTGGCTGCCCGGTGCAGCATGGTACGCAAGAGTAAAGACGAACAGGGCAAGAAGACAAGGGCCGAAGGCGCGACGGGTGGCGCACGGCGAGGCCGCTCTGCCGGTGGGACAACGGACCCTGTGTTGGGAGTCGGCCATCCTCCATCTCAAGACGTCGCCTACTCGGCGACCGCGGACTCGGCAGAGAGCGGGTCCGACGATACGGCGCTGCACACCCGGTCACAGGCGTCGGTGTCAGGGGCTTCTTCGACCGCCAGTGAAAGCGACAACGGCGCGCACGGCGCAGACAGCGACTCGGGAGATCCAGGCAATCCTGGTAAGAGCGCGGGTCTCTCGGGTCCTGGGCAGTCCGAGACTCTTGATGGTGCAGGGGCCACCGAGGAAGACCGACCCGGTCAGTCAGAGGCGTTTGCGGCCGACGGCAAGAGGGAAGCGGCGCAGGCGTTGTCTGCTGAGGGTCGGACGCCACACATGCACATAGAAGGCTTGAACAGAGTACGTACCGGTACTTTATATGTGAGACTGAGAGTTTCAGACGGAAATCGGGTTACGTTCAGTGTATAATCTAAGCATCTCCCAGCGTGGAAGGAACTTCACGCAGAAATGACTACCTAAAACATTTGACCAAATTATAAGTTTGAATTGCTGCTTACATTTTTGTACAGACTAATTCACGAACTCTAGTAATCAAAGCTCGAGGGTACGTACCATACGTATTCTATTTTGTGAAAGGTACGTACGTATTTTAACGTACCCTATTTTAGGGTACGTAAACAATAATAAAATACGTTGGCCTCGTCATAGCCAAGTATACAGCGTAGTGAATTGCTGCAATGCTATATTGTAGGTCTGTATTTTATCCAGGGCTTTTTTAACGTGCAGTTGTACACAAAATGTGCAGTTCTAAATGGATTTGTGCAGTTGCAGAAGCACTTCTGTACTGCTAAAACTAGCAAAAAGGCCATTTTCCTCCGACTGGGAGTGATTTACCATGGAAGATGAGAAAGAAAAGAAGGGGTTGTGCAGTTCTAAAAATTCCTTTAAAACAGCCCTGATTTTATCCAGCATACATTGCACTTGATGCACTAATTAATGCCAGTTAGTTGGCTCAGCTCTGCTGCAGCACTTAAAAGTCCAACTCCAAGAAAAAGGTGACCGTTGAATAGTAGCATTCAATTAATTATAACAGAAGATTTTATCGAATTAAATTTACTGCTATGCTACCGGAAATACCGATTTCAATTACTCATACTATTGACTGCATGTTAGCGTACATGTAAGCTATGGGTAGCCGAGTAAGCCATAAACAAAATTTTCATGTATGCCATGTATGGTACGTACCATACGCGTATTGTATTTTTTAAAAGGTACGTACGTATTTTTACGTATTCTATTTTAGGGTACGCGTACCCTCGAGCTATGCTAGTAATATACCGTGATATTATTTACTATTATATGATATTATGACGATAAAATCATCTATTAATAATATGATACAATCATATTACAATGAGTATAATTTACTGTTAATATTTGTACAAGTACTATTTTTGTAAAACTAATTTTGGCCTTTTTAGTGCTACCTTTCAAATTTAAAACTGTCGAAATTTCAAAATGTTTTGGTAGGCCCTACTTGAACACTTAGTAAAACAGCATCATTACTACATGGCTTCCAGATTTGGCGGTTCTTCCTTGGTTTGTGCAACATTTGTGGCAATTCCGAGAACAGTAGGCCTATCCTGGTCAACAATGCAAGCACCTTTTGAGCAACGCGCGGGAATAAGACAATTCTAATGCAAGAAAGTAGGTCGTATATAATTATAGGGCCTACATCTGTCTGTATAGTTATTCGTTAGGCTATACTGTAATGGTCCAGAAGCAGCAGAACCGAGTTGCTGAACTTGATACGTCAAGAAATTATTATTGTAACAGTAAGTATATTTATTGAAACTTTCAACCACTCTTGTAATCAGCACTGAAATAATGATCTCTAATTGCTTAGATCCCAGCTTACAATGCTGCATGTATCATTACAATGTGGAAACTGAATAAGGAATTATTTTTAATTGCAGGAATATTCATTGAAGTCTTAGACCAGCTAGGTTACTTATGTCACCACTGCAAATGTTGAGAGCAATTTTGTTAAGATGGCAGCTTAAATGCAATGTGAAAATTCAACAAGTTCTGACTGCACGGAGGGACACATTCCTTTCCCATAGCCCGCCCCTCTCGGCGCTACACGTCTCAGCAATCGACCGACAATTACTTGTTCTCCGTCCCCAGAAACCTTGATTTAGTTAGAGTAGATTAGACTCGTGGATATGTTTAGGATTAGGGTTTGTGCCTAGGGCCCCAAAACTCCTTAAAACGGCCCTGCAAAACCACCTATAACTTACGTCCTAGACTGCATCCTTTTGTTCTACCATTTAAAGATGATAGAAATTTTATTCCGAGGGCTCTTTGCCGCCAATTAATGACAGACTTTGTTATGTTCAAAATATTTTTGCCGTTGTTGATTTTTAATGTGCTTTGACGTGTAACTGGGTGCTCTCTGTCACCTAGATTTGTCTCTTTTCTTAAATTAAATGAAGATTATATATGTTATCATCATCATCGTCATCATCATCACCATCATCATCATCATCATCATCATCATCATCATCGCCACCACCAAGTACGTCATTGTTATCATCGTCATTATTATTGTCATCATCCGTCATCATCATCAATATCACCATTGCTGTCGCCGTCATCATCATCATCATCATCATCATCATCATCATCATCATCAATCATCATCATCATCATCATCATCATCATCATCATCATCATCACCATGATCCTCATAAAATTGTTTTCGTCATGGTAATCGTTGACGCCATTTTCATTTTCCGTGTGCGTCATCGATGATAGTAGGATTTTGGCCTTCATAGCTTTTCAAAATATGAGGAATTCTCATTATCTCTTCGCTGCAAATTATCCCATTTGTCTTTCAAAAGCTGAATTTTCTGTTTTTCTCAACTCAGAACACAAGAGAATCTGCTCCTATTCGAACAGTGGTCAGTATCGTCCTGGAAAGGGCAAGTTCCTTCCGGAAGACATGGATACTTCTCTATGTACACATATCGTCTACGCCTTTGCTAATATATCCGACAACTACACAATTATTCCAAGAGACTCGACTAATGATGGTCCTGGTGGCATGTTAGTAGCACTCTAGACACCACAACGCCCATGTCACTACGCTATGTACTCTCATTGCTTTGAATATGGCATCTACAGTTCTACACTCTAAACACTGCAAAACCTGACACTGTACACATGCACACTGCTGTTTGTTTTGTCAATAACTACCAGCTATTCAACTATTGCAAGTTGATAAAATTAATATTTGGGATAACAATAATTATAAAGCCAGTTACCGATATAACTGGCCGTGCGTCGATATGTTCTAAGCTGTTCAAGCGTTAATGTCTCTAGGCATTGCCTTGCGACCTCCAGTTTTCTTGAAAATATGACCCCCAACATATTGCCATTGCTTACCGACTCCTGTCAGCAAAAGACTTTACCTCTAATCCAGATAATACGATGTGATTTAACGACTTCCATAGCACTAGCGAATGTAAGACATTGGTAAGCCTGCCAGAAGCTTCCCACTGCTTACAGTCCTACAGAAACTTGAGCTTGCAACATCATAATTCATTCATTCGGAAATTTATATAGCGCTGTTTCAAGAGGGAACTACTCAGAGGTGCTCCGTAATTAATGCCGCTGGGTGATTAATTAGGCTACTAGTTATCTTCAGGGGCGGATCCAGGGGGGCAATCCGGCTATGGCCCTCCATTAAAAAATTGCATGGGACGTGGCCCCCATTTGGTTTCAACAGGCCATTAAATAAATGTAGCGGGAGAGAAACAGGACATCAGCCCCCCCCATCAAGAAACCGTATGGGAGGACGTGGCCCCTCCCGTTCAATTTAACGGTTGAAATGGTATCTTCTTTTCCAGAAAAATTAGTCAATGACTAAAAAAAAAACTTTTTGGGCCGATGAATTGGTATATTTTTCCCGGAAAATTGGTCGATGACTAAAAAAAGCAATACACTTATTTGGCGAATGAATTGGTATATTTTTCCAGGAAAATTGGTCGATGACTAATAAAAAAATAGGTCATCAACTTTTTGGCGGATGAATTGGTATATTTTCCCCGGAAAATTGGTCGAGGACTAAAATTTTCCCCTGTTCCACCAACAAGACCCAAAATTTCGCCCCCCCTCGAAACGTTCTGGATCCGCCACTGGTTATCTTATATGGTGACTATTTTGACATTTTTGCATCAGCTTATTTAGCAATTACATTATTCATAGCAAGGCATTTATAGGCGATCATTTGAAGTGAAACCTTAGTTTATTGGAATGGCACGTTTACAATCCATTGGCCGAGGAAAGGATGTGTAGTCAGGCAACTCGACGGGTATGATGAAGCTAGAGTAGTTGTGTCTTGCGTTCATGTTACCGCTCTGATTTTTGAGTAGGTACGAAAGGTTTACCAACCTGAAAAAGAATTCAAGCGTGGTGGCTCTGCTAGTCGTCTTTGCATACGACCTTTACTTGGTCAAAATGACGAAGATGTTGGAGACCGAGTCAACTCGACAACAATTCATCAACTCATCGATGAATTTCGCGAGGGAGCGAAACTTTGACGGACTCGTATTGGGGTTCTATTATCCCGCAATTGGAACAAGTCCACCGGAGGACAAAGAACGAGTCACGTTGCTTCTCAAAGTAAGAGATTTTGTCGGCGACATTTTGTCGTGCGACATTTTGTCATGGAACCGACAAATGTGTATCTGCACACGAAGTTAGAGATAAATATGGATCTGCACACAATTTTTATTGCGTTTTCTTAATTGGCAGATGCTCAAGTCTTAACAGCTCCTTCCGCTGTAAGAGCCAAAGAAGGATAATTTTGAATTTAGCATTCTCGATGAGGCGACAATTAATGTGCTATGACAATTGGAATTGTTGAGCACCGTCAAATATTCTTGGACCCTACGGTACATCACTGTATAACCACTGTCTTTGAGGTTGCAGTTGAATGACAGCGCTCAGTATTTATTTACCTTTCAAGGGTTATTGGCGTAAACTAACCCGATTAGACGATCCTGTACCTCTAACCAGTAATTGATCATCTCCGCCACACCTGCAACATTTCTGTATCCCGTTATTCCGGATTGTAAAGTCAGTCGTATCAACCTCTAGGAAATTGGATCCGTGACATAGGCTACCTTGTGTGAAAAATCACTTCAAGGATAAGAGTTTGTCTTGCATGGGAAGGTTATACGGCGTAATATACGCTGTGTGGTTATAAACGGCCGGGCTTCGATTGAACCCAGCGAAGAGAGCCTCCCCCTTTCGGATCGACATCAATGGAAAGGTTAAACGCTGGGTGGTTAGTCTCTCACCGCTTTTTGAGCTTCGACGATGAGTCAATCAAGTCGCTCAGCATCGTGCAGACATACAAGTAGGCCTATATGGGATTGCAGGCTGGACCACTCGGAGTCCGGGGTGAGGAGGGCCCACGTGGGCGTCCTAATAGTGGGGTTGGATCGGTTAACGCGAGCATCGTATACGCCCTGATTCCCGTTCGAACTCTACACTGTCCAATAGACGTTGGACCCACATGAACTTAAGCTATACGTAATTTCTTGAATGTTGCAGGAGTTTCGTGAAGCAATCGAAGACGAGCCAAAAATGACGGGAAAGTCGAAGTTTGTAATAGCGGTTATACTTCCTGGTAGAAGGGACATCATCGAGAAATCATATGAACCCAACAAAATTCACCAGTAAGCTATAACTTCTCCTTCCTAGAAATGGGCTTGCGTATTCCACGGAAAGCCTGTGGCGCTCATTCGTCAGACTACAGGCTACCCACAGGAAAAAAATTGTTTGTTGCATTTTCTTTGGGATGCGATCATTTCCTTCGGTAGGCGATTGGTTAGCTAGCCAGGAATTTTCATGAAGGGGTTATTTTTTGCCTGGCCGGATATCCTGTCTGAAACCAACCCAACAGTATAACAGTTAATAAAAAGGGAATAAAGTAAGAAATACAATTGTCACTACAAGGAATTGTTTTCTCTTTTCTTATTTAAGTGGATAAATAACCTTTAAAAAAAACTTTTATCCTAGGCCAATGGGGGATGTTTTACCCCCGAAGCCCCCTTGGCTACGCCACTGTAGCTAGCACGACCTGTAGCGTTGATAGCACGAGTTCGAAACTCCTCCTCTTCTTAGGCGATCACTGAGTGTTGGAACCTTGAAAACATCTTTGAGAAATCGCTTTGTTATTAGATAGTGGCGTAATAAATGACTCAATCTATAAAATGGTCCTTTGACGAAGTCGCTAAGGCTTTAATTGTTTGATTTATTTCACGTTGTAAGGATTACCATTGTTTTTTTGTAAGCATAACTATCTATCTGTTCATGGGATTGCATCGCACCCTGTGCTGCTCAGCTCGCATATTGTGAACATTGTACGCATGTTGTGAACATTGTACGCATATTATGAACATTGTACGCATATTGTGAACATTGTACGTATCTTGTGAACATTGTACGCATATTGTGAACATTGTTGCATATTGTGAACATTGGTGTAGCGCGTTTTCATCACCTTCCACAGGCGTGTTCCTTAAACATTTAATAGAGATGAGGAAATATCAGTTGTAGTGTTGCCATTTGATTTTCAATTCGATTTGTAGTCAGCTAGACAGAGATAACCTGATTATACGAAATCAGTTTTGACCAATCGATGATTAGGCCTACGTTATTTCGCGTTGTTTATATTCCAGGTATGTGGACTTCGTGAGTTTGGAGACCTACGACTTGTATAGCAAGCCTGTAGTGACTGCACATAATTCCGCGCTCTTCGCCGGCAACAACACGGATAAAATGAACACTGTGGTCTGTATAAAATGTTTTGTGGCATAATTCTATCGTCATCGTTGTCGTCATCATCATCAACATCATCATCATCGTCATAATCGTCATCACATTCGCCTCAGATTCACATTTCGTTGTGACCTTGTGCGCATAAGAAATTTATGCAATAATAATAAGAAGAAAAACTGCAGATAGGCCTCTCTGTCTCTGTCTCTGTCTCTGTCAATGTGTTTGAAGGAAGGGGTGGCAGAGTCTTATGTGTCGACTGGTGTAAAAACAGCTCCAAACATAATTTATTGAAATCCCGAGGGATCCTAGGTACCTCGGGTAAAAAAATAATAATAATGATAATGATAATAATAATAATAATAATAATAATAATAATAATAATAATAATAATAATAATAAATAAATAAATAAACTCCTTGCTGCTTTGGGACAAAGCATAAGCACCGCAACTGGGGACGTCCGCGAAACGTTATATCTTTTTCAACGCCTGTCACTAACGATTCAGCGCTTCAACTATATCGCTTTTAGGGGTACCTTTTCCAACTGGGACCTTGACGAATAGGGTCCATTCCAGACAAATCTGCTTTTATCGAGAGTGTTGAAGTCCCCGATGGATCATGTTTACCTCGGGGCAAAAAAAGTTAAAAAATAAAATAATAATAATAATAAAAATAATAATCAATTATCATTTTGTCATTTTTGGCTCGTCTTCGATTGCTTCAGCAGATGAGACCGTGTCGGCCAATAATAATAATAATAATAATAATAATAATAATAATAATAATAATAATAATAATAATAATAATAATAATAATTAATAATAATAATAATAATAATAATAATAATAATAATAATAATAATAATAATAATAATAATGTGGAAGATGCCTCACTTGGGACGTGACGGTGTCAGACACCTTTGCAGCGTCGTACCTGGCAGCAACATCAACAGGAGCAGGTGAAGCCGCAAACCGGGCAGCCGTTGCCAAAAGATTAAAGTACACCGCAATCACCAGGACACATGCCTTCGTGGCGGTGGCATTGGAATCGAGCGGTGCCTGGAGTTCGGAAGGACTTGATTTTGTGCTAGACTTGGGGCGGAGGCTGACCGAGGCGACACAAGACAGACTCGAGGCAAGCTACCTTTTCCAGAGAATCTCGGTTGCAGTCCAACGAGGAAACGCCATCTGCTTCTCTTCCACATTGCCTTTGTGATCGACCTTAATTTGGACCATGTAGAGTTTAATGTGTTGCTGGATCTGATCAACATTCGTCATAATAATAATAATAATAATAATAATAATAATAATAATAATAATAATAATAATAATAATAATAATAACAATAATAATAATAATAATAATAATAATAATAATAATAGTAAAAAAAAAAAAAATAATAATAATAATAATAATAATAATAATAACAACAATGATAATAATACAGACTGCCACTACTAGTAACTATAATAATAATAATAATAATAATAATAATAATAATAATAATAATAATAATAATAATAATAATAATAATAATAATAATAATAATAATAGGGCCTTTCCAGACTTTGATTTTATATTAGGCATTAGTGACGTCCCTGAGGGATCCTGTATACCTCGGGGCAAAAATAAATAAACAAATAATAATAATAATAATAATAATAATAATAATAATAATAATAATAATAATAATAATAATAATAATCGTCATCATCATCGTCATCATCATCATCCTAAAACCGCCGCAATCATTAAAATAATATCCATTGCCACGAACGTAGTCGTAGTTGTATTTACAATCTCGATCATTTTTGTGAATCTGTCGAAATCACAGTCGTTATCACCATCGTCGTCGTCGTCATCACCATCGTCACCGTCGTCGTCATCATCATTATAATGATCTTATAACCATGACGATAATTAGATTCTAATCGTAATCGTAATGGTGATGACAACAGTCATGAACTCACATTTCTGATCGTCATCACACTAAATACGAACCAGCTGACAAAGCACTAGGCTACTCTGGTGTGCATGTAGCCTACATGTATAGCGACTATAGCCTACATGTACATGTACGTAATTTTTTATCTTCTTCTTCTTTAGTGTCCTGCAGGTCCTAGATTCCAACGACACGGCGCTTTTTTAACGTGCACAAAATGTGCAGTTATAAATGGATTTGTGCAGTTGTAGAAGCACTTCTGTACAGTTAAAACTAGCAAAAAAGGTCATTGTCCTCCGATTGGAAGTAATTTACCATGGAGGATGGAAAGGAAAAGAAGGGGCTGTGCAGCTCTAAAAATTCCTTTAAAACAGCCCTGCAACGACACAATTCTTGACTATTCTGGGCTTATTCCTTGATTTCTTTATAATTGTATCCGCGCCTGTTTTCTCCGTCCATCAACCGGTCCATCGTCATCTTTCTTCGTCTTCCTGGTGATTTCTTTCCCTCCATTCTTCCCCCGAGTACCGTCCTAGAGCGAGTCTCCCTACAAGGGCCTACATGTACATGTATAATGTATATATATATATATGTCTTGAAATCGCCTTTCACTCAATTCTAACAAAACTCAACTCATCTGGCTTGGCACTCCCCAGCAAATTAAAAAAATCGACTTTTTGCTTCTATCTCAGACCTTTCCTAAATTTACATTTTCAACTTCTGTTCGTGACCTAGGTGTCACTCTTGACTGCTCGCTGACATTCTCAACACATGTAACCAACCTGACGCGCTCCTCTTACTTTCACCTCCGTCGTCTCAGGTCCATTCGCAGATCTGTCTCCCTTTCAACCATGACATCAATAGTCCATGCTTTTGTCTGTTCCAGAATTGATTACTGTAACTCCCTTCTTATTGGTCTTCCAAAGGTCCGCCTATCTCCCATTCAATCTGTCCTTAATGCTGCTGCTCGATTAATTGCGCGCCTTCCTAAGTACTCTCATATATCCTCGTTTATGATTAACCAACTACAGTGGCTTCCTCTCTCTGCCCGCATACAATATAAAGTCCTTTCTCTGGTACTCAAATCCAAACTGGGTCTTGCACCGATGTATCTCAGTGATCTCATTCGTTCTCCTCTATCAGCATCTTCTCATCGACCTCTCCGTTCTCTGGACAGGGCACACTTGTTTGTTCCACGAGCTAGGACCACTATTGCTCAAACTCGATCCTTCACCATCATTGGGCCCTCTTTGTGGAATTCTCTTCCCTCCACTCTGCGTGGGACTCTACTTTCAGGATCGTTATCTACATCTCTCTCTCTTCTTAAGACCTATTTTGTTCTCTAGGGGTTATCGCACTGGGAGCGCTACTGAATGGCCTTGGTTGTGAGCGGCGCTATAGAAATTACTAATTACATTACATTACATTTTTTAAAAATTTATCTATAAGGTAACAGTTAGTGCAGATGCAATATTTTTGCCAAAATATTTTTCTCTTGAGACTATCCACTTTGGTCGTGTACTATCTGTCGCATCGCCAGAGCTGCAGTCTGTCAGAGATTGGAAATTAGACGGAAACGCCCAACGTTTTTGTTCTCTACCACTGATAATAGTTTCCGTCAATGTTTTTGAAGGAAGGGGTGGCAGAGTACTATGTGTCGAAGGGTGTACCGCCGAACAAGATAGTCATTGGTATAACATTGTATGGAATTGGATACACACTGGAGAATGCTGACAACAATGGCCTCGGAGCTCCCATTGTTGGGCCTAGCCCCCCTGGAGAATATACCCAGCAGCCTGGAAAACTGGCATACTACGAGGTCAGTTGATTCTCAGTCCCATATGGCTTTCGAAGCGAATTTAGGTGTAGGCCTACTCAGTTATATTAACTTACTTCCTATAAGTCATTTTTAGACAGTAACCAAAATGCAGCAAAAAACTTATGTATAGGCGGTACATCATAATCGCCAGTATAGGCCTACATAGCTCGCTTCGATCGCCGTTCGCTTCATATTTGTGCAAGCTGCGCGTACAGAAAAAAATCCTGGGGGCGCCGCTGATCTGCGTTAGGCAGGCCCGGATCTACAGTTTTGGGGACCCTGTATTGATCGAATAACGGGGCCCCTAACAATTTTAAGAAGCAAGGCGGACATTATGACATACAACAACCCGAAGCATAATTTGTTATACTTTACAGCACATGAGAAGTACATGTAGTTAGGACAATTATCACGAGCTCACGACTCACGCACTGACATGGAAAGAACATAGTCTGTCAAACAACAATATTCTGTATAAAGCATTACCACCTTACTGTGCCACGGTGCTAGAGTGTATAGACTACAATAAATGTATCATAGGCTATTACGCACTCGCGTTTCTTTCCCACAAGTCTCTTCTGTGAGTTTTTTGTTTGGCGAAGTCGTTTATTATGTCGTCAAACTTCCGATTCGATGCACATACATGTAAGCGACAGAGCTTGAAGTTTCTGCTGGGTCATTGTTGTGCGCAGACGATTCTTCCCTCTGGAAAGCGTCGAGAATGACCTCTCACCCTCACAGTTAGTTACTGGAATAGTGAGGTATATCCTCAGTGCGATCCACACATCAGGGAAAGTAGCCTGCAATAACCCTCCGTCCGCCTTCAGCATCTCGCTCATGTGAACAACAGTTTGGTCTTTCTCTGTCATAATGAGAAACGTAAATTATACAAACTCGTCCACAAATGAGTGCTCCAGCTCGGCAGGATATGATGCCACTAGGTTAGTAGAAGAGCTCGCAACTCATCTGCAGGTAGAGACTTTAAGTCCGTTATGAAGCCCAACACTTCGTGAAGGTTAGAATACGCAGTCAGTCTCTTGCGCAATTCAGCAACAAGACGATCGATTATGCAGTTGAACGTTTCTATCTTGATTTCTTGAATTTGTCCCTAGGACTATCATGCACAGTGTCAGGACCGTTGCTTTCATCGAAGAATCTCTTACGCTTTACTACACGACGTTCAGCTCCCCTTTATTGGTGATTGTCCACGTAACCCTGGGCCCTCTCTGAGCTCTCTCTATATAATCGAAAGCTACCAGGTATATCATCGAAAGTCCCTCGCAATTGCTCCACAAAAGTTATCAGTGACTCGTACAGTTTCAGAGCAGTGATTAGGTCAATTTCGACTTTCTGAAGACTTGCACCTGTGGCATTAAACCTATTCAATATGGTGTGCCAGATAACAGTCATAACAGCTTTTTCAAATTGCCCCATCTTCCTGGGTAAAAGCATCGGCTTCTGCTATTGTGTCAATGTTGTGGCGATTTTCTGTGGATATGTCTATTAGCGCATTCCAGATGTCTTTGTATTTTTTACTTTTACAATTTGGGGGGCCCCACCAAAACTTGGGCCCTGTGCTGCAGCACAATCAGCACCGTGGTTAATGCGGCCCTGGCGTTAGGATTAGCTTGTTAAATGGCTAATGTTGCTGTTTTAAAAATTTCAGTCAAATACTTAAAGTCTTAATCGAGTTATGACACTTTTTGTTTGGGTCTACTTTTTCATCGGGACACCGTGTATAATATAGCATATTATATCATATGCGGCATTATCTGACGGTTTGACCAGTTTGCTCTTCCCTTGTAGATCTGTCCAATGCTCAATGACAGCTCTGTTACCAAGGTTTTTCTTGAGAATGAGAGAGTTCCCTACCTCCACAATGGCACATTCTGGATCGGCTACGATGATCAAAAAAGCCTGGCGGAAAAAGTAAGCATGAGGCTAGACTTAATCATAGTAGACGACAGTTAAATGATTTTCCTTTGTACCGTAACCACCACCACCATCAGCAGCATTAGCATCATGACCACCGCAACCTTAACTACCCCCGCAAGCACCACCATCTTTGTCACCGTCAGTTTTATGTGCTAGGTGAATTAAACAGTCCTTCAAAAGATTGAAAAGGAGAGGAGTCAGAACCTATCGAGTCTATGATTTGGTACGAGATTCCATCTCTAATCAAGAATCCCACTCCTCGGCCCCTTTTAGATCCTCTGGGACGATGAACAAATTGATAACCAGGTACTTTTATTAGATCAGTATTGGATTCATCCAGCTAGGTTTAAGTATAGATACTGGTAAAGAGTTCAGCAGTCTTAGATTTCATTAATTTTAGACAACTTGAACTTTTTTCTTGCATTTAAGTGCATAAATGAGAGAGAACATGGAGAGGAGGTTAGCTTTGAACTGAGGGTTTAGAAGAGGAATATGTGCTGTCGCATTGTAAATCATTTAAATGGTTGCTATCAGGATCTAGAGCAGGGCTGTTTAATAGAGTACGATTATCATTCTGCTTTGTTAGTATCTCTAAGCTTAAGTCTCTTAGGTCGCTTTGAAATCCTACATAACCATCAGTTGAAGCTTTTAGTATATCCTCACTAGACCCAATTAAATTTTTGTGCTTGGGAAAAAGAAAATAGATTAGTTGTAATAGAGTATTCATTTGTGGAAGATTGCTTAAGGGTATTTGAAATAATGGAGGTGGGGTGGTCAGATATAAAATCACAATAATATTGTCAATTGAATTGTCATGCTCAATGTTTTCGCTTAAGCTAGGGTTATATACACCGAAGTGTATGACTGTCAGAGAAGCTGGCAGAGAGGAATACAAAAGAGCCTATTTACAGAAGTACGCTTAAGTATAAACAGGAAAGATTTTAAAATACAATTTAAAACTGAGATTAGGTTGAGAGGAGTGGAGTAGTAGACAGGACAATTAAAGGTGTGACATAGGCCTAATAAAGGTCCTAATGCCAGCAAATGAATATGCAGTCAGCAAAAGCGGAAAAATGTAAACTGGATACATAACAATAATTCATATAAATTTAAACACATCTAGTTAATTACTTTGCACAGGTGTTATAATAATAATAATAATAATAATAATATTATTATTATTATTATTATTATTATTATGTTGTTGTTGTTGTTGTTGTTGTTGTTGTTGTTGTTGTTGTTGTTGTTGTTGTCCTTTGGCTTTCGAAACCCTGGGTCCGATTAACAACGAAAGATTGATATTCCTTTCGGACCTGGGACAAAAGCTAAGCACGAGAAACAATAGTTTTGTTCCAGCGAATCTCGCTAATGATACAACGCTACAACGCAGTTGCCCTTAGGGGCACTTTCGCCGACCAGGACACAGAATATGAACAGACTGTGATTTTATACTAGGTCGTAGTGAAGTCCTGAGGGATCCTGTATACCTCGGGGCAAAAATTTTTGAAAATAGCACTAATAATAACATTAAAAATTATGATAATAATAACCTTTGAGGACTACAACGTTGGAGACGAGAACCTATTTAGGTATACTTTATATCTTCTACAACCTACATGAGGGATCTTTAGCCTAGCCTACTACCACGGGCGCTAACAATTAGTAATAATCGCAATAACAAAAATAAGTTTAACTTGATATTAAAAATCTTTCGGCTTTGATCTTGACGAGTCTTAGTCAACACAGCATAACAAAGGACATCCCGAAATCATTTAAAGCCCTGATGGATAACATGCACCCTGAGCAAATAGTCACAAATTAATAATTAATGATAATTTCGCAGGATTGGGGTTGTCGTGGTTACAGGTCGAAGGAAAAAAATGTTGTGTATTTGCAGGCTAACTTCATAAAGAATAATGGTTACGCCGGGTGGTATGCCAGAGACACAGGTTCCGACGATTTTAACGGCACATTCTGCAACCAGGGGCGCTACCCACTCATCAAAATCCTCTCTGACACTGTGATGGGCATGGTGACGGATCATCTACAACCGATCAAATTGGGAAAGTTGCGCATATTAGTAGCAATAACCCAAAAATTTCCATTGCGCCTCTGTAGGCTACTGTCGCATTTGCAATAGGCTAGCAAAATGCTATAGCGGTATAAGACTCACTAGCTAATCTTGAATTAGAATATTTAGGTCCTATGCATCAAAATGCTCCATTTGACAAATTTGTGCTGCATATAGAAGTCTAGATCCAAAAATTATATATATGTATATATATATATATAAGAAAAAAGTATGTGGTCTAACTAATTATGTAGAGCTAGGCTATGTTCCACGAAAACTTTTGATCCACTCGACCGACTGCTCCCAAATTTTCCGCGAATATTTCTTAGCACCCGAACAAAACAACAGGGGTGCGAATTTCGCGAACCCTAAACCTTACCCCTTCCATATAATCATACAGGTTAAGGTGTGAATTTCACTCATGCTCGCCTATGAGGACGCACGGTCATTTCAACGTTCTGCAGTTATTATCGTGTCGCCATTGGGTTCTAGGACGATTGATCACCGGACGGTTGATCACCGGACGGTTGATCACCGGACGATTGATCACTGCGGACGTTTGATCATCGACCGATTGATCACCGTACGATTGATCACCGGACGATTGATCACCGGTCTAGTGGTCACTGCAATTTATTAACTGAGGATGAAAGAGATCTAAGAGAAATGTCGTAATTACCGCTAGTAAAGATAAACATCGTCGGTTTCTGTTAATTCTTAAATATACACACAGCAAATAGCACATCAGAATATTTAGTATTTAAAGAACAAAAGACGTTTATTTGGATGCGTAGGCCCTACGATTAAAAGCCTATCGCAGTCCATCAAAGCGCTACGTCAAATTAGGCCTGATTGGCTTGTCTCATGCTTTACCCAAAACCCTCCGTTCTTGTTGTTGTATAAAAACTTTAAAAGGGTTTTGTAAAAAGTAGAAACAAATGCTCTTATAACTTATCCTACTTGCGTGTAGTCGCACTTGCAGATTTATCTGATTAGTTAACAGTTTAATAACGCTTGTCGTTTTAGTATATTTTCACATATCACTTGAATCACTTCTTATAATATCATTACAAATTTAATACATTATGTGGTAGATTGAGTCTGTCATATCGTTTTTATCTAAATGTTTATCTTTACTAGCGGTAATTACGACATTTCTCTTTCATCCTTAGTTAATAAATTGCAATGACCACTAGACCGGTGATCAATCGTCCGGTGATCAATCGTCCGGTGATCAATCGGTCGATGATCAAACATCCGCAGTGATCAATCGTCCGGTGATCAACCGTCCGGTGATCAACCGTCCGGTGATCAATCGTCCGCGCACCCGGCAGTGCTCCTGACGTCATATCTTCGACGTCATTAATTTTCTTGACGTCACATCTGACCAAAGTCCAGAAACACGCAATTCAACCGTATTCACTAAATCGTAGTATGAACGTGTGATCGCAAAGCAAGAGAAAATAAGGACAATAATAATAATTCATATCGAATCGTATCTATACGTTTATAAAGCGCCTCTTGCAATGCTAATTAACAGTGTTTAATCTAGTCCCCTAAACTGGGGTGGTTCAGGTTTATAGGGGGAGATAATCGAGCGTCCGGAGGACGATTCGGCGAATCGCATAGCGCCTAGAGGGGAGGGAAAGGTGCATAGTAAGTGGGATGTGCCCATCAGAAACTTTTTGAATTTCCACATCGCAATGGTAGCATTTTAGTCTGTCACCTTTAAAAAACTGTACTTTGCAGTGCTGATAATAGTGGCATAAGACTTCAATAAATATAGGCCAAACTTACATTAATAATTTTTGGGGAATTTCTCACATTGTAATGGTACCCCTTTAAGATTCGATTTTAGCTAAATTGCTAAATTATTTTAGTAGGCCTATGCCTACTGATAAAACTGTGTATGGGACATCATTGTGGTCACTTTATAGATAGAAATCATTGCATGCGATTATATCCGTAGGTTAGTGTAGTCAATTTTATTGTTGACGGACTTTGACGGAATGATTAAATGTATAGCGATTGTTGATTTACAGCATTTTTACCCGCATAGAGAAGACGGAGTCGACCACACGCGGTAACTCCACGGTCCTCAGTCGATCTGTGATTTCCTGAATCTGCTGACGTTGTTATGTTTTGAAGAACATACGATGCGGTCTTAACGAAAAACAGATATTATTATATGACAAATTGACAATATAATGTAGGCCTAACATGACACGATGTTAAAGTGTCTATAACTCCTTATTATATCTTTCACATAATTATCATGAGCAAATAAAGAATAATTCACGAGAGTATATACATCAATGCATACACCACTGGTGCATTACACCAGTGGTGGCGTCGTTGCCTTGAAGCCGGAAGGTTCGGGGTTCGAATCCACCTCGCCGCGTAGGGACCTTGGGCAAGTCCTTTACTCGCAATTGCTCAGCGCTTCGGCGTGAAACTCCAATGCAGTGTCCGTTCTGCATTCGGGAGCGCCTCTGAGTAGAGAGAGAGCTTGAAGGGGCGCTATAACAAGTGCACATACAAACAAACAAACAAACACAGAAACTAATATCAAACAAACTTATTAAACGCTCATTAAACGCTCATCTGAAATGCAGATGATGTGCTGTCTTATATCCAAAGCGTATAAGCCTATATAAAGTCTTCCTATAGCACCCAGTGCCACCCGTATATCATATAATGGAAACATCATTTGTGTTGTCTTTAACAGTCTTGGTAGGTCTATAATTATACGATATCACGCATGCGCTCTTAAAACTCATTACTAAAGGCTATTACCGAAAGAGGATTTTTTATCAATAGCCTATTATCAATATTAGAATCCGCAGAGCGCTGTAATCGTTTTTCGTTCAAATGTAGGCCTATAGACCTACATCTAGCACCATTCAACATTTCATTAGTAGCCTACCACCGCTCAAGCAGTTCACTGCTGTGAGACACTTGCTCGTGTTACATTTACATGTAGAAAGTTCGTTACTTGCGCCTGTAATTCGTTGCTGAAATTGGAAGAAATGAGGAATTTGTTGGCTTCTATTATATGCGTCGGGTTATCAGCAGTCCTGTTTGTCCTGGCAGGTTTGTGTTTTCGGGTGCTAAGGGTTTGGACAACAAAGTTTTTTCCAATTCAATTCGATTTAAACTTGATCAACTCGAAAACACAGAATACAATTTTCAAATGACATAAACAATTAACAGTGCAATGAAAACAAGACGTAGAATTTTAAGTGAAGAGAATCTGGAAAAGAGAGGAGTCTGTTAAACCTTGACTACCACAAAACCGGAATATAGTACCATGGTGGCAGAGTGCAGTATATATATCTATAGAAGTAGGCGATAAAAAGAAAAAGACGAGTGTGAATATTAGTAGAGATAAGAATTACCATCTACTTCAGATAATGAGGTTGATGCTCAACGTAGGCCTACAGTTCTAGAAATTGTTAAAGCACCATCCTACATATTCACGAGTGCTGCGTTATGTCATGGAGATTGTCCAGACAGGTTACGATCGAAGTTGACTGGACACTGTGGAGAGTGACAAGGCAGCCGAACGGATACCCACCCGCCCCGCAATCTGTGTACGAATTCGAGAGTATGAGTTGGAGAGTATAAGTTTGAGAGTATGGGTTCGAGTTATGTTTGTATGTGCACTTGTTACAGCGCCCATTCAAGCTCTCTCCTCAGAGGCGCTCCCGAATGCAGCGGACACTGCATCGGAGTTTCACGCTGAAGCGCTGAGCAATTTCGAGTGAAGGACTTGCCCAAGGTCCCTACGCGACGACTCCTGGTGGATTCGAACCTGCAACCCTCCACGCAACCCACCCTGGATCCTTCAAACTGTAATAACTGAATAATTATATTTATCAGTTAATCGCCCTTTCCACGATTAAATCACGCCAAAGCATTCGCTGAAATTAGCCTCTTGTCCACTTGCGCTTCATTTATCAGACTGCCCTGTTCCGAGTCGTCGCTCAGTTTAATCTCCGTTTAGAATTTTCGACAACTTGGCTAATTATTGTTTGCAGATTTAGCGGATACCGATTATGGCAAAATATAAGCGATTAACAAATTCTGTGGTCGACTTCCAACGGATGCCTAGATTGCCCTTCGTTCATGTGACCTTTTGTTGAACATCTACTTGTATAAAGTTTTTCTGCGTTGTTATAATATTATGAAATGCCCGTAAAATCTTATTTAAAATAAATCCTTTTGGCAAAACTATTGTGAAATACCATAGGGTTCTCTAATGACCCGCCATGTATAATTATATTTCTTAATTAAAACAAGGAATCATGAAATTAAGAAATCACGACGACTCTTCGATTATTATTGTTCATCGCAGTCAATGTGGAGGCATGCACCAGCTGTATCCCTAATTGGACCATTTTGGACTACGGAAAGGTTCAACACCTGCTTGCAAATTCAATTATCGGCTCTAATTCTATTCTTCGCTCTAGTTCAACACGTCCTGCTTGCAAGTTCAATTATCGGCTTTAATTCTATTCTTCGCTCTATCCCCGTCCGTCGCGACCTCTCTCTTTGTCTCTTTCCACCTGCTTCTAAGTCATGCTGTAGCCTACTCTTCTTCTTCGTTCTCATCTCATTATGACTGCATGCATGTCGCCATCTTACTCTGATTCATTCTGTCTTCATCACTTGTGCTGGTCCCGCCTTAGCCTATAATTGCCCTAGCGTCTGTCGACAATCAATTCTCTCTTTTAATTGAGAAATTTATAACGAGTAAATGACTTGTCATGCGATCGACTATAAAAGCCAGTCGCAGACAATCACTGAAGCGACGTTCTACCATCCTCAGCAACTTCAGCAGTTGGTCGAGTTCTTCGTAAGCGTCATAAAGACAACCACCTGCAGAATGAAGCTGCCGGGTTTCCTGATGATTGGCCTAACAGCCATCATCATTGCGGTTGATGGTAAGTTACTTCATTCATTCAGACGAATTAATAGTATACGTTGCCGCACAAGTCATAGTTAAAGACACGTCCAATATGGATATGATTACGATCGTCAGACAATCAAAGGTGTATGCTTATAGTTGCGTAGTTAAAGTCGAAGAAGTGTGATACTAAGACATAATATAGTAGTAGTGGTTAATAGTAGAAAACCAAGATAAAACCATGTTATGCAGTGCTAATTGTGTTTCGTGAATTTCTGCTCAACGGCAATGAATCAGAAATGAGAATACGGGCATCGTCCCCCAATTGCATCCAGTCTTCGGACTAGAACTATCAGAGCACGGGCCGTGGAGTTGTGGACTGCCAATGATCTTATCCTTCTGCTTGATCCCATCTCATGTGCCAAAAAATATAGGCCTACTCATTAATTTCGAGTTGTAGTCGTTGGTCGTTGACAAAATGGCCGACGATTTGGTCTCTGAGTCGTTATTGTTTTGTAGGATGTCCGCTTTGTAAATTTGCAATAAGATAATGGCAAATACTTAGAACGGGGCATCTATCATCCAAATGTCATGAAACATCGACATCTCGTGTGACTACAAGTTGAAGTGAAATGATTGCGAAAGAAGACCACGTTGAGTTATCAGAACACTGCAAGAAAACTGTCTATGCCTGACCACTCTCGAAAAAATTAGGATCCACGAAGCCCTGATGTACGCAACTGGACATTTACATAGCGCCATGATAGAAATTATGGCCTGGCATTCAAGGCAAGTGTTTCTGACTCTCTGGTGTGTTATCTCAATCTGACTGTGTCTTTTCAGCGCAGGAAATTTCGACAACTAAACCTTCAACGGCAATCAAGGGTGAGTCTACACCCTGAGCGTTCAATTGTCTTGCTTAGATGGGCGTATTGGGTTCTGGGACCGTGCTATATAAGTTATATCGTTTCTCAAGAACAGTTTAAGTTACGGTTTTTATTTTCTATAAAGTTTCTGAAAATTCCTTCATATCAAGTTCTGTTATCAGTCAGACTTGTAAGTACAATTTCTAATTAAGTACACTCTGTGGACGATAATTACAAAGTTGGTTTGTGATTGCTAATGTTAATGCCTCCAAATGACTTGGGCCTATTTGGACTTATGTTCATAGTTTAAACATAAAAACATTTCAATATTTTTTTATGCTCAAATTCATTTTAAACAAAAGGTCACAAATAATAGCATAACTGTTGTGAACAATGTTAGGCCTACCTATTGTTTACAATAAAGTTGTGTCATTTGCTGATTAAAGTTAAACTGGGTAAACAGCTTTTAAACATGCTGCACAAGACGCAGCATAGACATACTATATTCTTTTTCGTTCTTTTTCGTTTTCAATTTTTTTGGGGTAAAGGCTGTTATCATTCGGTTTCCGTTTGAACATCGATCTATGGTTCCGTGTTCTATACACTTTGTCTCTTCAGTGCACATGTCTGAAAATTTTCCCGTCGTCCCCTATAATATGTTTACGTCTATCATTCTCGAATATGTTTCTCTGTGTAGCCTGCGACTACGTCTGTCCTACGACTTCCACAGTCTCTATCCAACAAAAATTTTTCCCGTCGTTCCCATATGTTTACGTCTATCATTCTCGAATATATCCCTCTGTGTAGCCTGCCAGTGTTCCTACGACTTCCACAGTCTCTATCCAACAATTATGGCCTTCCACAAAAGTGGCGGCAACTTATTTGGTAAAAGTGCCTATAAAAAACAATTATGTGTAGGCCATTGTTTGGTGTGATTCTTCTCGGTCTCTGGCAACCGGTTTAATACACCGTCGATAACGAAATAGGGGTCATTGCATAATTACGTAAGCCTAACGCTCGAGGGTGGGTGGGATCATTTGAAAATGTTACGAAACGTTACGTCGATGGATGTGGGGAGCTGAACGCTAGGCCTACCTAACGCCTGCACGGAAAAAATTATACTTCAGACGTGATGTGATCCAAGTTTAAACTATGTCAATCAGAATTTATAAAGGGACCTTTAAGGTACCTACTCAGAGGCGACATTGATTTAAAACGTAAACGAAGAAGGTCTAAATATCTGAATAAGATCCGGCAGCAAACACCGTTACATTCCAAGTCAACATTATCTGTTCTCCCGTTTGTGCAAACCGGAAACCGTTGTTCGAATTGTTTGGGTCTGTGGTAGTTTTAACAACGTAGTAGGCCTATTTCTCCGTGGATTTCTGACATCCAAAAACCACTTTGAAGCATATTTTACTTAGTGGACACGAATCTCAAACATTTAAAATTGATGCTCAACAAAACTAGACAATATTTCTATCAATAAATATCGAAGTGCCCAGACTAAGCAAATGATTAGTTCATCTCATCATCGTCATCATCCTTTTCCTCCTCCTCCACCTCATCATCCTCCTCCTCCTCCTCATCATCATCCTTATCCTCCTCCTCCTCCTCCTCCTCCTCCTCATCATCATCATCATCAATGTCAGTATCGTCATGGTCATCGTTAACATCATTTCCATTTTCCGTACACGATAGTCATTTGAAATTATGGGGAATTTTCATATATTCTTCGCTCGATGTTATATCCCATATAGCCATGTCATCTTTCAATGGTTGAATATTCTGTTTTTCTGAACTCAGAATACAAGAGAGTCTGCTCCTATTTGTACAGTAGTCAGTATCGTCCTGGAAAGGGCAAATTCTTTCCGGAAGACATGGATACTTCTCTTTGTTCTCATATCGTCTACTCCTATGCCAACATGTCCGACAACTTCACAGTTATACCAACGGACTCGAATGATGATGGTCCTGGCGGCATGTTAGTAGTAAAATACTTCTAGACACCACAACGCTGTATATCCTATTCCACTACACTATTAAGCCTAACTGTCATTGTTTTGAATATAGCAGCTACACTCTAAACACTGCAAAACTTGACGCTGCGTGTACAAGGCTGTCTGTTTTGTCAATAGATATTTCAGCTATTTAACTATTGTTAATTGACAGCAATCTTGGATAATCAAAAATCCAGTCGCCCATACAACTGGGTCGTGCATCGATATGCTCTTTGCTTGTCAAGAGTTAAATCATGTCTCTATGGTTCGCCTTGCTACCTCCAGTTTTCTTGAAGATAATATTACCCGAACAGTTGTGCCATTGTTAACCAACTCCCGTCAGCAAAAGACTTTTGTCTAGTTCGCGGTATGCCGAGAAAAATTATGCCTGAGGAATACGGTGCGATTTAAACTAATGACTTATAATGCGCCAGTTTTGAATGTAGCCTAATACACTCACGAGCACGTCAGAAGTTTGACACTGCTTACAGTGTTGCATAAACTGTCTGAGCTTGCAACTTTATAGCCTAATGCCGCTGGGCGATGGATTACGCTGCGGTACCGGTTATTTTACCCAATGACTTGTAATTTTTACGCATTTTCGTCGTCGCACATAGCATTTGCATTATTCGTAGCAAGGTGATCATTTTAAGTAAAACCTTAGTTAATTGGAACAGTAGTCCCCTACGTTGGAGGACCATTTGGCGAGGAAAGGAAGAGGTCATGCTACGCGATGGTTGAAGGTTTACACTGTAAAGTATTGTAGTCGTGTCTTCCGTCAATGTAACCGCTCTGATCTGTGAACATGTGCAGGTACGAAAGGTTTACCAACCTGAAAAAGAATTCAAGCGTTGTGACTCTGCTAGTCGTCCAAATAATGCCCTCTGACCTGGTAAAAATGACGAAGATGCTGGAGACCAAGTCGACTCGACAACAATTCATCAACTCCTCGATGAATTTCACGAGGGAGCGGAACTTTGGAGGTCTTCTTTTGGGGATCTTTTATCCCGCATATAAAACAAGTCCACCGGAAGACAAGCAACGATTCACGTCGCTTCTCGAAGTAAGAGAGGAACATATATCTGTAAACAGTTTTGATTGCGTTTTTTTTTAAATTAGAAGACGCTCAGTCTTTTGAGCTAATCCCTCACGGCTCCAACCGCTGTAAGAACAAAAGAAGGCCATAATTACTGGCAATCTCTATTAGGCGACACTTAATTTGTTAAGCCAATTGGAATTGCTGAGTACCGTCATGTATTCTTGGTCTCTGCAACACTGCTTAACCATCGTATTTCATCTTGCAGTTGAATGACATGCGCTGATTATAATATACCTTCATGGTCGGAGTTTATCATGGGTCAGTGGGCTAAGCCCCCAAGAAGCCCCAGAGTCATGTCTTTTAACGAGTAAATGATCTTTTTTTGGGCTTAGCTCCGCTCTCCAAGAACTTCCAACGAATGAGTAAAAAAGTCATCAACTTTTTCGGCCGGGAAATACATAGTAATTTTCCTGAGATTTGAACTTGACGACTAAAAAAGTCATCAACTGTTTTTGCCGACACGAAAAAATATTGTCGGCGCCGCGCGTTCTGGACCGAGTTCTTTAGCTACCCCCCCCCCCCAAAAAAAAAAAGACAACGGAAACAAAACTTTGCCCATGCTTACCTTTCAAGGGTTACTGGCGTAAACTAACTCGTGTTATGCGACCTGATTAAACGATCGTGAACCTCGTCCGTTCCACTCTAGTACTGTCATCTTCGTCACTCCTTCCGCATTCCTGTGTTTGTTTATTCAGTGAGTCAGTCGTATCAACCTCAAGGAAATTGAATCCGTAACATACCTTGTGTGAAATATCACCTCAAGAACAAGAGCTTTTCTTGCATGCAAAATTGGAGATATGGAAAATGGTGCAGTATGTATAGATTATAGAAGTTGTATAGGCCTACGCCACCACATCGACCGTCCTCAAAGTGGGCGGCAGTAGAAGCGATCCGATCAGATGTGGCCGCGGCGTACGTCAAGGCGATCCCTTGTCAGCCATATAGGGATTTGAGAGTGAGGGTGGCGGTACGAAAAATTAATGATTACGGGTGCCAACTTGATACTACCACCGGTTATTTTCAAACCAGGCAGGAGACGGTGGACAGCGAGTGCCGCGCCTTCGTTAAACAATTCCGCCGCTAAAGGCCCGGCGCTTGGCCATGGCTCAGCAGAGTATTCGCCCAGACCCTTGTTCACTTTTTACACTGTCCAATAGAAGTTACACCCATACTGCACTCACGCTACGTAATTTCTTCAACGTTACAGGAGTTTTATAAGGCAAACGAAGACGATGCAAAAATAACGGGAAAGCCCAAGCTTGTGATAGTGGCCTCACTCACTGGTAGAATGGACATCGTCGACAAAGCATACGAACCCGACAAAATTCACCAGTTAGTTCGCTTCTCACTCTTAATAATGAACTGCCCTATTCCATGGATAGCCTGCGGCGCTCGTTCGTCAAACTACAGGCTACATGCAGGGAAAATTCCCTGTTGCATTTCTTTTGTGGCGTAATATTTTCTTACGGTAGCCAATTGGTCAGAGCACTCGGCCTGTAACTCAAACAGCATGGGTTCAAACTTCTTCCTGCCTCTCCTCCTCCTCCTCCTACTACTCCTGCTCCTCTTCCCCTCCTGCTCCTCCTCTTGCCCTCCTCCTCTTGCTCCTCCTCCTCTTCTTGTCCTCCTCCTGCTCCTCCTCCTCCACTTGTCCTCCTCCTGCTCCTCCTGCTCCTCCTCCTCCACTTGTCCTCCTCCTCCGCTTGTCCTCCTCCTGCTCCTCCTCCTGCTCCTATTCCACCTCCTGCTCCTCCTATTGTCCTGCTCCTCCTCTTGTCCTCCTCCTGCTCCTCCTCCTGCTCCTTGTCCTCATCATCCTCGTCCTCTTAGACCAGCGGTTCTCAACCTTTTTAGTGCGGCGACCCCTTGGCAACATTTCGAAAGTTATGACGACCCCAAGAGCAAAATTGATTGAACCCCCACGTCACTGCATTTTTTTTTACCAGTGGCGGCGCTAGGGGTTGGCTAGGGGGCTAAGCCACACTATAGAAGTCTAAGCCCCTCCTTTCAAAAGGCCTTTCAAGTTTTTTACATGCAAAACTGAAATATTTCCACGATTTTCGACTGGATGACTAAAAAAGGTCGTCATAAATTAAATTTAGGCGGATGAAAATGGAAAAATTCCTCCGAGCTTTAGCCCCTCCAAAGCAGAAATCCTGCCCCCCCATTGTTACAATCTTGAATTTCCACGCTGTAATGGCTGCATTTTTAGCTGTCATCTTAATTGCTCAGTTTTTCAATGCCGATAGTCATGGTATAAGACTTCAGAGTTTCGGCCCCATTGTTTTAAATTTTGGATTTGCACACTGTAACTATAACAGTTTAAACAAAATAACTCATGATTTCAGTGCTCACAGTCGTGGTTTCAGACTTCAATAAATGACTCCTCCCCATTGTTTAAATTCTTTCACTGTAGGCCAAACGGCTGCAGTTTAAATTGTCATCTAAATGAAATTGCTAATTTTCAACTCTGGTAGTCACGGTTTAAGACTTCAGAGTGTCGGCCCAATTGTTAAAATTTTTTGGATTTGGATACTGTCACTGTAAAATTTGAAGCTTTCATCTTAACAAAATTACTCATGATCTCATTGCTCAGAATGGTGGTTTAAGACTTACACCACTCTTGTTTTTTAGAAGATGGCAAAAGTGGAATTTACATTTAAAAACTAAGATGGCAAAGCTTTTATTAGCTATCACAATCTACATAACGAACGAATCATATAAAAAGTACAAGAAAAGTTTATTTTAAATTGATGTAGTCACTGTAGTGTGTCAACTAGAGCTGAAATTAGCCTACTATTGCATATTTTACAAATTTCTGAAGGTCCAGGCGACCCATGGCAAATAGTCTGGCGACCCCCGTGGGAGTCGCGACCCACAGGTTGAGAACCGCTGATCTAACGGATGTTGGAGGCAGATGAATGAAGAGCAATTAGATTCCAATTATGCCCTCAGGCAATGGAACGCCGGTCAACGTCTGTTGCTCGGTGATTGGTCGCAGCATTTCGGGGTTTCTCGTTTGATTGACAGGCAGTTGAGTCACCGCATAGCGCTGATTGGTGGATTATAGCAGCAGGTGGATTAGTATTATTGATAATTAATAACGGATTAGCATAATAGATAATTATAGATCATTAGCATAATAGCCCCTAATAGATAATTAGCCCGGCTATAGCGCAGCTGCGGGCGGATTAGCGCGGCGGGCGGATTAGCGCGGTGGGTGCGGCGGATTAGCGCGGCGGGCGGGCGGATTAGCCTAATAGCCCCGGCGGATTAGCATAATAGCCCCGGCGGATTAGCATAATAGCGCCTAATAGATAATTAGCCCGGCTATAGCGCGGCTGGCGGATTATCATAATAGCTCCGGTGGATTAGCTTAATTGATAATTAATGGATAATTAGCAGGCCAAGGGGGCGTGGCGGATTAGCTTAATTGATTATTAATAGATAATTAGCAGGCCAAGGTGGCGTGGCTCAGCAGCTCATTAGCACAGGGGTCGTGGCCTAATAAGTCATTAGTGAAAAAGGGTGTGGCCTAATAGCTCATTAGTGGAGGGGGCGTGGCAGGTCATTAGCGATAATCCCTCCTTTGTTCTGTCAGATCCCTACCTTCACTACTATAGTTAGCTGAAAAAGTATGCATTAATTGCTTCTTAAAGACGTTCACTTATAATAATTATGAGACCTGACGAAATCAGTTATGACAAAGCAATGATAAGACTATTTCGCGTGGTTTTTTCTAGGTATGTGGACTTCCTGACTGTGAGCGCCTACGACTTCACTAATTCGCCTGTAGTGACTCAACCTCATTCCGCTCTTTTCGCTGGCAACAATACGGATGAAGCGACGACTTTGGTCTGTATAAAATGCTTTGTGGCATGTCTCCATTTTCGGCAATGTCATTATCATCATTGTCGTCGTCGTCATCATCATCATCATCATCATCATCATCATCATCATCATCATCATCATCATCATCATCATCATCACCACCACCATCAGCAACATTGTCATCATCATTTTTACCATCGTCGTCGTTGTCGTCATCATCAAAGCCGTCGTTGTCATCATAATAGGATCTACTGCTACGATCGTAATCGTAATCATATATTCACAATCTCGATAATTAGGCTGTTTTTATCGTTGTCGAAATCACGATCGTTAACATTTTCCTCGTCGCCGTCGCCATTGCCATCATCGCTGCCGTCGTTGTCATCATTATCATTATCGTATAACCAGGACTATAATTAGAGTCGAATCGTAATCACAATCGTGATCAGAATAATCCTAAATTCGCAATTCTGATCGTCTCAGAGCTGTACTCTGGTGTGCATATATAAAATATATACATATATAATATATACATTATGCATAAGGTAACCAACTGACAAAGCTCCACTATGGGTGGTTACAATGTAGGCTACATACATGTAAGGTAACAGACATGGCAGATGTTACATTCTTGCCAACAAGTTTTCTCGTGCGACTATTCACTTTGGTCATGCGTCAACAGTTACTGTCGCATCACCACTGATGTCTGCAGAGCTTTTTTAACGTGCAGTTGTACACAAAATGTGCACTTCTAAGTGGATATGTGCAGTTGTAGAAGCACTTCCGTGCTGTTAAAACTAGTTGAAAAAGGCCATTTTCCTCCGATTGGGAGTAATTTACCATAGAAGATTGAAAAGAAGAAAAGGAGTTGTGCAGTTCTAAAAATTCCTTTAAAACAGCCCTGGCTGTCTGTCATCTTTGTCGTCTATGCGTAACAGAATGTAACATTTCTAAACCCGAATCTATACACCGCTGGGATCGCAAAGGAGAAAATGCCTAACTTTTTTGCTCTCTTCCACTGATAATAGTTCTCTGTCAATGTGGTTTGAAGGAAGGGGTAGCAAAGTACTATGTGTCGAAGGGTGTTCCGCCGAACAAGATAGTCAATATAGTAACAGCGTTTGGAAGAGGATTCGCACTGAAGAATGCTGACAACAATGGCCTCGGAGCCCCCATTGTTGGACTTAACACCGCTGGAGAATATACCCTTGAGTCTGGAATACTGGCTTACTACGAGGTCAGTTGCCTCTCAGTGCGATAATTATGGCATTCGAAGCAAATTCTTTGTGAACTTATAGCTATAGTAACTTATTCCATGTAAGTCATTATTATACAGCAACCAGTAGAACAACAGCATCCAAAGCAATTATAACAACATATACTTGAACATACGTACATACATACGCACATACATACATGCATACATACATACATAGGGGAGAGTTGCCATGAATGGACCACCTAAGGCAAACTTAGGTGTGCTGCATAAATGCTACTAAATTTCTAAAAGGAAAGCACGCCATATGCTTGGTTGATTGTTCATCTATGTTATTAATAAGCAAAAGACAAAAAATATTCGTGGATTTATGAGAAATAAATAAACAAATAGGTACCCCTAAAAAGTCCAATCAAGGCAACCTGTTTCCTTGAATGGACCGCATGGTGTCCTTGATTGGACCATTTGCCCTGAATGGGACACCATATTTTAAAGACGTTTTTAACAGGTAATTTTACCCAAAACACAAGGGTAACGCTTCAAAACTCTTAGTGTCTAACCATACAGTTAAAAATATCAATGCACAATTGCAGTAGCTGAAATCAACTGAATATATGACTGGCATAACCTCTGCCTGCAGACCAATTAGGAGTACTTTGCCATAATAACCAGTGCAGGTCTACATATAGACTATATAGGCCTCTATATTGAAATAATATGGCCTAGCTAATACTGGGAATAATGATTGTGAAGTATTACATTAGTACTCAGTTAAATCTATTTGAATATATCTAATACAAGAAGAATTGCGCGCAGTTCGCATAGGGGTACATTATCTTCATTTATAATAGCAGTGTATTGCTTCAGAGCAACTGTTATGAAACTATTAAGCCTACAACTGACATTTATTGCATATTTTGAAATTATTCGTTATATGCTTGTCAGATGCATCGCCAAATCCCATGCCACACTGTCGACTGTTGTTCCATAAAACTTATGCCAAAAGAGGGTATTGTAATTGGTTAAAGAATCACAACAGGACATTGCAAGTACCGGTATCCTTAAATGGACCGTACCCAATAACATTGCAAGTACTGGTGTCCTTAAATGGACCGCACCCAAATTATCGGTCCAATTAAGGAGACTTAATGTGGTCCATTTCAGGCAACACGGACTACTTCTACTCACACTGTCATAGTTTAACAGGTGTCAGTCTCAGCGCTAAATCGAGTATTGTTGCTTAAACATGAAACCTGGCTATGATTAAAACAAACGTGACTGCAATTTTGAAAGCTTGCCTAAATTGCCTACACTCATTGTCAGGTAGAGCAAAAATTAGATCAAAACTACGTGAAATATAGTTTTTACCGCAACTAAATAAATGTTTAGAATTCCGTAAAACTGATTGCGGCGGTACGATCAATATTCAATCGCGCACGAATACAACATTTGAAAACGAAGCAAAAAATGCGTCTAGGGTGTTAAATGGCTGCGGTCCAATTAAGGCAACGGTCCATTCAAGGCAACTCTCCCCTACATACATACATACATACATACATACATACATACATACATACATACATACATACATACATACATACATACATACATACATACATACACACATACATATATGCATACAAACATACGTACAAATGTATAAAATGCTCACATGTCATCATTGGTGCATACAATCATGAATTTTCTATGCCGATACACATATGTTTATACATACATGTACATACATACATACGTACATTGATGCATAGATAAACAGGTACATACATAATTATAATATAGCGTATTATATGCGGCATTGCTTAATGATTTAACCGGGTTGCTATTCTCTTGTAGATCTGTTCAATGCTCAATGACAGCTCAGTGACAAGGGTTTTTCTTGAGAATGAAAAAGTCCCTTACGCCTACAGTAACACAACCTGGATCGGTTACGACGATCAAGAGAGCATGGCAGAAAAAGTAGGCATTAGACTGAATCCCAAAAGACGACAATGAAATAATTTTCCGTTGCACCGTCAGCAGCACCGTCACCACAACGACGACGACGACGACGACGACCACCACCACCACCACCACCACCACCATCAGTAGCATCAGCATCATTACCACTACCTTAACTACTACCACCACCACCACCACCATCAGTAGCATCAGCATCATAACCACCATCTTAACTACTACTACCACCACCACCACCACCACCACCATCAGTAGCATCAGCATCATTACCACCACCTTAACTACTACCACAATTACCACCATCTTTGCCACCGTCACCAATGAATTCGTTTGCTGCCCCATCTTTCGAAGCTCTTTTTATTATGCATTTGCACCAGAGAGGTTAAACATTAATGATGATAATAATAATCAAAGTAAAACATAATTATTTTTATTCCTACATTAATTTTTTACCCAATCTATAAACGATCCATCAGGATTTATAAAAATTGGTCTAGGATTAGGAAGAATGAATCAGTCTGTTCGGGGTCTCTACTAGTTCGGGTACTAAAAAATAATAATAGCAACAATAACGAAATATGCTTAACTTAATAATAAAAAATCTTTCGACCTTGCTCCTGGCGAGTCTTAGCCAACACAGACATAAGATTGACACTCCTGAATCATTTAAAGTTCCGATGGATAATATGCGCCCTGAGCATATATTTCATAGAGTAATAATCAATAATAAATTGTGGTCCGAGGATTGTGATTGTCGTGGTTACAGGTCGTATTAAAAACAGCTTATATATATATATATATATTTTCAGGCTAACTTCATCAAGAATAAAGGTTACGCCGGGTGGTATGTCAGGGATGTAGGTTCAGACGATTTTAGCGGCACATTCTGCAACAAGGGACGCTTCCCTCTCATCAGAACCCTCTCTGACACTTTGATGGGCAGCGTGACGGTTGAACCGCTCCCGAAGTTTCCTAAATTTGGCAAGTTACGCATTATTAGTAACAATATATAACCCGAGACTTTCTATTGCGCCTCTATAATTATTGTTTCAATTGCAATAGCCTAGTAAATTGCCAAAGACACTCGCTAATCTTGAAATTGAAAAGCTAGGTCCTATGTATCAAAATGCTCCAGTGGACAAATCTGCGCTGCATATAGGAGACCAACAATAATCTATATAAATTATGGACAAAAAAGTATGTAGGTAACAATTTAACTAGGCTATGTATATGCCCACAACAAAATTTGATCCACTCGACCGATTGCTCCCAAATTTTCCGCGAATACTTCTTAGTACCCGACCAAAAACATTTGGGAGGAGGTTCGCGACAATGGCGGCGCCAGGGGCTAGAGGGCTAAACCCCCTAAGTGTCGCTCAACCCCGCCCGAAAGCAAAAAAGCAGAAAATTTCTAAAATTTCTTTGTTCGTAAAAAGAAAACTAGACAGTGACCAACGGCAACGAAATCAACTACAAATACCGCAAAATGCACAAAGTAGGCCTACACATAATTAGTTTTTAAAAATTAGGAAATGACACATTTTTGGTGGGTTGAGCCCGGAAACCCCTACGACAGACCCTTGGGGTTTCCTATACCCATATGACAGTATAGTTATAAACTTGTTATAGGCCTAAACGTTTATGATTAGGCTATGATGATGATGATGATGATGATGATGATGATGATGATGATGATGATGATGATGATGATGATGATGATGATGATGATGATGATGATGATGATGATGATGATGATGATGATGATGCTGTCCATCCTCATTTCTGAGGGTCGGAGACCAGAGACAACGACAGCAGCTTCCTCCATTCCTCTCTGTCCTGCGCCCGTCTGACACAGTCCACAAGTGATAGTCCGGTCCAGTCACAGACATCGTCCATCCAGCGCCTCTTTGGTCTTCCCCGTGCTCTGGTACCCCCAATTCGTCCTTGTATTAGCAGTGTCGATATGTTGTCTGCCCTCATTAGGCTATGGTAAAGACGAAAACTGTTTCTTTAAAAAATTAAAAACATTTAATTTTTAATTTGTTATCCTGTTAGTCTGTACATCTGAAAAACGACTTCTTCTTGAAGCTTTTATGACTTTATCGTTCGTAAACAGCTAGCAAACAAGGGCCTGAAACGTGCTAGTCGATGTAAACTGCAAAAAATTGGTTGGTTTCGGGGTTCCGCCGCACACTCCGCTGGAGGAGCGTGCGACGCTTCCTCAGACCCCCTAGTCGGCATATGGGCTTCTTGCCTTCGGCGCTTGCAATATGAGCACCATCAAGGAAAATGTTTTAGATGGGCCTCCTGGAGGGAGGAAGGGCATAGGGGTTTAGCCCCCCCTCCGAAACCTGAAATCATGGCGCCGCCACTGGTTTGCGAACACAAAATCCTTACCCCTTCCTTTTAAAGGAGGTAAATTTACCTCTGCTCGCCTATGAGAACGCACGGCCATTACACCGTTCACCGTTCTACAATAATAGTTATCTAAGAATGATAGTTATCGTGTCACCATTGCTCCTGACGTAATTTCTTGACGTGACAGAAAGGCCAGAAACACGTAAGCATGCAATTCAAGCGCATTCACTAAATCCTAGTATGAACGTATGATCGCAGGGTAAGAGAAAATGACAAAGGTAATATTTAATATCGCATCTGAACGTTTATGAAGCGCCTCTTGAGCTGTTAACTATCAGTGTTTAATCTAGTCCCATCTCCTTTGTGGAGGGATTCAGGTTTCTGGGGGGCGGGGGAGAGACAACAGAGATCCGAGAGAAGGAGGGGTATGGAGAGAGTGGGATGTGCCCCATCAGTAACTTTTTATTTTGCACATCACAATGATAGCATTTTAAGCTATATCACCTTAACAAAATCGCTGTACTTTTTCGTTGCTGATTGCCCATTAGTGCCTGATTTTTCAAAATCATCTCAAAATATAAAAACTTTGTTGCAAATGACGAGTTTGGACAATACCCAAGGGGTCGTTGCATAATTACGTAACGCAGAAAATGACCATTTTCGACCAACCAACCCTGCAACGCTTCGTAATGTTGCCCTCGACCCACCCACCCACCCTCCCCAACGTTACGTAACGATTGTTACAAAAAATCAGTTGAGATTTAGGTCTATTATTGACTTATGTGAGCGCGTAATTATAATTTACTAGCTGGAGTACCCGGCGTTGCCCGGGAATTTTAAGATTCGGGCTGTTCCCCGCCAATCCCACCCTCCGTCCCTCCCTCCATCCCACCTTCCCTCCCACCCTCTTTCTATCCCTCCCACTCCCTCCCATCCACCCTCCCACCCACCCTCCCTCTCACCCTCCCATCCGCCCTCCCATCAAACTTCCCTCTCACCCTCCCTCCTACCCTCCCTCCCTCCCTACCACCCTCCCTCCATTCCACCCTCCAACCCTCCGTCCGACCCTCCTACCCACCCTTCCTCCCACCCTCCCTCCAACCCCCCCACCCACACTTGGCAATAAAACAGCAGGCCAGAAAAAGGGCCATTCGCATGGTATCGTCGATTCGTCGGTGGCTCAGCGGCCGGTTACCGTCCGCCCAAACCGGATGTTCCCAAGAACCCCAACCCACCCCACCAAAGCAGCGGGATTCGATTAAGCACTACCCCATGTCCTATGTTGATTTTAAAATTACAATCGAAATGTGTATCGCAGGGCATTTTTAGCGTCCAGTTGGACACAAAATGTGCAGTTCTAAATGGATTTGTGCAGTTGTAGAAGCAGGTCTGTACCGTTAAAAATAGTTGAAAACAGTTTATTGGCCTCCGATTGGAAGTAATTTACCATGCATGGAGGATGGGAAAGAAAAGAAGCGGTTGTGCAGTTCTAAAAATTTCTTTAAAACAGCCCTGGTGTATCGGACATCATTGTGGCCGCTCTAAGTTTATAGATAGACATTATTACGTGCGATTAGAATAATATAATTTATGCTACTGAAGTCAAGATCCGTGGTGTTACCGTGTCATCCATTATATTGTTTATCAACATTAACGGAATGATTAAATGTGTAAGACTTATCGGTTTTTTATTTACAGCATTTTTGCCCTCATAGAGAAGACTGAGACGACCACAACCGATAAATAACTCCAAGATCCTCTGTCGACCTGAAATTTCCTGATTCTGCAGACGTTGTTATGTTTTCAAGAACATACGATGCGGTCCTTACGAAAAACGGATATAATATTATGACAATATAATACAATATGACATGATCCCGAAGTGTGTATATTTATATATTTCATATTATATCATGAGCAAAATAAAGAATAATTCACGAGTATGCATCAGGATTCGACTTTATATTCTCTTACACTCATAATCAGGTAACCTATAGAATTTTATCACTCTTTACTGTACTGACAATAACTCGCAGTATTGCACTGCATGTATAATGATGTGTGCAGCTGTGGTGGGTGAACGTTGTTAACCGAGAGACGCGGACCTCCACAAGATATTTCAAATATGAACGCCACGCTTAGAGTTGACCAATTAAGGCAGATTGTGGTCATTCACAAAGCGCATAAAAATATGCAGAACAACTTAAACAGCAATCGTTTTGTTGATTACTGTAGAAAAGCACAGTTTGGTGACGGGACCATTCCATTAGGTGACTCATCTCAATGATCTCATAGTTTAAGTGGCTGATCTAAAATCCAAAGTTCCAGATATAAGATCCGGCGGGATCCGGCCGAACTTAAGCAATGGCTGTGCATACATACATACCTACATGCATACATGCATGCATGCATACCTACATACATACATACATGCATACATACATAATATACATACATATATACATACTTACATACATACATGCATACATACATACGTGCATGCATACATGCATATGTACATGCGTGCATACACGTATACATGCATGCATGCATACATGCGCAGGTACAGACATACACACATAGATACAAACGTACAACAGCGTTATATGCATATACATGCATAAATACATGCATTAATACATGCATGCATATAAATAATACAATACGTATAGGCGTCTTGTATGCATAGATAAAATAATCTATAAACTTCTGAAAAATCATTGGCCGGTCGGAGAAAGAAACAATCTTATTAAACGCTCATTAAACGCTCATCTGCAATTCAGATGAAGTGCTATCTAAGCGCAGGCCTATATAAACCTACAGTCTTCCGGTAGCACCTAAATCACATTATTTAAATATTATGTGCCCTGCCTTGAACGGCCTCGGTATAATTATACACACACGCGCACTCAAAAATCATAGCCAAAAAATATCATTACCGAAAGAGTTTTTAAAATCATTTATCAATATTAGAACCCGCAGAGCGCTGCCATCTGGTTTCAGTTCTGCAGACCAAATGCATTGACCTATATTATCTAGGCCTAGGTAAACCTAACACCATTCAACATTAATTTTCATTAGTAGGCTATACCACCGCTTACCAGGTGACTGCGGTGAGACATCTTGCGCATGTTGCATTTCGCGTAAAGTTTAGAAAGCTCGTTAGGTGCGCACGTACATGTAGGCCCTAACTCGTTGTTCAAACCTGAAGATATGAGGACTTTGTTGGCTCCTATATGCATCGGGCTGTCAGCAGTCCTGTTTGTCGTGGCTGGTTAGTATTTTCGAGTGCTAACGTTTTGACCAACAAGTAAAAGCAAAAACATACAACAGCGTTACATGCTTAATTATACATGCATACATAAATGCATTTATACATACGGGTTCTGATATTGACAAATGATTTTTAAAACTCTTTCGGTAATGATATCTTTTGACAAGGTTTTCTCCATTCAGTTCAAACTGGTTTGTTCCGAGAGAGGAATTCGAGTGCACAAAAAATGATCACAAATGACACAAACAATAAACAGTGCAATATAAACAAGAAGTAACTTTAACCTTAAATACTTCGAAAGAAGAAAGCTCTTGAGTGGTGTAATATGCCGAGCTAATTTCTGTCCAGGGTAACAGCCTCTGTTGTCATAGACCCTGGTCAAATCGGATCTATCCAACCTTCGAATAAGTGAAGAGATCCTTAAAAAGAGAGAGGTCCCGGTAAACATGAGCTACCACAAAGCAGCGATATTGTGTCAAGATGGCAGAGAGTGTTGTAGAATTAGGCGATAACAGAGAAAAGACGAGTGTGAATATTAGTGGAGATAAGAATAAAAATTAGGGCGAATACAGAAATTTTCGAAGGAAGGCCAAACTTTTCGGTCTTGGTCGCCGAAAATCGGACGACCCTTTTTTAGTCATTTGTCTCGAATTCCCAAGAAAAAGATACCATTTTATCTGCCAAAGTAGTTGATTACCTTTTTAGTCGTACGGACCTCGTATACGGACCTCGTGGGCTTGGGCAAGGCCTACGGAGCTACTCATGGGGGACACGTCAACTTTCCGAGCCTTAATAGCTGGTCAAAAAAGAAATTTCTAAATGTGGGCCATGGCCGATTGCCCCCCGGGAATCCACCTCTGACAAGAATTACTTTCTATTTCAAACAATGATGGCTCGACCTATAATCGAAACGTATGCGGCATAATCGACTCTTCTAAATGATCATCCTGCATCATATTCGCGAGTGCTGCGTTATGTCAGAGAGGTTGTCGACAGATTACCAGGTACCAGGAAGCCCGAGTACGGATTCGAGAGTAAGGGTTCGAGAGTATGTGTTCAAGAGAATGGCTTCGAGAATATCAGTTGGAGAGTGTGAATTCGAGAGTATGGATTCGAGAGTATGGGTTCGAGAGTATGAGTCCAGAGGTGCTTGGACAAAATGTCCTGGACAAAATGTCCCTTGAAAAAATTCCCTGGACAAAAAGTCCCCGGACAAAATGTCTCCTGATAAAATGATCCCCCTACAAAATGTCCCTGGACAAAAAGTCCCCGGACAAAATGTCTTCGGATAAAAAGTCCCCCACAAAATGTCCCTGGACTAAAGATTCCTGATAAAATGTCTGTGGACAAAAAATTTCCGGACAAAATGTTCCAGGACAAAAAGTCCCCGGATAAAATGTTCCCAGACAAAGATGTCCCCGGACACAAAGTCCCTGGACAAATTGTCCTTTTAAAGAACATAAAATCGCACGTTCTTTCACGAGCCTCTCTGTATTTTGACAGCAGTTTACCAGGTACCAGGAAGCTATGAACACTGTAATCCTGGGTGATAATTTGGCTTCCACGGCCCGGACGATACTTGTTCAAGGGTGGGAATGGACGCATGCAGCCCACTTCTCGGTCTGAAGCCACCCGAGTCACGACCCTGTCTACCCTCAGTGCACAGCGGTTGTTCACCGTACCCATAATCGCACTCCCTGTCCAGGGTCAATCGTAAGAGAGAAAACACTATTGAACTCTGTGTCGGAGTCCGACTCTGCCTCTTTCGTGGTGATCGAGTGGGCAGAACGTGACAACAAGTCCACTCTTTCTGGGGTAAGGGGAAAGTGTGACAAACCACCAAGGGCGGAAGATCGACTGTTGAGCAGCGGCAGAGACGCCAGCGAGTTGTTGGCGATCCAGCTCCACACATCGGTTTATGCCAGCGGAACCAAACCCCACGTGAGCTCCTGGGTGTCCGATGGGTCTGTACTCCTGCGGTCCATATGAGAAGAAAGGTTGCTGTTATTCTAGACTTGATGTCATCTACTGGGTGGCTAATGTCTATACGGGGGCGTCGTGTGTCTCTGGATCGGCGGTCGTGAACTGAAGAGGAGTTCTCCACCATGGATCATCTAGCCTCCTCCTTATCCTAGTACTGAGTGCTGGGAATGAGACCCTCCTGTCGTGCCGTGTGCTGATGTGCACTGCGATCATGTTTTGACACTAAACCTGGCCGACATTGAGAGTCCAATGGCATGTGGTGTCTGTAAACCCTAGGCATCGCGTTCATGACAAGGCCATACCCATTTCTAACCAGGTACCGGCGTCTGTTCAACGCAGTCGACTAAAAAGGGAGTGAGTCCCTGGTCTCGATTGCCCGCTGAACGAGAGGCACCCATGTCTAGGGTCAGCTCGGCTAGGCAAGCCGCTGCGAGCCTTCCCTCGAGAATCATCAACATGCATTCTAGTCCATCACGCTTGATAACTGGAACCAGTATGGTATCTTGCTGGAGGTAGACAGCCTTCTAGAAAAGATCGGTTGCAAAAGACAGTCAGGAACGGAAGAAGTACATCCACAAATTCTTGAAGAAGGAACGTTGGCAAGTGGTCGAGTTCTCATCGCGTGATACAAGCGCCAAACTGCAGACAGCAGCTGCGAGCGTGCCAAGATGCTGGCAACTAAGGAACATGAAAAACTTATTTTCAAAGATCGATCTCTCTTAATCAGAACTGCAACGTCAGTGCCAAGTAGCAGGCTCTCGACACTTTTCAGATGTGCTGAGAAACTAAGGACATGTTTTGCACGGCAAGCTCCCAACCCGGTATAGGCGTAGTCTACATCCTCGATTGTCTCATCAGAAAACACTTATGATTAGGATGATTTCTAAAAACAATCTAAATAACAAGCGATCCGGACCACACAATTTCAAACTAAGAGAACCTAACTAGTCGCCCTTGCTTGACGCATGTAAGTCGCAGTGTAGAGATACATTAGAGTGGTCCAAAAAAATGAACATTGAAATATATGAAAGGCATGTTGTTTTTTCTGTACATCTGATACAAAAAACCCACAGTGCGAAATATTAAGACACTGTGACTCTATCTTCAGGTCACTCACTGCTGTCAAAGTTTTAACATACTAACTATACATTGTAAACACTGCAATATAACTGGCAGGCCTCCAGTTAACGAGCACTGAGCCTTCCATTTTAGCTGTTAGCAATATTATTTAATTGACAGCATGAAAAGCAGCTGCAATTAGTGTTTTAATTGACTTCCAGTGTCTAATAAAAACTATCTAAGAATGCTGTCAGCATGTCACAATGTCGGTTCAGAAAGTCGAATTTGACCACGAAGATTACGATGAAGCTTCGCCACCTAGAGTAATGCTTAGTGTCTTCGCTCTTCGTCAGTAACACATTGAAGGTGCTGATTGTTGCAACTAATCTCAGAAATCTCTCTGCCACATCATTCACGACTTGGTCTGAAGGTCTAGGCCTACTTAGGAGGAAGATCCAGCAACGTCTCCTTGATACAAAGAGATTTCATAAACCTCCGGCTCTCTGTTATTTCCTCTCCTTTTTTCCCTTAGGAACCTACCTCTTGCATTCTAGGTTCTTCTTCTTTACTTGTGTCTTGATTATTTCTTTTCTCATTCATTAACTGCTTTTTGGAGAAAAATAAGAACCCAGCAAGGTCAATTTCTATATACCAGAAATGACAAATGAAATTAGTAAATGCCGCCTTAGTGATCTTCTCATATGCAGCTGTGTTGGTCATCCAGGAGAACCCAGATCCCTTATAAGAAAATAGGCTTACACAGGCACAGTTCTGAAAGTCTTCATGACCACGATGGCTGCGTCTTGGCACATTCTGCAGTCAGTTATTTAATAGCCTGAAATGCACGGACAAGCGGACTGTTATGATGAAAGACCATTGTTGATGATAAACGTTTGAATAGCAGGATATCGGGTACAGATGATGCAGCCAGCACAACTGTGAAGACTGTATCCAATATAGACTCTGTTGCGATATGTCTGTACAAGCTAAATGCGACAGAAGCCAACAAAATACAACACCGAACAGTTAGCAACATCCGTAATGGATCCCATGGCAGTGTTGGAAGCAGTAGAGTCAAATAACAGAACCTCAATAGGTTTTTCCCCATTTCCATTCTTCAATGATCTTCACAGCGACGTTGGTAATGCAACTGCAGTACCCAATGGAGGCTTTGTAACAGCAATGAGCTCATCGAATTTGATATTTGGACTTGAAACCAACAATTATTGACAAAAGGTCAACCCAGTGTGAGAATTGTGGAAAATAACTGGGGGTTGAACCATGATCCACTTTTAATTGGGGTTTGAAAAACAGACTTTACTATGGGGCACTAAGTAAGACTGGAAGCTGAAACGCCCAGTAATTCTCACCCTGGGTCAAGCTATGCGCCCTCTTCTTTCTTCTGTAAGGTCTGCTACAGTTACTTTACTATTCCAGAGTGGAACTAAGAGAACATCTTCCTTCTTGACTTCGTGGATGAAGGAATCTCTGCGACTGACGCTATATTGGTTCGCTTATTAACCCTGGCATGCCAAAGTGAGCTTTAAGAAATATACTTTGGGCCATACAGTATATTGGACTGCAATTAGGATGTGACTAGAAAACCTGTTAAAAATAATGCTGCGGTCCAGCGTTGAAACCATCTCAATTTATCATGGGGGCACGTGCCCTAATGCTCCCTTCGAGTCTCCTAAGGGTAGACCTATTTAAGTGTAGACCTGCTTATCAATGTTCTGAGAGGGACAATCAACAAATTTATGAAAATTGTTCTTGAAAAATCACTTTCCAGCCACATTAAGGTTGTCAGCAGCCCGATATTCAATTTTAAAAAATGCACGAAAAACCATTATATTTTGAACCCCATTTTGGAGGAGACCCCATGGTCAGATTTTTTCGGATTTTGGATATTTTATTCAGCAGCAAATTCTGAGGAAGAAACCGTTTAGAAAGCTTGTGTTACAATTTTTTCCAGGTCAAACTGCAAATTGCCTGCTGGACTATTAATATATAGCCCCCAAACCCCAACTTTGATGCTCGTGAGTGACCCCTAAATATTACATTTGTGGCATAAAATTTCACACAGGTACTTTTTGGACCAAAATGAACAAATGTATCAACATGCCTCAAAAATCCAAAAGAAAAAAATTTACATGCCATTTTGGACCAGTCTAAGATACATGTATTTAAGACTGTTTAAGAAACCTTCCAATTCTTCTTCCACCTTTCAATTATTCTGCCACCTTCTACTTCTTCAGCCATTTTCCAGTTCTTCTTTCAACTTCCAATTCTTCATACACCTTCCAATTCTTCTTCCACCTTCCAATATTCGACCTAAGCATCACCAACCCTAACAGCTTCAGAACTGTGCCACCTTAAATCCTTTGGTAGGCTTAACTGGCCTACGACCTCTATGGGACTACCCTTTTGGACAAGCCTTTTGACTAGACGCAGCGCTCGTGAATAAGCAGGTGTCCTGCACTTAGCTTTCGAGTGGCGCTTTAGAAATTTGAGGATGGCGATTGCGATTTAGATATCAAGAGAGTCTGCTACTACACCAACTGGTCGCAGGATCGTCCACTTGAAGCGAAATTTTCCCCTGAAGACATCGACCCGAGCCTTTGCTCTCACCTGGTTTTCGCCTCTGCTACAATGGAGGGCAACAGACTGAAACCACTCGAGTGGAACGATGACAACACGGCCTGGTCCAAGGGCTTGTAAGTATCTCGTTATCAATTAACGACATCATGACATGTGTGTATCATGGTATAAATCATCATTTTGCTATGGGCATCATAGCAAACAAATAATCATTCCGAAACAGCACTAGGCTACCTCATATCTCTAAACTGGGAGAAACATAATTATGTATGTCAGGGAAATAATAATAATATAAAACAATAGAAAAAACATTACATCGATAATAATGATAATTCAGAGGTAGGATTAATAATTATTATTTCTGGATGTGTGAAATATTAGATACGAGAGGTTTAACGACCTGAAGCAGATATCATCAGGCTTGAAGACTCTGTTGTCCGTCGGAGGTTGGGACTTTGGAACGGCCAAGATGACGGCCATGCTGAAGACGCCTGAAAATAGACGAGAGTTCGCGACGACGTCTATTGACTTTCTGAGGAAAAGAAACTTCGATGGCCTTGACCTTGACTTCGAATATCCAGGAAGCAGAGGAAGTCCACCGGAAGACAAGGTCCGCTTCTCGATGCTCCTCAAAGTAAGAAAAACCGCCAATCGCACATCTGTTCAATTTCGTTTCTGAATTGCATTTTCTTAATTGTCATTTCTTAATTGTCATTCATCAATTGTCATTTCTTAATTGTCATTTCTTAATTGTCATTTCTTAATTGCGATTCCCTAATTGCGTTTTCATAATTGCGTCTTCTCAAATGCTTGTACTTCAGTGGCGTAGACAAGGGGTTTAGGAAGCTAAGAAAAACATTGGCCTTGGGAAAAAGTTTTTTAAAAGGTTATCTATCCACTTAAATAAGAAAAAACAATTGTTTGTATTAACAAGTTTTTCTTACTTTGTTCCCTTTGTCACTTTATTCCCTTTTTATTTACTGTAATAGCCTACTGTTGGGTTGGTTGTCAGGAAGGGCATCCGGCCAGGCCATTAAATCCCCCCCATCATATAAATTCCTGGCTACGACACTGGTGTACTTGATTGAAATTTCATACAAAGCACTTGCGTTTTCTTAATTAGAAGATAGGCGTCCTAGAAGAGGGGTTATGGGCTGTGAGAGCAACAACCCTGAGGGGCATACTGAAGTGTATACTGTCAGCATATTGGAAACAAGATTCATTCAGATTCTCATGGCAGTGCAGTCAGGGCACTCGTGGGGATGCCGTGCTGGTGATAAGCTGATTATGCACCTCTAAGTGTCATCTTTCTGCCCTGGAATAGCCTGCGACCTGAACTTTTTCAAATTCAAATTCAAATTGTTTATTGACTCAGCTATAGGCCATTTAATGATTTAACATTATAGGCCTACTTTTTGCGAGACCCTCATCTAGCGCCACCCACCATATTTTATAGCTTTGGCTTACCACTTATTGTCTGTCGGTGATTTTGACTAACCGCGTGAATAAACAACAATGACCATTATTTAACGATAGTGTATGAAATCTGCAAAAACTAAAAAAAGAGAAATAAATAAATCGTTGGTTAAATTTATCCACACACCCATTAACTCAACGACGGAACTCAGAAAGAGGCTAAGCGCGTGACACTTTGCTTAGCTGAAGTAAGTATGTAAGTATATTCTGTAATATAACCAGCTGTAAAACAGCACTCTGGTGAACAGTATCTCATACAAAATTCGCTTAAGACATTTAAAAAACCCATCAAAACTACTGTAAACAAAGTAGCCTAATTTGTATGTAAACAGCATTCTTGTCGTATTATCACTCAAGATACTCACGAACACGACAAGTTCTGCATTATTATTGGATATAGGCCTATGTCTTATTATTTATTTATCGACTGCGTCTGCGTATATAGCACTGGAGCCGAAAATCTGTAAGCTTAGCCTATTTGAAGTTGGAGGTCAGGTTTTTCTAATGAAAAGTTATTGCATGAAGAGGACAGAGATACCATAGAGTTAAAAATTTGAAGGGAAATTTCCAATTCCCTCGTGTATTTGTGCCACTGACCAAAACATCGTGCTTGTCATAAAAGTAAGAATCCAGATTTTAAAAAACTGTTCTGCTCTTACAGACGCGTTGTATTGAATGCAAGCATCGTTGTGAAAACATTGTCTGATCATGTTGCAGGAACTTCGTGAGGCGTTCAACGGTGAAGGAGTGGCCACCGGACGACCAGCGCTTCTGCTGACGGTGGCAGTGGCTGCAGGAAAGGAGAACATCGATCGGGGATACGAAGTCAATGAAATAGCAAAGTAAGGCATGTGCGTCCACCATATAGGCCCTATTCATAAATCCATGCATTGGGTTCTATCCAGAGCTGTAGGCCTACTGGTAAATTTGAGGGGAGTACATGCCGGCCAAAAAGTCGACTTTTTTGGTCTAAAAATTCTGACGACCTTTTTTTAGTCACTAAATAAAATAATGGCAGACATGTCAGTAGAGATGCTACAAGCATCTGAAAATGGTTGCTTTTGCAAGGGAGGGCGGGCTCGCACTATCTCTCTCTGTCTGTCTGTCTCTCTCTCACTCTATCTCTCTCTGTCTCTGTCTCTGTTTGTCTGTCTGTCTGTCTGTCTATCTGTCTGTCTGTCTGTCATGTCTGTCTGTCTGTCTGTCTGTCTGTCTGTCTGTCTGTCTGTCTCTCTCTCTCTCTCTCTCTCTCTCTCTCTCTCTCTCTCTCTCTCTCTCTCTCTCTCTCTCTCTCTCTCTCTCTCTATCTCTCTCAGTGGAGACCCTGGTCTGAGGAACTTCTGCCTTGATTGAAATTTCAGCCCCGACTTCTTGATCTACAGCTTAGTGCCATAGGCGCAATCACGTCCTAAAAGTTGGGGGACCAAATGAATCACGTCCTAAAAGTTGGGGGGACCATAATGATAAAGTAAATGGGACCACTCAAAAGTTGGGGGGACGCGTCCCGTGGGTCCCATAGGGTGGTTGCGCCTATGCTTAGTGCGCTAACCGCTGCACTATCTAGTGCCGTCATCAAATCAATTCCAAAATCTTTGGTTGGATTTTTAGGACGAAACGTAGAAATTACGAGAATTGCTTTCGAGACGAGCAAAATAATTCTTCTAAATCACTTGATTCGCATCATTCTGTTACCAAGGTATGCGGATTACATTGGTCTGATGTCCTACGATTTCAACGGCGCCTGGGACTCAGTGACCGGTCACCGTGCACCCCTTTATCCAGATAGGGGCGACAACCAGGAGCAAGCCAAAAAGAATGTGGTCAGTATATGTAGCCAACGTTTCGTTCAGACTCCGTCACGGTTCGCACTCTGCCAGTGCCAGTCTCAAGCCTGGATAAAGAAGGAGGGCGACGCTAATAATCTTTGATATGGTACTGTCCTGAAGTGTGCAACAAGTTAGCTCATATCTGCATGTACATGTATAATTATCAAAGGCTCGGCCTTTGACTTGCATGCCGTGCATTTTCCCTTGTCTCGACTCGGTCTCTCTCTCTCTCTTTCTCTCTCTGTCTGTCTGTCTGCCTGTCTGTCTCTCTGTCTCTCTGTCTGTCTGTCTGTCTCTCTCTCTCTCTCTCTCTCTCTCTCTTCCTCTCTAACACATATTTCTGGCCATTTAGTGATTCACTTGATCGCCACTATAATTCGCTTTCTTCTTTCTTCTCTTCCATCAGTTTCCTGACGATGAGGCCCTTATAATGGAGTTTTTCCACAGTGTTCGTCCCCGATAGTTTCGCCCACCATGGTCAAGTTCATGATTTTGCATATACGCTTTAGGCTTATATGAGTCTCATTCATTCATTCATTCATTCATTCATTCATTCATTCATTCATTCATTCATTCATTCATTCATTCATTCATTCATGCATTCGTTCGTTCGTTCGCTCATTCACTAATTCATTTATTCATTGCAAGAACCTGTATAGCGCCATTTCATGAGACTACTCAGAAGCGCAGGGAGACTTACTCTAACTGTCTGATCAAAATAATTACAAGTCTAAAATGTCTTATAGGTATGTCAAGACCTATTATAGGACTTCAGACAGCTGTAACATTAAGCTAATAATTATAGTCTAATAGGCGATTATACAAGTCCAGCGACTGTTAAATAAGTCGAATAGCCTCTTTTAAATGTCTGTAAATCTTTTGCGACTATATGGTTGATGAGTGAAAAGTTATATAAATCTCTTAATTGAGTGAATTAATACAAGTGTAATGACCATTGAGAAGTGGCTGATAATTAGTTGAGCCTCGATGCAGAACTGTTATGGGCTCGCGTGCATTCCATGCCTCTGCTCCCAAAGAATGGAATCTACTTCCACTCTCTCTTCGTTGCTCAAATTCACTCCCTACCTTCAAAAAACGGCTCAAAACTCACTATTTCTCTTTGGCTTTCAAGCACATGGACCTTTAACTGCATCTTCCTCTGGCGGCTAACTATCCGCGCCTCAGATTCACACTTTGGTGTGACCTTGCGCGCGTAATAAATTTATGTAATAATAATAATAATAATAATTAATTATAACCGATTACACATAATTTATAGTCCAATGAATTATTATCATTGTCTAATGACCTATTTTATATGTCTAACAACCTACTATAACTGGCTAATGAAATGCTACATAGTCTATCTGTTGAGATTTATTTTCTGTCAGGAATGGGCTGCGAACTATTGGGTGTCATTGGGCGCCCCAAAGGAGAAACTCGTCATCGGAATGGGGACTCATGGAAGAGGGTTCACGCTGGCTAATAGTAGCAGCCATGGTCTTGGAGCAAGCGCTGTTGCACCTAATGCCGCAGGGAAGTACACAGAAGAAACCGGATTCTTAGCTTACTACGAGGTCAGCAGCATAGGGGGTATCGTTAAGAGGACAATCTAGGTCAAGCCTACTTAATATTCACAGGGCAGACCAATAGGAAGCGTCTAAAGTGTCAAGTGATCTAATTAATATTCATAGCCCAATCTAGGTCAAAAGATCATCGGGTGTATTTTATACTCATCAAGATAAATGATTGACTCCAGATTTTTCATTCAAGACTACTACGTGTCATGCTCATTGCTGTGTTCGAAATGGAGTGGGACTTTAAACTGTCTTTTTTAGCCTGCTGGATTGAGAACTCTTCTGAAGAGTCGCTATATAAATATTGTTGTAATGAAGGAATGAATGGATGAATCAAAATAGAAGCATTAGCAGAGAACAATGGCATTCTGATATCACGATCATGAGACTTGGGGTGGGTCCCGGTTGGTGTTACTGGTCCCCCAAGAAATAATAGCCGAAACACACTTAACTTCTAAAAAATAACTCGTTGCTCTGGACTGGTTCAGAGGAAACTCTTAAGATGGCGACCCTAAAATAATTGTTTCTTTGCTGGCTATGCCATTCATACCAATTTAATTCGTTTAAGGATGCCAAACATGTTCTGTTTATTTCCCACTGATCACTTCTGCCATAAATTATTCTCGTTTAGATCTGTACAATGATTGACAGTTCGGCAAGCAGAGTGTGGTCACGTGACCAAATGGTCCCGTACGTGCACAGAGGAAACCAGTGGATTGGCTATGATGACAAGATCAGCCTAGGAGCGAAGGTTGTCTGCTCCGGATGGAGTCTTAATTGTTAACAACTTAACACGGATTTGGTCAACTATCAAAACTTGTGTCGGTGATTGCTGTCTTTGTTTTCAATATTAAAATTGCATTGCTGACAGGTGATTTTTGTTGACGTTTCCGCGCCTCATATTCACATTTCGGTGTGACCTTGCACGCTTTACATGGATGGATCCAGATTTGACGAGGGCCTATGACAACAGAGGCCGTCGCCTTCAAAAAATTGCTTGGCATTATACAGCTCTCTTTTTTGCGCGCGTTACAAATTTATTTAATAATAATAATAAATAGGCTAGTAGATGCTAAAACTTGCATTGGTAGCCTAATAGTTGCCTTTTTGATAATTATTAAAACTTCTATTTGTGGAATAGTTGCCTTTTTTGTTTAATATTAAAATTTTTATTGGTGACAGCTGCTTTTTTAGTTGTTAAAACATTTATTAGTGATAGCTGCTTTGCTGTTTAGTATTAAAACTTGCATTGCTTACCGGTGCCTTTTTGTTTATGTTAAAATGTGATTTCATCAACGTCCTGTCAAAATGAAAGCATATAATATAATGATGATGACGACGAAGATGATGATGACTCTATATGATTATTATGAGGAGTAGTCGGTGGAGGAAGGGAGGAGGAGAAGAAGTAGTAGTATAGGAAGATGCCAAATTTAGATGATGGTGGTGGCAGGGGCGGATCCAGGTGGAAAATCCGGCCATGCCCCTCCCTCATTTCAAAAGTGCATAGGACGTGCCCCCATTTGGTGTCTACAAAGCTTTAGATCAATGCAGTGGGATAATACGAGGAGAGTGGAAAAAGTAGCAGCAATACGACTTACGACTAGAGAGGCCGTAGTATACTCCCAAGATATTACGACCAGATGACTAAAAAAGGTCATCAGATTTTTTCTGGCAAATATCACCGAAAATGTTGCCTCCCCCTTCGAAAATTTCTGTATCCGTCCCTGGGTGGTGGTGGCGAAGGATTATGAAGTGGGAGAAGACGCTGTGGTAGTTTGTGGTGGTAGTGCTGTTGCCACCACCGCCACCACCACAGTCGGCGGTAGTGTTGCTGTTGGTACTGGTGGTATTATGATGATGTTACCTCACAGACGTTAACCTGTAATTTCATGTCCTCTCTCTATCTTTCTGTCTGTCTATATCTGTCTGACTCTGTATCTGCCTCTGTCTGTCTGTCTCTGTCTTTCTATCTATCTACCTGTCTGTCTATCTGCCTGTCTGTCTGTCTGTCTGTCTGTCTGTCTATCTATCTATCTATCTATCTATCTATCTATCTATCTATCTGTCTATCTGTCTGTCTGTCTGTCTGTCTGTCTGTCTGTCTGTCTGTCTGTCTGTCTGTCTGTCTGTCTGTCTGTCTGTCTGTCTATCTGTCTATCTGTCTATCTGTCTATCTATCTATCTATCTATCTATCTATCTATCTATCTATCTATCTATCTATCTATCTATCTATCTATCTATCTATCATCTATCTATCTATCTATCTATCTATCAATCTATCTATCTATCCATCTTTCTGACTATGTGACTATGTGACTATCTGACTATCTGTCTATCTGTCTATCTATCTATCTATCTATCTATCTCTCGTATGCTATAGCTAGCAAAAATCATTGTTCTTTCTCGTTCGTCTCGCTGTAGGTGCGTTGGCTAATGAACAAGGGCTTTGGTGGTTGGATGCTATGGACGATAGACTTGGACGACTTCACAGGAAAAATTTGCTCCGAAGGTCGTTACCCTCTTTTGCAAGCCCTCAATTCAGCCATCAACGATATGGTGGGACCATCAAATCCGCCGATCACAAGTACGACTCAAAGGTATCCCTAGATATTCTATTTACAAAGCCGTCGTGTGCATTAGTTCGTATTTAGTAGGCCCACCAAACTTCATGCTTGTACCACAAAGTGAGCAGGTTTGTTTGTTTGTTTGTATGTGCACTTGTTATAGCGCCCCTTCAAGCTCTCTGAGCCTCTCTCTCTACTCAGAGGCGCTCCCGAATGCAGAGTGGACACTGCATCGGAGTTTCACGCCGAAGCGCTGAGCAATGGCGAGTGAAGGACTTGCCAAGGTCCCTACGCGGCGACTTTAGGTGGATTCGAACCTCGAACCTTCCGGCTTCAAGGCAACGACGCTACCACTACACCACCCCGCCCCACTAAGGAAAGGGTTCAGGAAAATGGTAGACACTCCGCCATGAAGATTACATGGATGCGGAATCGCTTCCTGCTACCCTCCCAAAAAGGATCCACTCAACCTTCCATTCGGCAGTTAGCGTTTGTAAGCTTAACAGTAGGACGTGACTGCGCCTTGCATGGCTGCCAATTGCCAAATTCGACTCTTGTAATTAACTTGTGATGATTATAGTTCATCGACGATTAAAATCAAACTGCTCTGTGTGAGTTTGATAATAAACGAAGATTATTATCATTGCCATTACTCTTATTATTATTATTATTATTATTATTATTATTATTATTATTATTATTATTATTATGAAAAAACCATCATTTATTTTCAAAACCAACAGAGCAACATCAACTGGCTGGAACTGATTAACGGTGAGCACTAGGCTAGACACTAGCAAAATGTGCTAATTGTATTCCCACAGATGCATGCAAAGCCTAATACATAATGCAATTATTGTTGGTATGGCTGGTCGTCCTCGACTCCGGTTGGTTGTGTGAAAGTGCCCCTGAATGCTATGGCGTTGAATCTTTGAGTGCATATCGATAGCCGTTGGAATAAGTGCACAGTCTCACGAGGGTCACCAGAAGCGGCGGTCAAACGGCGCCCCAGCTCAGACAGGAATTCGCGACCTGACCGATTGATGGGGCCCAGCGATTCGATGGCGATGGGGACGAAGTCGTGGGTGGCCGGGAGTGTTGAATATTTGGCGCACTTCCGGTTTGCGGCGTGTTCGGCTGCCCCACCGGGCATTGCAGCCGAAATGTTGAGGTAGGAGGCAGCACAGGTGTGGATGGATGTTGCATCCCATGCGACATACTTGCCCCTCGCCCAGGGAACCAGTGTTGCTCCGTCCGGTCTCTTGCCATCCGTGCGGATCAGGCCCGGTGGCTCCTTCGTGCTTGGAATGTCCGATTTTACCAGTGCTCTCCATATGATGTCATTCATGGCGAAGTGGTGTGCCGCTCTTCCCGCAGATCGTCTGCAGACAAACCCGTGGTTGCCTCCGGGATCGGCGGGCTCGCCACACTGGCATTGATGAGGTGCACAAAGATTGAGTCCTAACCGAAGACCCACCGCGACTCGCACGGCCTCGTTGCTGAGGCCCAAACCGCACGAGACCACGGGAACCGTCGAGAGCCAGTCTCCCGCGTGGGGTGATGCCACAGCGCCCAGCCTTGCCCGGCTTAGAGGGTCGGTGTTGGCGGACCACACTGCAACCTTGTCAGCGTCAGTCAGAGGCCTGTCCCAGGCCTTCTGGCTGGTAAGGGTTGGCTCTTCTCCTCTCGGACGCGTTGTTTCGCGGGCCTCCAGGATTTCCACCGCGTAAGCGTCGCTCCACGTATCCACGTTGAGCACGGCGTGCACGAGCGACTTGGTTGATGCAGCTGAGGCTAAATAAGCTGATGAAGCCAGCATCGAAACGCGTCTGAACCCGAGTCCGCCGTCTCTGATCGGAAGAGTGGCCTGGATCCACTGCAGATCGCTGAGCTCGATGTTAATGATCTTTTCCAGTCCAATCCGCATTTGTTCGTCCATCTTCACTAGTAAGGGATGATTCCAGCACGGTGCCACTCTCAAGAGATATGTCATTTTGGCCGCTCCAAAGCACGACCGCAGCAGCATCAGTGCCGCCTGAGCCTGGAGACATGCCAGGTCGCTCAAGGCCCGTTCGAGCGAATTGCTGTGCTCGAGGAGCGCTTCGTCCAGGGCCTCCCCTTTGAACAGTGGGGCGCCGAGGAGGACCAATGAATCGCGGTCCATCCTTCGGAAATCATCAAATTCCTCACCCGCTAGTTCGACCTCCGAGTAGTATTCGCACTTGTTTCTATTCAAACAGATGCCGAGCGAGGTTTCCAGCTCCTTCATAACGGACAGGTCATGTCGCATATCTTCCAGCCCTCCGCCCAGCGAGAGGTCGTCCAGGAAACCGAGTCTGAAACCGGACCGCAGCGATTGTAGGGTCGACTGCAGCGGCAGACAAAACAGCAGCGGGCCCAAAGGGTCACCCTGTTGCGGCCCCATCTGTGACCGTACCTCAAAGGGCCCAAACTGTAGAAGGGATTGCGCCGAGTACGCCTGATGGATGAATGCGTAGAGTTCCGGAATAGTGTCGTGGACTGTCTTTAACATGACGTCTCTCCGCAGGGTGTTAAAAGCGTTTGCAAAGTCGAGTTTTACAAAGACGTGATCCCGAGGCATATCCGAAACGTAGCTTCTGGCGGCGCGAGCTGCCGCCTCGGCGCCTCCCGATGCTGCTATGCCCACCTGGAATGGGGCGAAGAATGATCCCAGCCGAGTCAAAGCGTACTTGTTGGCGCACTTTGCTGCCAGTCTTCTCCAGACGTATCCGATCGCTATTGGCCGGAGCCCTCCTGACTTTTTGGACAGGGCGATGAGAGTGCCACCGAACAGTATCTCCCGTAACTCCTGCGGGCATTCGCCCCTCAGCATCACATTGATGAAACATGTGAGTGCCTGGAGGAGAGTTTCTGATGATTCGCGGTTGTTGAGCAGATCAAGCAGGTGCTGGGGACGCATTCCATCCGGCCCCCCGGAAGACCCAACCGGAAAAGATCTCACCGCGTCCGCAACCTCTTTCTCCGTCACTTGGAATGGAGCCGCTTGCGCTGCGTCTGGCAAATCAGCCAGGTTATCCGCCCAGTTGTCCATCGGATGCCTTTCCTGCATGGCTGCGAAGGACTCTGGCGACGCCTTGACCGGGTTATCTTGACTGCAGAGGATGCGGGTGGCGGCTCGAATATTGCCCTCCTCGAGTTTTGCACCAACCGCAGCCAGGCGTAGATCCTTGGCGCTCTTGTATCTTCGATCGGGGCCATCTTCCCGCTCGCCCTCGTCCCTTGTCAGCAGGACATCGTGGTTGGCGATCCGTTTCTTGATGATATTGGCCGTGTTTCGTCTGCGGCCCGCACGCGCTGGCTGTGTCAGGATGTTTGAAGCAAACCAGATCAGTTTGCGCCACTCCTCGATGCCATCAGGGTGATTGTTTATGGACTGCAGGATGTCGGAGAGGGCCCTGGAGCATGCGAACCGGGCTCCTTTCGGGATATGCTTTAATACTTTGCCGTTGTTTTGTCTCGGGTGCTGAACCAGACCATCACCCGCGACCCGGGCGTCAAACATTGACTCCAAATCTGCTGAGGCAACAGAGCGAAGACTCCGCGGGTCCACCGTTCCTAGCCCCCCATCGCCGACGACCGATACAGAGCCACCTTCGACCTGACCTCTTTGCGACTGCGCCGAGGTCAGCGGCGGCTGCCGTGACCCCGGGCACGGGCTGTTCCGTGGGCCGTGAACGTGTACAGTGCCATCGCGCAGGTGTAGCTGTCTGACCGCCAGGCAATGATTGCACACACCGCTGGCCTTGCTTGATGTGTGCACTTCACCAACGCTGGTCTGTGATTGGCTGGACCATCTCGGCATGGCTCTAACCCGTTTTATACTGATTTATCCTGGATGTAAACAAATTACGTTTCAAATGACCTTAAGCAAACGACTTTAATGCGTTGCTAAGCAACACGCATTGTGACGTCATAGAAAGTAATAACTGTTTTACCGGTTTCTTAAATCAAGTAATAATCCAGTCTCCAGCTCAATGTCCGCAAACTTAACTTACAGCCATTCAAAATTCTGAGTGCAACTTAATAAAATATCCAGATATTCCATGTCCTGGAATCAGGAGAAAAGCAACGGTATTAAAAACGAATTCTGACGATATCTTTTGTAATTTCTGTCATTTTGTGCTCATCCTATAGGCAAATGCAACAGTCAAGGCTAAAGACATTCTATAGGTATTATATTGTATTTGATCTACTGCTTCTTGTACCTGATAGCGGTGTGTCTATCAGTTTTTGTTACCATTAAAACGAATATAATAATAATAATAATAATAACTGCAAAAAACGTCAAATCTCCGAGAGCGCTAAAACCAGCGACTGATTTGCAGCGCTACGGTTGTCATTATTATTATTATTATTATTATTACCATTATTATTATCATTATTATCATTGTTATTATTGTTATTATTATTATTATTAGTCTATTATTATTATTATTATTATTATTATTATTATTATTATTATTATTATTATTATTATTATTTTCACTATTATTATAATACAAGCACTTATTACTTTTAACAAAAGTTCCGAATAACTAATAATAATTATTATTTTTATTTGTTATCATTAATGTCTGGAATTACGCTTGCGATTCATGCTGTGTAGCACCACCCTAATAGCCATCTATTTAGCCGAAAATTGTTTACTTTACAGAAGCATATCTACGACTACTACTGCATCTAGGCCTACAACTTCAACTAGTAGGCCTGCTCCCGCTGCCCGAGTAGCAATCGAGATTACTACTACATCTAGTCCTACAACTTCAACTAGTACGCCTACTACCACTGCCGGAGTACCAAGCACTCGGTCAAATGGTAGGGTGTTTCAAGCTGAACTTACTTCGTAGGCTTCGTGCTAGTAGAATCACACCTGATGAAGGAGAAGAAGAAGAAGAGGAGGAGTGGTCCATTTTAAACTTTTGGTTCAAATCAAAACATTAGCGACTTCATGTTTCTTTGCCTCGGCATACGAGTACAGCTGGCAAGACCTCTCCATCGCCATCTGATCCTTCCACTCCAGATTCCACGTATACCCGGTAGCGGGAGGATCAAACGAATTGATGGACTTGACAAGCATCGCCACAGAGAAATTGACTGGGCGAAATATATATATATATATATATATAATTATGTATTATATAGATAAATTACATATATATATATTAGTTATCATTTTATATATAGTGGTGGAAACATTTGATAACAGACTGCATCAAATGCAATGGAAGTATAAAATTATTCTTTCCGAGCGAAATTTGATGCTACAAGACGTTCCACCAGATAGATCCTGGTAGTTATATATAGTCTACGCATAGACCTACTAGATACACTGTGTATACGTTCATGTATACACATATACTAGACATGCTATGTAAGCGTGTAGTATAGCATCTTCGTTTATTGACAATTCTAGATGTCGCACCGCATCCAGGCTGCAGGTTATATTATGATAAAATATAAGAATGTTTGATACCTGTATCATAAGTTTTCTCACAAGAAAGGTTTGTTTGCTACTTTGTATATGCCTACCAAGACCCGGAAATAGTTGTATTTATCAAGTGCGACATGTGTTTCTCCGTCTCTTTTCCGTCAACTCTTGAAAACTATTACTTTTCGATCGAACGTGGTTTTCTTTGCTTAAAATAAGAATCGCCTCCTATTCAGATGTGTCTCTCTGAAAAGGCGCTGGATGCATTTTAAAATAGAAGTGGGGGCTATGCCGCATTGGATAACGCATTGGCATGTAGATAAGCGGAAATGAGTTCGAAACCTCCGTACAGGATATAATATTATGCGGGCTTTGTAGACTGTTGTTAGCACCCGTGTATTGCAGGCAGTTTCTTCCGTTAGTACTGTAGCCAAGAACTGTGATTTGTGATCAGTGTTCTTGGGAATCGTTTCAATTGCATAACTGTACACTGAAAGGAAGTTATTATTGTCATTATTATTATTATTATTTCATTATTATTTAAAAAAATTATTGTTATATTATTATTATTGATTACCACTACACATCTACACACTATGTGCAAATTGCAGGTAATCCATGTGCCAACGCTGATCGGAACGTTCCGACATATCTAATATATCCCAGCAACTGCACTAAGTTCATTCAGTGCGGCAATGGATTGATGTATGTTATGTCATGTCCATCCGGGATTTTCTTCGATCCAAAGGTGTTCGTCTGCAACTGGTCATGGGCGTTGACTCCAGAAAGACGACGGGAATGCTCCATTGCATGATTGCAACTAAATTATGAACAATACGATGTTCAGAGTCTCAATGTATAGATCGGTTACCGGAAGTGTAGCTTTTGCATTAAACATGGAGACTATATTAATGGTTTAGATGACTTAGTCGGCTTTCACCGTTTCTACAACTTATTACCGTGCAATGAGCTGGCTTACCAAGAAATTAAAACTCCTATAAGCTTATTCCTACATTGCAAGCCTATCTGTCAAAACTTCGCAAACTTAGACTCGCGCTCTGCGTGTTCATCAATTTAGTAGCACGACCTTGACCTTGACCCACTGCGCACGAGCACACGACAGTGCACGAATATCGATACAGATTATTAATCAGTCAGCATCAATGGCCCCACTGAATCCCAGTTCATGTCGGTTCCCATCGATTTTTATTCACACAAAAGCTGAAGATGACTTAACTGCATGGGCGGAGTTTGGTTTCCGTTCTTGGAGGGGCTAAAGCCTTCTTGGGGGGCTAAGCCCGGGAAAAGAAACCATTTACACGGTAAAAAAATGAATATGGGTCTTCTTGGGGGGGCTTAGCCCCCTAGTCCCTGATAAACTCCGCCCATGCTTAACTGACACGTCGTTCAATTCAGAGCTAACATTAATCTAATCAGATCATAATATAGGCATGTAGGCCCTAATAATGCGTTCTCTTACACTAGGCCTACATGTGAATGTACGAATGTATACGCCCTATTGACACATTAACCATGACTGTTGCCGATGGTATACGCGGGTATGAAGCGTGTACTACTGTACTTAACTCACAAATATTTGTGTTTAGCGCAGGGCTTTTTTAACGTGCAGTTGAACACAAAATGTGCAGTTCTAAATGGATTTGTGCAGTTGTAAAAGCACTTTTGTGCCGTTAAAACTAGTTTTGAAAGGTTATTTTCCTCCGTTTTGGAGTAATTTACCATGGATGATGGGAAAATAAAGAATGGGCTGTGCAGTTCCAAAAGTCCTTTAAAACAGCCCTGGTTTAGTGTAGCCTACTCAGCCCTGCACACGAGAGTGCACGCTAGAGTGTTCAGAAAAAAATAATTTTGTATGAATGACATGCATAGGGTATTAAAATGTGACATTTGTGCACACAATAAACCTACAAAAATTCTACATCCATATCTCAATGGCAAATGACCCCTCAAGAGGGTGCAACTTCTTGAAAAAGTGCAAAGAAAAGCGATATTTGGGCAAAATTCAGTTTTTTTAAGAAAATAGTTATCCGCTATTTCTCAGTTTTTCCAAATCAAATTCTTGTCATTCCATAATACTTATCTACTTTCTTTTCTTATATTATATATTTATTGTTCTATTATCTATCATTGATATTCAATGCTGATTGATGAACTGCTATGTATTGGGTAGCATGGACAGAAAACCCCATGCCACATCTGGCAATGCACACAGTTGCCCGGCCCTAAAAGCAGTAGGTATCAATGCCAATGATCGGATTCTGTGCACAACTTCAGTGTGAGGCCTGTAAGAAGACCTGTTCTTCCACTGAGCAAGGCATTAGAGGAAATTTCTGCCATAAGGCAGTTGTTCATTTCGATGGTAGCCTAAGCTGCAGCCAGGTGATGAGAGTGCTAATGCTGATCGCATGGTGGTTGTTGTGTCTGGCTTAGGAATTGAAAAAAAATCTTCTAACCATTTCAAACTGCCTGGCTCTGAAACTGGTTTCCTTATGGGAATAAAATTACTGAAATACTAAAGGAGGAAACGGGTATCAGGATGGCTGGCTGGGTTGACACAATCAGTGGTAACACAGGAGTTCACAGTGGCACAACAGTCATTGTTAAAAAGGCCTTTGACAAATGCCTATCATTTTTGGTTTGCAGACATCACAGGTTTGAATTGATTGCAGCATGCTGTTTTGATTTACTCTTTGTCTCTACTGGGCCTCAAATTGCAGTTTTCGCCATGTTCAAACGTCAGTTGCCTCTCACTGAACACAACAAATTTGGTTCTTTCTTTAAGGATACAAAGGCTGTTGCCTGGCTTACAGTGAGAGGGTATGGCTAGAGCAGAACCACCAAGCTGTGGTTCACTGGTTCAGTTTTATGTGCACTGCTCAGCAGAGTTCAGACAACCAGCTGGTGCAAGACCCCTCAGAGTTCATAAAGGCTCAGCATTACTGCACTTGATGAGGCTACCCATAGGTTATTGGTGATGTTGACAGCATCCAATTCAATCTAAATGGGGCATATCAAAGGGCCTATCTTCAATTGCTTGAAGATACATCTTTTCCGATGAATGCCAAAGAACTGTAGGCTTACGAGAAGGATCAGCCTGTTTATTGTAGCCCTGCACGTTGAGGCATGGTTCACTGTACCCATCACCTGAGATGTTACTTACGATCTGTGTATGCTATAGAACATGGGAAAAGTTCACAGCATTGAGACCCAAGCTTCAGGTGTAGCTTTTAAAAAATGAAGAGGCATCTCTGGTATGTCAGCAAAGAATAAACAGGATTGTCCCTTTTTCTGACAAGGTCTTTGCTGACGAGAAGAAACAAACAGTTTGTGCAGCATATACACAAGTCCCAGAAGAAAATGGATTTATGGTTTGTTAATCCAAAGACTGTCAAAATTTTCTCTCTTCTGATCGCAAAACGAGGTTGCAAGGATAAGACGAGAAGAACACCAACATTCCAAGGACATTGTTGCTGCACTTTCTGTTATTAGGCCTACTGACTTTGTTGGGCGTGCAGTAGAGTTGGCAACTGATTTTAACTTGGCCCTCACAGGCTCACACATGATGAGCAGCAAGCAACGACAGCTCATCTCCCAAGAAGCTGAACACCACTGAAGGCCTACTGCCATACGGGTACCGCAGATTTTCACTCTTCAGCTACAGTAGACCTATAGAGGTCCTATAGGCCTAGACTTTATTTTTATGTAAAAAACATAGACACTATACTACTTTGTATTGTTACACAGCACTGCAAAAAGTGTTGTTTGTTTACTGTAGTCTGTATTGTGCGACAGTAAATGATATAATGCATTAAAATTGTGATTTTTTTATTTTAAAGAAAAAATCGCACTTTTTGAAAACTTCACTAGCTTTGAGGTGTCACTTAACATGATCCCAAAGCCAAAATATTTTACTGAGTAGTTCAGGACACCAAATGTCACAAATCCAGAGGGTATGCGAGGTGATTATTTGAAATTATTTTTTCCCCATAGGAAAGTTGAACACTCTAGTGCACGCGGGTAAACAGATTTTAGCGTATACTCACCTCGCAAACAGGGCTGTTTTAAAGGAATTTTTAGAACTGCACAACTCCTTTCCCATCTTCCATCAGAGGACAATGACTTTTTGCTGGTTTTAACTGTACAGAAGTGCTTCTACAACTGCACAAATCTGATTAGAACTGCACATTTTGTGTAGGCTACAACAGCACGTTAAAAAAGCCCTGCTCGCAAAGATTAGTAGCCTATAAAGCTTGTTAAGACATAGGCCTACTGTATACCTGAACCAAATCTTCAATTTCAAATTTCTTTATTTTTGTTCACTTAGCCTAGCGAGTTGCAAAGCAATTTTAAAATTCACATAGCTAATCAAGGGCAGGATAAGTAGCGTTTTCTCCGATCCCAGGTGAGTACAGCGATATTGACTGATATTCCTTATGCGATTATTTTGTCCAAAATCTTAAGCGACCTCAATATTAGCGACGCCAAAAGACATTATATCTATGAGTCCATACAGAAATGATTGGCGTTTTAACTGGGCAACAGGCTATATCTATTAGTCAATGTTACATACTTGGCCATCACCAAGAAAGCACTGGATATAGATAATATAAAATATATATTTACTTAGGCTAATTCACGTCAAAAATGGTAGCCTACGCTGCATACTTATTTACGTTTCGTCATAGACTGTTGCAAACGAGCAGAATTTCTAAGTTATGGATATATTCCTGGTTAGTTAATTGATCGATGTAGGCCTACTTATACGCACGCGCGCACATAGATTCATGAATATGATATTGCATATATACATGCCTACAAGCATAGGTGAACACATTGCACACATACATGTACAATTGTACATACCGGTATACACAAAAAAACAATCATACATACATAGTTACATGCTTACATACATGCATGCACACATGCATACATGCATACATAAATACATGCATACATACATACAAACATACATACATACATACATACATACATACATACATACATACATACATACATACATACATGCATACATAAATACATGCATACATACATACATACATACATACATACATACATACATACATACATACATACATACATACATACATACATACCAAGATACATACATACATACATACATACATACATACATACATACATACATACATACATACATACATACATACATGCATATATTATATATATGCATATATATATATTTATATATGTATTATAATATATATATATATATATATATATATATATATATATATATTAGGGTCGACGTATCGACGTCTTGGTCTATGCGTGGATCCATGAATAATCTATAAACTTCTGAATAGCCAATTGTTATAATTATCATCATTGGTCTGTGGGAGAAAGAAACTGATATCAAGCAATCTTGATAACCGCTCATCTGCAATTCAGATGATGTGCTTATAAGCGTCTAAGCCTACGTAGTCTTCCCATGGCACCCAGATCACATTATAGAAACATTACTATAATGTCTTGCTTTAATTAACAGCTTTGGTAGGCCTATGCCTAGGCCTATTATAATTATTCGCTCTCACACACTGTGGTCGTCTGAGTGAAATCATTAAAACATAGGATATTATCACCGACAGATTTGTTTATCAATTATCAATTTTTAAAATGCTACCATCGCGATTCAGTTCTGCAAGACCAGATGTATAATGGATCTTAGTAACGTCACTCGACATTTCATTTGTATCACCGCTTAGCAGTTCATTGCGGTGCGGCATTTTGCGCTTGTTGCATTTCGCGTGAGGTTTAGAAATCTGGTTAGGTGAACTTGTAACTCGTTAATTTGAAACCTGAAGAAATGAGGAATTTGTTAGCTTCATTATGCGTCGGGTTGTCGTCAGTCATGTTTGTTCTGGCTGGTTAGTATTTTCTCATGCTCAGGTTTTCCAAAAAAAATCGATTCAGTTCAATTCGAGAAAACGAAAAATAATCAAAAATGACACAAAAATAAACAGTGCAACGAAAACAGGAAGTAGCCTAACTGTAACCCTTGAATAGGTGAAGACATAGTTGTAAAAAACGTTTTTTTCCGTTTTTTATTCTCTCGTTTTTTATTTCTCCCATCGTTTTTTTATCGTTTTTTATTTTTTCTTTAACTTTATTTATTCATTTATTTCTGTTATTATTTTCTTAAATTTTAATTTTTTCTCATATTCCTTATGTTTTCCGCCAACTCTCAAGGATTCAGCTAACTAAAGTCATTATTTCATCGTTTAACATCATCATTTAAGAGATAGCCTGCGTGTAGTAGGTTCCTAATCAATGTTTTCAAGATTAAAATGCGGTTTTAGATGTAGAAAAGTCAAATTATTTACCGTTTCCGTTTTTTATCGTTTTTTGTCGTTTTTTATTTTTTCGAAAAAAACGACGTTTTTTACCGTTTTTTATTCCGTTTCCATCGTTTTTTACATCTATGAGTGAAGAGATCCATGAAAAAGCCAATTGTTGAACCTGGTCCGCCACAAAACAGGAATATTTTATTCACAAAGACGGCAGAGTGTGTGGCAGACTTAGGCGATAAAAAGAGAAAAGACGAATGCGGGTATTGGTAGACATAAGCATTACTATCTACTTCAGGCAATGTGGCTCATGTTCAATCAAACCGTAATCGTCTCTTTAAAATTTGTAAAACATCATCCTGCAAAGGTTGTCGACAGATACGAAGTCAACTCTTCTGTATCACAGGGCCAACAATCGGGTTGCAGACCATTCTTTCGATCGAATGATTGATTGAATGATTGGTTGTTTGGTTGGTTTATTGATTGATTGATTGATTGATTGATTGATTGATTGGTTGATTGATTGATTGATTGATTGATTGATTGATTGATTGATTGATTGATTGATTGATTGATTGATTGATTGAAACTGTTTTCTAGTGTTTCCTGAAGGTCTAACTTTCGGCAATTGCGTGTCTAAGTGTATCGCTATCAAAGTTGTTTTGAATATGGTAGCCGAATGGATTGGATATCCTACCACCCAAATACCGGAGTACGGATTCGAGAGTATCGGCTGGAGAGTATGGGTTGGAGAGTATGAGTTGAGAGTATGGGTTGAGAGTATGGGTTGGAGAGTATGGGTTGAGAGTATGGGTTGAGAGTATGGGTTGGAGAGTATGGGTTGGAGAGTATGGGTTGGAGAGTATGAGTTGAGAGTATGGGTTGAGAGTATGGGTTGGAGAGTATGGGTTGAGAGTATGGGTTGAGAGTATGAGTTGAGAGTATGGGTTGAGAGTATGAGTTGAGAGTATGAGTTGAGAGTATGGGTTGAGAGTATGGGTTGGAGAGTATGAGTTGAGAGTATGAGTTGAGAGTATGAGTTGAGAGTATGGGTTGAGAGTATGGATTTAGAGTATGGGTTGAGAGTATGGGTTGGAGAGTATGGGTTGGAGAGTATGAGTTGAGAGTATGGGTTGAGAGCATGACTTGGAGAGTATGACTTGGAGAGTATGGCTTGGAGAGTATGGCTTGGAGAGTATGGGTTGAGAGTATGGGTTGGAGAGCATGGGTTGGAGAGTATGGGCTGAGAGTATGGGCCGGAGAGTATGGGTTGGAGAGTATGGGTTGAGAGTATGGCGTAGAAGGCATGGGTTGGAGAGTATGGGTTGGAGAGTATGAGTTGAGAGTATGCGTTGAGAGTATGACTTGGAGAGTGTGGCTTGGAGAGTATGGCTTGGAGAGTATGGGTTCGAGTCTTCACTCAGACGATCACAGTGCGAGGAGCTTTATAGCAAGTCCTTCACGCACGATTCCTCAGCGCATCGATGATCAGCGTCACGGTTGATGTGTTGGCCGCGAGAGTAGACTACTTCTGAACTTTGGAAGAGTAGCAATAGGAGACATACAAAATTATTGTGTTGATGTCAAGAAAACCTTACCATTGGCCCCAGCATAAAAAAAGTCGCAGTGTAGAAAAATGTCAGTCTGTTGCCAGAAATCATATCAATATAGATCTATGATGATTCAGATATGAAGAGAGTCTGCTACTACACCAACTGGTCGCAGTATCGTCCGCTTCCAGCGAGGTTCTTCCCTGAAGATATCGACCCGAACCTTTGCTCTCACCTGGTCTACGCCTATGCCACGATGGAGGGCAACAGACTGATGCCAATTGAGTGGAACGATGACAGCACAGAATGGTCCAAGGGCTTGTTAGTATCGCGATATCAGTTAATGACATAATGACATGTTGGTATCATGGCAGGAATTATGATTTTATTGTAATATATTAGTATCATGATATCAATCAATGACATCATGGCATGTTTGTATTATGGTAGAAAATATCAATTTATTATGATATATTTTATTATGATATTATATCAGTATTGCGATATCAATAGATGGCATCTTTGTATGTTGGTGTCATGGTAGAAATTATAGTGGTAGAAATTGTCATGGTAGAAATTACCATAGTAGAAATTGTCATTTTTCTATGATATAATATTATTAGTCTTGCGATATTATTTTTAATGGCATCATGCTAGTTGTGTCTGGCGTCCTTGTAAAGGCATGGCTTGCTATAGCGCCATACAAACTGCCATTTTTATTGTTATTATGACATGCTGGTATAATGATATAAGTTGTCGTTTTGATGATGATGCTGTCCATTCTCATTCCTGAGGGTCACAGACCAGAGACGACAGCAGTTCCTGTCGACAGCAGTTGTCATTTTAGCATCATATAATCATATCGTGAAATCAATAATAGCTTCGTGATATTTTGATAACATGCTCGACCAGCAACGATTATTCAGAGGTGGGCCTAAAAAATTACTATTTCCTGTGTGTGAAATATTAGATACGAGAGGTTTAACGACCTGAAGCAGATATCATCAAGCTTGAAGACTGTGTTGTCCGTCGGAGGTGGGGACTTTGAAACGGCCAAGATGACGGCCATGCTGATGACAGCTGAAAATAGACGAGAGTTCGCGACGACGTCTATCGACTTTCTGAGGAAAAGAAACTTCGATGGCCTTGACATTGACTTCGAATTTCCAGGAAGCAGAGGAAGTCCACCGGAAGACAAGGTCCGCTTCTCAACGCTCCTCAAAGTAAGAAGGATCGCCAATCGCACATCTAATCAATTTAGTTTTCTGAATTGCATTTTTTAAATTGTATTTTATTAAGCAACACTGACGTTTTCTTAATTAGAAGACAGGCAAGCCCGCATAGGCAGGATTTTATTTCGGGAGGTGTTTTCCGAGACCTTGAGCAATTAAGCTGGCAAGCAACCGAATCAGCTGACTAAGGGGTTTTGAGTATCGTCGTGAGCTGTCACAGCTCTTTTCAGTCTACTGTTAAAATCACATGGAAATGAGTCTAAAAATGAAGTCCCGTTAGATCTTACACCGTGTGCTAGTAAACGCATTGTATAATTGTTACATTCAGGGCTTAGAGTGTGCCTGGACCGTCATGGACGGCGTCCATGCACTTGTTTTAAAATCTGAATGCCGTCCAGCCACTTATTGGCGAGAACAGACTGGAAAGATAAGGGGCGTCCAGGCACTTCTTTAGGAGAGGTAAGGGGCGTCCAGGCATTTATTTTTTCCACACTGTAGGCACTGCGTGGCTACATTATTTTATTTTAGGGGGTTTCAAGCACCCAAAACACCCCCAGCTACGGCCTTGAAGACAGGCGTTCTATGAGAGAAGCTTTGAGCAGTGAGAGCTCGAGACGCTATAACAACAGCGAGAAATTAATTTGCGCCACTAACCAAAACATTGTGCTTGTCATAAAAGTATGAATCCAGATTTTTTCCCAATTGATCCGCTCTTACAGACACGTTGTATCGAATGCAGGCATCGTTGTGAAAACATTGTCTGATCATGTTACAGGAACTTCGTGAGGCGTTCAACGGGGAAGGAGTGGCCACCGGACGACCAGCTCTTCTGCTGACGGTGGCAGTGGCTACATGGAAGGAATACGTCGACCCTGGATACGAAGCCAAGGAAATTGCAAAGTAAGGTGCCTGATTGATTGACTGACTGACTGGCTGACTGACTGACTGACTGATTGATTGATTGATTGATTTATTGATTGGTTGGCTGATTGATTTACATCAGCGGTTTTCTGTTCATTTGCTCCCACAACTCACACATTCCTCATCCTTCCATGCAGGCCAGTGCTACTGTGTTTCATAAGTGGATCTTTCAGTGATCATCGTGATTCAGTGTGCCAAGGCAGATGTTACGTCAGTGTGTTCAGCCTTCCATCAATCGAACATTTCGTCAAAGTAGAATCTTTGCCTTAGGCGTAGTTTATGGTAGTGTGCGTGACTTGATGCTATAGTCACCATCCGAAAGTAAAAGACTCTTTTCAGCATTCCGTGTAACCCACGATGGAAGCAGTCTGAAGCCTCCTGAGGGTCGGTGGCGTACATTCTATATAATATACTACCTACAATAGACGCTATAATAAACACTGCAGGTGTATCAAAGTGCTGGAGTGTGGGATGGGCGGGCGGGTACCCTCATTCTGTTCATTCTTCTCGGATAAAGTCTCTTCCCTTCGCTTCACACTGCAGTCCCTTCTTGATTCACAATCCCCCAACACCGATACATCTCCGCTTCCAAATCCTACTCCTCCTGTCTCTCAGTCACCTCTTCCAATTCTCGATCCCGCCTCTGAAAATGAAGTGTCACTCCTGTTAAATTCTCTTCCCAACAAACAATGTGAATTAGATCCCATTCCTACTGCTCTCCCAAAAGACCTCGCCTCAGTCCTCATTCCTATTATCACTAAAATAATCAATCTTTCACTTTCCACTGGCAATTTTCGAATGGTCTTCAAGCAGTCCCTCGTCACTCCTCTTCTGAAAAAGGCAAATCTTGACAAGGAAAATCTGTCGAATTACCGACCCATCTCCAATCTTTCTTTTCTATCTAAATTAACCGAACGAATTGTCCTTTCCCGACTAAACGATTACCTCTCCTCCAACTCACTCCTCAACCCCCACCAATCTGGCTTCACTAAACACCACTCCACAGAAACTCTACTTGTCTCTCTGTATAATAAACTGGTTTCTGCCGTCGGTCATCAGCAAGTCTCCTGCCTCTGCCTCCTCGACATCTCGCTGCATTCGACACCATCGATCACAATCTTCTTCTTAACCGACTCTCTTCGTCTCTTGGCGTCTCTGGCACTGCTCTACTCTGGTTCCAGTCCTATCTGTCTTCAAGATCCTTCTCTGTTAAAGCCTCTAGTCACTGTTCACAACCCCTTCCAATATCTTGTGGCGTTCCACAAGGCTCCGTCCTGGGTCCGTTGCTCTTCATTCTCTACACCACTCCTCTAAGTCATCTCATAGAATCATCGTCTGTTGATCACCATCTCTACGCAGACGACACTCAACTCTTCATAGGCTATCCTTCTCCCCATGCTCTTTTTCCAAATCCATTGCTCAACTTCTCAATGTGGTCAATCTAATCTCTAAATGGATTTCTTCCAACCTCCTCTGCCTCAACCCCTCCAAAACAGAGTTCATCATTCTTGGACTTCCTGACCGAATCAAGAAAATCCCAGACCCTTCAATACATCTATCGACTAACTCTTCGTCTCTTACCTTTACTTCTGATGTTCCTGTCCGCAACCTTGGTGTAATGTTTGATTCGCATCTCTCCTTCTCTGACCACATCTCTAACCTATCGCGTTCCTGCTTCATGCACATCCGGGACCTCCGTCGCATCCGACATATGCTCGATTTCAAAACAGCTTCTACCATTGCGACGTCCATCGTCCACTCAAAACTTGACTATTGCAACTCTCTGTTCTTAAGCCTTGACTCCTCACAACTTAAGCGCCTCCAACTCATTCAAAATTATCTAGCTAGAACCGTCACCAGAACACCCAGACACCATCACATCACCCCCATCCTCAAGTCACTTCACTGGTTGAAAATCCAAGATCGAAACCACTTCAAAATTCTCTCCTTAACCTACAACTCTTTGCAATGCTCTCAGCCAAGTTATCTTCGCGAACTCTTCACCATCCAGCCTACCCGTTCTACACGATCATCCGCCTGCCTTACACTTTCTCGACCCCGGTCACAAGTCATCTCAAGTTCTCCAACCGAGCCATATCCATCTCAGCTCCACGCCTTTGGAATGATCTGTCTCCTGAATTCCGATCCTTTTCAGTCCCTCCACCATTACTACTAATCACACACCATAACCTTCCTCAGGCTCCTCTATCTATCACACCTCGGGCCTTTCATTCGAAACTTAAGACACTTCTTTTCACGAACTCTTTCCCTGTCTCATCTGATCCTCCACCCTCCAATTCCCGGCCCATATCCTATGGTAACCATCACGGACCACTCTCACGGACAACCCTTCTGACTCAACGCATTTGATCCTGATCCTATGGTAACTCGACCCGGACCACCACGGACTACTCTCACGGACAGCCCTTCTGACTCAACGCAGCGCTCGTGAATAAGCTGGTGCCCCGCGCTCGGCTTTCAAGTGGCGCTTTAGAAATTTTTAGTTTACGATTACGATTGCGATTTTGGTGGGTGATCCTGGTCTGAGAAACTTGTGCCTTTATTGAAATTTCAGCCCCTGACTTCTTCATCTACATCTTAGTACGCTAACCACTGCCCTATCTAATGCCGCCATCAAAAATATAATCCCAAAGTCTTTGGTCGGATTATTAGGGCGAAAAATAAAAATTACGAGAATTGCTTTCGAGACGAGCATAGTAAGTATTCTAATTTACTTTGAATATCATTCTGTTACCAAGGTACGTGGACTACATTGGCCTTATATCCTACGATTTAAACGGAGACTGGGACTCAGTGACCGGTCACAACGCACCCCTTTATTCAGATAGGGGCGACAACCAGGAAAAAGCCCAAAAGACTGTGGTCAGTATATATACTTATATAGGCCTGTGGCCAGTGTATGGTACAGATCTAAACTTTTCGGCTTTGACCTGCATGCTGTGCGTCTCTCTGATCTCGACTCGGTAACTCTCTCTCTCTCTCTCTCTCTCTCTCTCTCTCTCTCTCTCTCTCTCTCTCTCTCTCTCTCTCTCTCTCTCTCTCTCTCTCTCTCTCTCTCTCTCTCTCTCTCTCTCTCTCTCTCTCTCTCTCTCTCTCTCTCTCTCTCTTTTTCTCTTCTCTCTCTCTCTCTCTCGTCTCTCTCTCTCGTCTCTCTCTCTCTGTCTCTCTCTGTCTCTGTCTCTCTCTCTGTCTGTCTGTCTCTCTCTCTGTCTGTCTGTCTGTCTCTCTCCGTATGTCTCTCTTTCTCTCTGTCTCTGTCTGTCTGTCTGTCTGTCTGTCTGTCTGTCTGTCTGTCTGTCTGTCTCTCTCTCTCTCTCTCTCTCTCTCTCTCTCTCTCTCTCTCTCTCTCTCTCTCTCTCTCTCTCTCTCTCTCTCTCTCTAACCCGGTTTCTGTGGACGATCTAGTGATTCACTTGATTGCTACATAACTGTAATTCGCTTTATATAAGTCTAATAATTGATTAATTAATCAATCAATCATCCCCTCATTGTGCTAATTTTTGCAGCACCTCTTGAAGGGGAGTAGGCCTACTTGATAGTAGCGTAAAGAGACCAACTGCATTGAAGACCTATTATATGGGTCTAACCTTGCAGTTGTCTGAATACAGGTTATTATGAGAACAAGTTTTAGGCAGCTGTAACTTTAGACTTACAATATTATAATAGGCTATAAAACAAGTCACGTGTTATACAAATCGAATAGGCTCAACCTCTTTTAATTGCCTGAAAATCTTTTGCAACTGCATGGTTGATGACCTATGCAAATCTCTTAAATGAATGAGTTAATGAATCTGCAATTGTACAAGACTTTATCTAATGACCATTGAGACAACGTATGACACACAGTCCAATGGCCTTTATAAAAATTGTCTCACCTTGTGCTGTAGGTTGGTGGCACTGGACCCCTAGCGACCATCATGACAAGTCCTCTCCATTTTCTCCTATTCCTCGTCACCTCTCAGCTGTTCGAGATTCATCGCTGCTCTTCTGTGCACCTCCTCCATCCACCCATGGTCCTCGGTCGTCCTCTTCCCCTCGTCCCCTCTCCATGCACACGCCAACATCATCGCCTTTTCCAGACCATCTGCGCGCATCACGTGACCAAAATACGTCAATTTCTGTCTTGTGACTGATGACTGTCTAATAGGGTGATTCACGTCACAATGGGGAAAAAATTATATTATATTTTTGGCTGACATAGTAGATAATTTTGTTCCTTTGATCTTATTCAGCACTGCAACCAAATTTCACTGTAATATATTAATGTTTACTGGGTGCTCAATGCCCCTGAAATATTACATGGGACATACATGACTTGTACATGAAGAAAGCAACGAACCTGCCATTGACGAGACCTGGAATACAGAAATTCTTATTAGATATAGCTACACTCCTGAAAGTAAGAATTATGCACATAGTCAAAGGCCATACATAAACAATCAAGACTTGCTTTGTTGTTTATTATAAAGAAACCTGCTGAATTTTTATATATATTCTGAGCTGCAACATCATTGTTATAAAGCAGGAATATGTTTCCATATGTCTATGAAACGTGCAACTGCATATTTTTAGCTGTCTATGCATTGTTCTTGGCAGTGAGAAAAAGATAGCTATATGCATTTTTATACACTATTCTTAAATTAAAGTTTTTAAAATTTTCATTACATGAGTGTTTTTTGTGAAAATGCTATTTTCCTGAATTTTAAGTGGAAGAGTCTTTTTCACTACTGCAACAAGGTTGAAAACAGAACTTTGGTTGATTGAAAAACCAGAAGTTACCCTTCCTTAATGTAGCCTATTGCCTACAAGAGGCCACACACTACAGACCTTTCTACTTTTTCATCACTACAATTTTTGAAGAAGGCTGTGTAAAAGAGCTTGAAAATCAAGTCAATCTGAATTTGGAATACGGTACGAATCCATAAAGCAGTTCAGTCTATAAAATGTCATAGGAAAGAGTTTAGAGATAAAGATAACAGAAGCAACGACTCTGAGTCACAAAAAAGCGAAAAGTATTTGTTGAAAGTACATCTCGTTTTTGATATTGCATTAAGTAAGGTGAGCAAGTTATCAAAATTGATAAGTATAAGCAGTTTTTTTATCAGATTAGCAAGAATCATGAAAAATGAGCATGACTGTTGTCAATGAGGAGTCATGAGAGAGTTGCAGAGCAAAAGATGCAGTGATGTTCGAGTAACCAGGCAACTAGAGACTACAAGAGCAGTGACTTGAATGATGACGAAGAGGATAGTGACGAAGATGATGACGATGGAGAACACTGATAATTGTGATCAAAGATGTCAAGATCTAAATGTATTACAAAAGCATTTGAATAATCTACTCTTTCTGAAGGTTAACAGGAAGAGACAGCAGCGATTCATTCTTCAAAGCAGGATCTGCAGTTACCACTGCAATTTAAGTAAATTGTTAAAATGCAGACGAAAGCTCTATATCATTTTCAACTGATCATCGCATGCCATCAATTGTCAGCAAGAGAAGAATTTGGCGGAATTGTGCCTACTGATTCAAGAAGAGACAGCTGGTGATGGAGTTTGTCATTTCAGGCAAAAAGGTGCATCTGGTTGCATGAAGGACAAAAGTCACCTATTGTTTAAGGACTTGTAGTATCAGAAATCAATTTCAATTGACAAACAGACTCTCAGAGAAGAATCTCCACTGAATTTCATGTATTTTCAAGATCTACATGTGTAAACGTGCGAGCATGGATAGCTGGTCCGGTGGCATGTGAGTGAATGACTTGTAGTTGTAGCCTACAAGGCTGCAAGTCGATCAGGCAGCATAGGATTCCTGTTGAATTGTGGACTTTTCTAAGTTAATTTGTAATAGTGAATGAATATCTGAGTTCTTATCTCCACTTTGAGTTACTAAAAACTCAATTATTTGTATCATTCAACTTTATTTAGTGTGTGCTATATCACATGGCCATTATCTCAATTTGTAACTTTGAATACAACTATATGTAAACTTTGTGCTCATTGAGCATAACCTAAAATGCATTTGATTTCGAAATTTCTTGTACATAATTTAATCTGTACCCAAAAGGAACAAAATTAGCAACTATGCTCATTAAATTTCAAAAATAATTTTTTCTGAATCACCCTACTGTCTAATCATCTATTTTATATGTTTAAAAACCTATTATGACTGGCTTATGAAATATTACATCTAGGTTATCTATCAGCTGAGATCTTATTTTCGTTCAGGTATGGGCTGCGAACTATTGGGTGTCATTGGGCGCCCCAGCGGAGAAACTCGTCATAGGAGTGGCGACGTATGGAAGGGGGTTCACGCTGGCTGATAGTAACAACCATGGTCTTGGAGCAAGCGCTGTTGGACCTAGTACGATAGGGAATTACACAGGAGTAGAAGGATTCTTATCTTACTACGAGGTTAGTAGCATAGGGAGCATCGTTATGAGGACAATCTAGGTCAAGCCTAATTAATATTCACAGGGCAGACCAATAGGAAGCATTCAAAGTGCCAAATGACCTAATTAATATTCATGAACCAATCTTGGTCGAAAGGTCATTGAATGCATTTAGCTGTTTTTTCACTCAGCGTTTAGACTTTTCACGAATTCTCACGCCATTTCATTCATTCGTTTAGCTCTCTAATAAATTATTGAAATCATAGACATTATGAAGTTCTACTGGTTCCCCGCCCCAAATTAGTAATTGCAAAAACACTTTACTTTGAGAATTGACTGCATGCTTACTCTGCAGGTCCAGTGGACACCCAAGATGGTGACCCTTAAACAGCCTATAGTTGCTTGTTGGCTTTGATACCTTTGATACCGATTTCCTTCTTTTACAGATACCAGCCATGTTCTGTTTATGTTCCCACTGATCATTTCTTCCGAATTCTCGTTTAGATCTGTGCGTTGATGGACAGCTCGGCAACCAGAGTGTGGTCACGTGACCAAATGGTCCCCTACGTGTACAGAGGAAATCAGTGGATTGGCTATGATGACAAGACCAGCCTAGGATTGAAGGTTGTCTACTGCAGTTGGGATCGAAACGGTTAACAGCTTAACACCGATTTGCTTAAATGTTAGAACTCACATTGCTGACAGCCTAGGTGTCTTTCGTCAAATATAATTTTTACTGTAAAAGTAACTTTGTTGACAGCAACCGTTTTGCAGGGGCGGATTCAGGGGGGCCAATCCGGCCATGGCTCCCATTGAAAAATTGCATGGGACGTGCCCCCCCATTTGGTTTCAATAAGCCAAACCATTAAATATATGCAGCGGGAGAGAAAAGCAGGATAGCATTACTCCCGAGTATGACGATCGACTGACGACTAAAAAAGGTCAACTATTAAGGCGGCTAAAATTATATCTTTTTCCTGGAAATTGGACGAATGACTAAAAAGTCATCGGATTTTTCGGCGACGAAGAAGACGAAATATTTTCCCCCTGTCCCAACAACAAAGACCGAAAATTTTGGCCCCCCTCTTCGAAAATTTCTCTATCCGCCCTTGCCGTTTTGTTAAATATATTAAAATCTGTTTTGGTGATAGCTGTATTTAGTTACATGTGAAACTTGTGTTACTGGCAGCGGTCTTTTGTCAAATGTTATAACTTACATTGGTGACCGGAACCGTTTTGTATATGAATCTTGCATTAGCGACAGGTAGCCTAACTCTTTGTTGAATGCTAAAACTTGTGTTGTGATAGCTGCCTTTTTGTTAAATATGAATAGACCTATACTTGTATTGCTGTAGGTGCGTTGGCTAATGAACAAGGGCTTTGGTGGTTGGATGGTATGGGCGATAGACTTGGATGACTTCACAGGACAAATTTGCTTCGAAGGTCGTTACCCTCTTATGCACGCCCTCAATTCAGCCATGATCGATGTGGCTGGACCGTCGAATTCGCCGCCTGTCGCAATTACGACTCGAAGGTATCCTTAGAAATAGGCTACTATAAAACCGTCGTTTGCTTAGTCTATAAATACTGCCTTAGCTCCAGTGTAGTTTGCTATTGGGAATGGAGTTTAGGGTAATGGTAAACCTGATGATGATGATGATGATGATGATGATGATGATGATGATGATGATGACGACGACGACGACGACGGAGGCGGCGACGACGATGATGATGATGATTATTGCTTAGCGCTTTAAATTTGTGTAGATTACGACTACGATTCATTCTGTGTAGCACCCTAATTAGCACCCTAAAATTTTATCTGTTTAGCAGGAAAAATTTTTACTTTACAGGGGTGCACCTACAACTACTACAGGTAGGCCTACAACTTCTACTAGTAGACCTACTACCCCTACCCGAGTAGCAACAACTCGGATGAATGGTATACGGTATTTACAAGCTTAACTTGATTACTTCGTAGACTTTGAACTAGACTTTGAAGAAGAACTAGAAGAGATTAGTTGTCCAGATTAAGCTTTGGTTCAAAGCAAAACATTAGCGACTTCATCATCCTAACTGTTATAACCACAAATGAGGGAGGTAATTGGAGGCATACTGCTTCAAATCCGAAGAAAGCATGGTTAGGTCTAATAATATTCTTTAACAGCGAAATTTGGTGCGACCGGATGTTCGGATGTTCCACCAAGTCTTTTAATATGGATCAGGGTTTTTTGGCATGTAGTTGTAGGCTACACAAAATGTGCAGTTCTAAATGGATTTGTGCAGTTGTAGAAGCACTTCTCTGCCGTTAGGCTACAACTAGTTTTAAAAGGTTATTTTCCTCCGTTATGGAGTAATTTACCATGGAGGATGGGAAAAGAAAGAATGTGTTGTGCAGTTCTAAAAATTCCTTTAAAACAGCCCTGATATGAATCAGCAGATATATAGGCCTAAACATGAACTTTTCAGCATTTAGGCTACCGGTACCACAAATTCTTGACGACCATTAGGCCTAATATTCGTTCAAGCGTAGTTTTCCTTGCTTTAAGTCAGAAGCGCCTCTGATGTGGTCTCTCTAAAACGGCGTTGTATAGGTTTAAAAAAAAATTATTATTGCCGTTGCATCGTCTATAGGATATACTTAGCCCTACTAAGCTTATGTGTAAATTGTAGGTAATCCGTGTGCTAGCGCTGACCCGAACGTACCAACTTACCCCTATCCCAACGACTGCACAAAGTTCATTCGGTGCAGCAATGGAATGATGTACGTTACGTCATGTCCATCCGGGATTTTCTTCGATCCAAAGGTGTTCATCTGCAACTGGTCATGGGCGTTGACTCCAGAAAGACGACAGGAATGCTCCATTGCTTGATGAATAAGTCAGCATCAATGGACCCACTGCATCTCAGATGTTGTCGTTTAACCATCAATTTTCCTCATAAATCATGAAGATGGCTTAACTAACTCGTCGTTGAGTTCAGAGTTATAGTAGAGCTTAATAGAGCTTAAAAAATGTGATAGTGCGTTTTCTTGCACTACATCTGATGAATGCTACAGTAGGCTACGAATGTATGAATATTTTCACGTATGAATAGGCTATAGGCCTACGAATGCATGAAAGTGTGTATGTATTGTGATTGATTACGAAATTGAATGTATGACTGAATACTTATAATTATATGTAGGTCCTATGCAATCATTCAGGCATCGACTTTCGCATGTAGGCTTATGTGTAATTGCGTATAATTATGCAGTGAATGTATGTACATGTAGTCTACATGCACTGTATGTTGGCCTATAGGCCTATGCAGGTAGCGTACATGCATATAATTACGTGTGTACCGGCAATCCAGCATGCATGCATGCATGTACAATAATAGTACATTGTATGTGTGCAATGAGCATGCATACAATTATGTCGGAAATAAGTCGATAACAGTCGAAAATAAGTCAGTACAAAATTAGTCAGTCAGTCAGTCAGTCAATCAATCGATTAAGCAATCAATCAACTTTACTGTAAGTAGCCTACGTGTTCAGTGATACATTAAAGGCCTAATGACAGGTGTAAAATTCAGTAACAATGGGTAGAACCAAAGAACAGCAATTCCGCTAACTGCTCGCCCCAATAGGCCTATACGGCAAACGATCGAGTCAGCACAGTGACTTACTATGCAGTTCATTTATTTATTTTTAGGCTTCTAACCAGGGCTGTTAGGAATTTTCAGAACTGCGCAACCCCTTCTTTCCTTTCCCATCCTCCATGGTAAATTACTTCCAATCGGAGTACAATGACCCTTTTTGCTAGTTTTAACTGCACAGAAGTCCTGTTACAATTGCACAAATCCATTTAGAACTGCACATTTTCTGTACAACTGCACGTTTTAAAAATGCTGTGCTTCTAACTATTAATCACCTTAAAGGTTATTAACGTTGTGGTTGAAAACGTAAATAATGTCTAACTAGGCAGAACGATCCTCATAGATTACACAGCGTAGGGCCGACACATAACCATGCTTAGTCTATGTAGCCTATATAGCTAGGCCTGGAGTGATAGGCCGCCATCTTAAAAAGTTTTGGTCAGGAAAGCGAAAAATACATTGGTAATAATTATTTGAAACTGCCTCTTCCATCTATCTATGCCTATATAATTATGGTCTCTAATAGAACTTGGCGGGCAGCACAATTATGGCAGCCAAATTGCGAGATTTCTATATCGCCCAAAAAAGCTGCGTCGCATGCAGTAACTAGCTTTTTCACTCAGTGGCGGTGCCAGGAAGGCTATGGGGCTAAGCCCCCTGAAAATGCCACCCGGGACTAAGCCCCTAAAAAATGAAATGCATATGAGACTTTGACCAAATGACTAAAAAAGGTCGTCAGAAATTTTGGCGAATGAAAAATGAAAAATTTTCTCCTCGAGGATTTTCAACCCACCCCCAAAAATGAAATCCTGGCGCCGCCACTGATTTCACTGAGGTTTGGTCAAAGACTCGAGTAAAATCGATAGGCACTTGGGATCAAAATTGGGTCCATGTTCCAGGTCTTGACCCACATGGATCTGGCAGACAACCGTAGGTTATAACCTACTTTTTGCAATGGTAGGGTTCCTGCAGGGGCGCCCGCATGCATTTTTGTGTGGGGGGGCATAACACAAAGGTCGCGGTTAAAGTTTTTGGCAAGATTGAAAAATATAAAGTGGGTGATTAAGAATAGATAATATTGGCATTTTTCGTAGAAATTTCTAAATGTAAATTTCTCAGTTTCACTTTGTGCATCAATTTTCTCATCAGTGCATTAGCGCGAAGAAATTTGTCGGGAATCCAAAGGTAGGCTATAAACCTAGTAGATAAATATGAAGGCACATAATTATATTATATTACAGTAATATAATATTATATGTGATCAAGGTGTCAATTTCCAGGGGTGGAAGTGCCCCCTCTTGCCCGTGTGTTATGGGCGCCCATGCATTTGGGTGTCATATAGGCTAGTGCTAGCATAGGGCGAGAGAATTTTTGATGCGTTGCAGATGTTCATGTTGTTTGGATTCGAGGTTAAAAAGAGAACTACTGTAGCCGCGATGAATGATGCCGTTTTAAAAATAGGGTGGCTCAAAAACAAATGTGCCACCAGCAAAAATGCAATTTCTCCGCAACCAATCGAGATTTTCTATGAAAATAGCACGATTTATAGAGGAAAGATTTTGCAACAATACCTGAAAATCTCACAAATGAATTTGCATTAGGCTACTTCAAAAGCTACAGCTGGGTAAAAACATTTTCCCATTTTTTAAATTTTCCCCAGAATCACGTTCCAATACATGTGATCTTTATAAATTTTTGCAAATTACAGCACAAAAAATGATGATGATGATGTCATATAGGCCTACGACCTCACTAAGAGCTGTAAAGAAGCTGTTTATGAAACAAGCTGTTAGCATTTGGTTATATTTGATAGATTAAGGGCTGGTCTCAATTTGTGAATCCGTTACTGATCGAACGTCATGAGCAAAGTTTCGTAATCGTAATCGTAATCTCCTAATTTCTAAAGCGCCACTGGAAGTTTATGTAGATAGTAAAATTGGGAGATCGGACGTTGCATGAAAAAAGACTGGGACATCGCTGGAATGCTGCAAGACATTTCATCCCATGCTGGAGAACATTGGCCAGCTGAAGGAAGTCTTGCTGCTAATGTGGGATCACTTGCCACAGGACTCGAACAACAAGACCATAGGCCTATTGAGCTTCACAAAAAGAATTCGAGCTAGTGTTAAAGCAGCGAGTGGACAGTCCCATCAAACTTTAGGCCTAGGCCTACGATAAACTGTGAAACGAAATTCTGAGGTCGTAGTGAAAAGCGATATTATTTGACATGGAAATCTGCAAGTGACGTTCATTTTAACGCAGATATTTGGGGGAAAACGGAATTGAAAGTTTAAACAGCTAGGCCTACAAGTTGCAACTTCTGCAAACATGACAATTTTTAAGTGAAACTTTCAGGGATTGTTGGAAATTCATTTCCCTGCAAATTGGGAAATTTTCGTAGACAAATTTCAATCGGTTGCGAAGATATTGCATTTTATCGTTTGGTACATTTTTAGCCACCCTGTATAGGCCTACTATAGGGTGACACAAAAGTTCGTTCGCCGTTTTCAAAATGCGCTATCTCGGTAACGGCTTCATATTTCTTAATAATATTTTGTCAGTGCATACATCAGTCAAATGAAAGATACTGGTACAAATTTGATTATGATCCGGTCTGTTTTCGCCATTATTTATAAGAAAATGTAAAGACGACCAGTTTTTGCGGAAAACTGCATTCATCAAATTTTCACAGTAAAGAAAATGAGTATACGCCTAGCCTCGTATACAAGAGTGACAAGACACTGTTGTCACCTACATAGGACATACACAAACGTAGGCTATTAGCGTACAGTGTCTCCTTTCTACTTGACAGCACTGACTCTATCCGGAAGGACTGGATCAGCCCAGTGGCGTCTAACCCCCCCACTTGGAGTGGGAGAACAAACCCCCCATTTTCGCCGACTTAAAACAATTGTATAGGAATCTGTTCAAGTGATGCGCGTTGCACTGTTGTGAGGGGCACGGGTATGGGAGGGGAAGCGCCCCTCCCCATCAGAAACTTTCGGAATTTTGCACATTGCAATGGCAACATTTTAAGGGGTCATCTTAACAAAATAGCTGTACATTTTCTGTGACCCATTAGAAACTTTTTGAATTTTGCACATTGCAATGGCAGCATTTTAAGGTGTCGTCTTAACAAAATAGCTGTACTTTTTCAGTGACCCATTAGGAACTTTTTGAATTTCCACATTGCAATGGCACCATTTTAAGGGGTCATCTTAACAAAAAACTGTACTTTTTCAGTGACCCATTAGGAACTTTTTGAATTTCCACATTGCAATGGCACCATTTTAAGGGGTCATCTTAACAAAAAAAACTGTACTTTTTCAGTGACCCATTAGGAACTTTTTGAATTTCCACATTGCAATGGCACCATTTTAAGGGGTCATCTTAACAAAAAACTGTACTTTTCCAGTGACCCATTAGGAACTTTTTGAATTTCCACATTGCAATGGCACCATTTTAAGGGGTCATCTTAACAAAAAAAACTGTACTTTTTCTGTGACCCATTAGAAACTTTTTGAATTTCCACATTGCAATGGCAGCATTTTAAGGTGTCATCTTAACAAAATAGCTGTACATTTTAGCGATTAGAAGTCAATCCCGAATGGGTGTGTTCCACCCTTGTATGCCAGGGACCTGACTGACACTAATGTCTATGAGTTGTCCTGCTCCCTACCAATATATAAGTTACTTCAAGCGAACCGTGGGTTCGTTAGTTCAAGGTAATAATGTTTTTCGATACACAAATGATGCACAAATAATAATTTTCGTATTCCAGGCCTTTATTTAATAGAAATTCACCAACCCCCCCAATTTACACCCGAAAAACGTCAAACCCCCCACTTTCAGAAACCGTGGGAGAACGTTCTCCCAACCCCCCCATTGGTAGACGCCACTGGATCAGCCTCTGAAATGTCCCAACTGCTATCGATCTCCACGCTCGTTGGAGGCGACGCTTGAGCTGATCAGCGTTCTTTGGCTTAGGATTTTGATAAACGCTGAGAGATAAAATACTCCACAAGTTCTCAATAGGAGAGAGGTCCGGAGAGTTGGGTGGCCAATCCTTCGGCTTTATGTGTGATGGGAGGTTGTCTTGTCGTCTAGCCACTTCGTCGTCACAGCTTAGCCTATGTATGACAGCGTGCGCCATCCTGCTGAAATACTCCTAGGTCATTGTCAACAAATAACTTTCTTTGCATGATTCTGTCGTTGCCATTTTCTCTCTCGAACGCTGGTTTCACGATCTGCTCGAGAATTTTGGTGATGTACGTAGTACTGCGAGTTCAGTCTGGTACCATTTGGCACAAATCGAAGTGTAGTGAGACCCCCAGTCATCCCACTCCAAACCATCACCGACGGACTAAACTTCATAATTACACTGGTCAACAAATTTTAACTTTTTTTTTGTTTCCGAAAAATCTTTGACTGTTTTCTATAGAAGTTGACGTGCTGAACACGGTGGTGTTCTCAGAATTTTTGTATCACGTAAGGTTTTTGAGAAAACGGGCATGCAAGATTTTAACTGAAATGCTTGTTTATTGCATATTACACTGGTGAACAAATTTAAACTTTTTTTGTTTCTGAAAAACCTTTGACTGTTTTATATAGAAGTTGACGTGCTGAACACGGTGGTGTTCTCAGAATTTTTGTATCACGTAAGGTTTTTGAGAAAACGGGCATCTAAGATTTTAACTGAAATGCTTGTTTTTTGCATATTATCCACTGGTCAACAAATTTAAACTTTTTTTGTTTCTGAAAAAACTTTGACTGGTTTCTATAGAAGTTGACGTGCTGAACACGGTGGTGTTCTCAGAATTTTTGTATCACGTAAGGTTTTTGAGAAAACGGGCATGAAAGATTTTAACTGAAATGCTTGTTTATTGCCTATTATTTTCAATATACTATAATTTAATTTCATTGGAAAACAAATCTTTATGACAATTCTTCCTCATAATATTATGTGCTGATGATGACTGTATCACTTAGTTTCCTTTCCTATTCTTGCCCGAGAAACCAGAAACATTAGGGAGACAAACTGATCAGCCCGTCACAGTCATAATCTTTCTGCTCTCGCCAGACCATCGGGACGGCATACAGCATTGCTTTCGCAGGACCCCCGGAGTCAAACTCTAAGATCTGCTGCAGCACATCTTCCACAGCAAATGAGAGGCACGCATTCCTTGGCTTTCCCTCCAGTCTTGCATAGGGCTGCCAACTTTTGATATTGCAATTCCGGGACGCCTGCATACACACAATGTAGCAATTGACACCGTCCACAGAAATATGAATAATGCAGCAAATGTTGTGTCAGCCCAATATAGGATCTACAATCTACTAAAAAATTTCTTAGAAATTTCAGATAAATAAAAAAAGACAAGTAGCCTAAATTTAAGATTATTAATCTACTTCAAAAGATAGTTTTTCAAATTCCAGCCACTTAAGCCTGTCACAGTAGGACTTGCGAACTCAGCCTGAGAAGTTCATAGGCATCCTGGGCTCATAGGCCTGCGACCGGAGAGGAGAACTTATCTTGCACATATTCTGGTGAGCTTTAAGCAGTTCCTGAATGCTGGACAAACAGTCGTAGAAATCAGCACATGCCATGCTAAAATTTATATCAAGCTACAGTTCTGCTTTAAATAAATCGGTGGACTCCCAGTGCACATTTAATTGCGATTGTTAGACAACAGGTCGTCCGTAATGCTGAACGCTCTCTCGCAAAAAGCAATAAAAACTGACAGATCAGACGCAATATGCTAAACAGAACGTCAGTGCTTTGAAAAGTTTTGAAGAATTCAAACCAGTGCTATTCAACATGCGATGCTCAGACGACGTTAGGTCTGATAGAGAGCAGAGCTAAAAAATCATCGTAGAAATGGTTAAGTTTGGTAAGCAAAATAAGAACAACGTTTTGCTAAGCGGATCTCAAGAGCAAATTCCGGGACAATTTGAGACCAATCCGGGACACGGGACGCACAGGGCCGATTCCGGGACTGTCCCGGCGAATCCGGGACGGTTGGCAGCCCTAGTCTTGCAACCAAAGTACAGCTCAAAGCTTTATTGACAAGTTCAGTCACTGCGTGTCTCTGAGGATTACTCATATAGCATAGCCTACTCTCCACAACTGTATCAAAATGTGCATGTATCACATTTCATGCAACACTAGCGAGATATTTCTGCTGCCAACAACCGTCTTAAAATATATTATAATTTAAAGCTTATCTGTATATAAACTGGCTAACTTGTTATACATCTTGCATACATGTAGACCAAACTAAATTTTGGAAATACGACATCAAACTACAAACAAACTGATGTCAACTTCCTCAGTGAGATATACATGTAGGCCTATGCAGAGAAGCGGCTCTAATAGTGCTTAGAACTTTCGGAGGAAGATTCTAACCAGCATTAATGCATATGCAGGCCCAAGTTTATATTTTATTATGCAAGACAAACATATATGTAAACTGTCCTAAGTGCATGCCTGGACATACCTCAGTTACACGAAGCTTATTATAACGTTATATCTGAAAAATGGAAATAAATAGAAAAATTGAAGATTTCTCAAAAACGGTACGTGCTGGGACAATTTCAAGGTCATTTTCGTGATCAGCAGCAGAAACTGCATAAGAGACACCTGAAAGTGTTCAGGAAACAAAATCACTGTTGACCAGTGTTATGTGGAGTAGGCGGAACGCGCTCTTCCTATGCCAGATAGAGTCAGTGCTTTCATTAAGCAGAAAGGAGACACTGTACGCTAATAGCCAACGTCTGTGTATGTCCTACATAGGTAACAACAGTGTCTTGTCACGCTTGTATACAAGGCTAGGCGAATTTACAGTTTCTTTATTGTGTTAATTTGATGAATGCAGTTTTTCCGCAAAAACTGGTCGTCTTTACATTTTCTTATAAATAATGGCGAAAACAGACCGGATCATAATCAAATTTGTACCAGTAGGCTATCTTTCATTTGACTGATGTAGGCTATACACTAGTGTGGCCCAAACTTACAAGGGAAAAATATTTTTTTCAAAATATGCTGCTCCACAATGCTGCCCTTGTTCCACTTGACTAGAAGACTCTGAGTTGAAAAAATTGAAGAGATCTGAGCATGTTTAGAGGTACCAATTTTGGAGAGCTTTTATATAGGACACATGCACGTAAAATGTGCATCGGAAATTTTAACGGCAAGGCTAAGTTACATTATGAATCGACAGCAGTATTCATGTACTTCAAGTTACCATCTTTCTAAATCATAATCAAGATATCTGCTGTATTTAAATAAATAAAGAATTATAAGATAGTACACAAATAGAGGCTTGTTCCAAGTTCTTTGTGTTAGAAAACGGTTGGAGAATTGGAGGTAATTTCAAATATATTTGCCTGCCAACTTATAAACTAAAGTTTTTCACTTGAAATTTGTTTCACACACAATTGGATTGTTCACTTATAGTTGCTCTTTATGCTAAGTTAGATAATTCAAGTATTTTTTTACAGTAATTTGTTAAGCACTTCTTGAAAATGATATAAGATTAATATTGGTCTTTTGACTTTCTGTAATAATGGTTCATATTATAGGCTATGACAAAAACCGCAGCTATCATGGCATCCTTCAGATGCTCCCAACAGTTGGCTCTCAGGGATGCCTGTCAAGAACCTTCTTGTGTCTAGACCAAGGCCGTAGCTAGGGGGGGTGTTTTGGGTGCTTGAATACTCCCCAAAATGGAAAAGTAAAAAATAATAGAATGCATTTACTGTAGCACATGATGTAAAAATCTTGAAATAAAACCATGAAAACACACCCCGAAAAGAAAAATGTGAAAAAATAGAATGATTTGGTGACATTTTTCTGAAGATTTCGGTCGGATGACAAAATAATCAGTGTTTTTGAACGGGAACCTGAAGAAACACCCCCCGAAATAAAATCCTGGCTACGGCCTTCGTCTAGACAGTCACAAATTTCCATCCCCTTCCCATAAATTTGACAAGTCTTGTTGACACAGGTATATAGACCTATTATATAATTATGTTCATATGTAACATTTCCTGATAGCTGAGCATCGATGCACTAAAAAGGTCATCATCTTTAAAAGTATGGAATTTACAATTTTTGGGGGAAATTTTTACCAAACAAAAAAGGTCATCACATATTAAAGTATGGCATTTACAGCGTTGGTCGGAAAGATAAAAAAGTTCCTCAGGAAACTAGATTAAGCAATAAGCACTGCATGGTAATAATTAGCCTACCGTCTGACTGAAACCAGGTTTAATTCGATTTTTTACAAATGTTACTGTCATACACAATTTTAAAGGAGTCAAGTCTCTGTTTTAAAATGACAAACTTTATTGCACTATCATTTTCCTGTCTATAAGTTGAGTCAAAACATGATTCAGCTGTTCAAATTTAGATTCTGTGAAAAATACATTCGAAGATTGCATGATATTTGGAATGCAAAATTCCTTAGTACCCATTCTGTTCAGAATAAATGAGTAAAATTTGTAAAAGATAAACAGGCTGCATAATAAATAAGATGGAAGTCCGGTTTGTTTAAATCATACCTTGTTACTATGCTTACATGATGCTAAGTTTGGCTATTGATGGCGGGAAAATGGCAAATTTTAGGAAAGTCGTTGAATTATTAATACAACAGCCACTAAGTAATTATCAAAATATTGTTGAAAATAAAATAGATTACAAATTATTATAAAAATGTCATTAATAACAATAATTATTTATAATTTCATCAAAAACTAACTATAGAAAAAAATTGAATTTTATCACATGTTGACGAAATCTAGAAAGCATAGGCCTAGTTAGGGGCTATCATGAAATGCCTGGATGGGAAATCCTTCAGCCATGCATCACAATATAATTGAGGTGCTTATAACAAGGAAATCCCTTTTTAAATGTTTAACTTTCTTACTACTCAGAGTCAAGAAATATCCAGAGCCTGCCTATCAAGCCTAAATCTGAAATTTGAAAATGATTAGGAAATCTTCAATTTTTCATGTTATATTTCATATTTCAATTTTGTAAGACTGTCATTGATTCTACTTTAGCTTAATAGCTTTAATAGACTGATTTAATAGACACATTTTTTACAAAAAATGTCTGTTTGAAGCTGATAATTGCACGCCTTCTTGAAGTACGGTCGGAAAGCTTTTTTTTAAATTTTCGATGCTTATTTAAAATCTTTCAGAAAATTGGTACCAGTAAACATTGTTCAATTTTGTTCAAACTTGGCAAATAAATCACTAATAGCATATGGAACAAGAGCAACCTTGTGGAGAATTGAATTTCCAAATTTTATATTTGTGGGCCACCCTACTATACACTGACAAAATATTATAAAGAAATATGAAGCCGTTAGTGAGATAGCGCATTTTGAAAACGGTGAACGAACTTTTGTGTCACCCTATATAATCACTTAATTTGCGCTTATGCACCGCTCTAGTTGTGCAATTACGATTAGCATTCCCACCCGTCGGTAGGAGCGCTAAAGTTAAACGTTATATTAACTCGGCCGCCACTGGGAGCGCCACTGCCACGTTCACAGCCGTCTGCGTGAATCAGCGGTAGGACATTAGACTATAGAGTCGATAGAGGGCCGTAGATGACACCTGGCCCGTTCACCTGAGCGATAGCGAGCGCAGCGTGATTGGCTGACGGTCAGCAGTGAGACTGCAGGTATACAGGTGCACAAAGGTGTGTGTATGTATCGATGCTGCTCTATGCGCGAATGTTTTTGTTTTCGATTCGCAGAGGAAACCTATTTCTTAACTTGTTAATCTGACTAAATCTTCAGCGCCGGATGAATTTTCAAAATCGTTAGAACGAAACCGCCGCCGCAGTCGTCGAAATGTCGAGGGGATGTTTCCAGGGCGTCCCGTGGAAGGGCCTGCTCTTCATGCTCGGGATCGGACTATGCACGTACATGGGTAGCGCTAAGACCCGAACTGGCGCCTACGACTGGTTGAAGTACGACGCGTTCGATGAAGTTGACGATCGAATGAACTCCATCAACGCCCAGAACTGCAAGTCCAAACCGGCGACCGAGCTGCGTCTGCCCGCCGATACCGTTGCCCAGCAGCCGAAGTTTAACCGTCTCCTCAGCTACATCGTTTACCCCAACAGAACGAAGCTTCTTCACACTCACAACATGGCCCTCAACCGAGCTTTCTTCTACAGCTACATCTTCCAGAAGCTGAACGAAACCCAGCAGTTCGTCGGCCAACCGGGTCTCCTCTACTACTACTTCTCGGCCGCTGCGGACATCTCAGCCAACATGAACAACATCAACGGATCGGGGATATTCTTCGATACCAACGCGTCGTACGCCACTTGGTATCGAACCCTGCCCTTCAACAGGACCCTCCCGCTGTTCGGACCGCGTGCCTGGCGCTTCGACGACTACAACGAGCCGACGAACTGGATCCGAGAGCCGACGAATCACACGATCAACATCGTGGACTACGGCGCCGGGCCTCAGAGCAACTACACCATAAAGGCCTACAAGACCAACCAGTGGTACGACCTCTTCCTGCCCGACGACTGGAGCAAGAAGGGCCTGGATTCGGTGAGGAAGTTCACGTACGACATCGGGATAAAGTACTCCAACGAGACGGGGAAGTTCACGAAGGATGAGTTCGAGGGAAAGACGCTGTTCGGTCCACCGTCGCCCGGACAGAAGGAGACGGAGTACCTTCCGGTTCTCTTCACGGAACCGTACTTCGATTGTGGACGGTCCAACCGGTGGATCGTCAGCGCAGTCGCTCCAGTCGTTGACTTCGTTCCCAGATATCTCGACTGGCTCCATCTCAGGCGAAACACGTAAGCACACTACCTTGTCACCATGCAGGGCTGTAGTCAAGGGTTTACATATGCAAGTTTATTCGTTCACTTCCCCGTGACTCTGCTGGCTCTTTCTACCGTCTTCTCAAGATCTTTTTTGACCAGACCTGGGTTGGGAGCGCCTCTGGGTAGAGTTCTTGAAGGGGCGCTATATAAATTTATGTGATTGATTGTATATAGTGTGAGAATTGTGGAAAAATAACTGGGAGTTGGACTATGATCCACTTGGAATTGGGGTGCAAAAACAGACTTTACCATGGGGCTCTAAGAAAGGCTTGGGGCCTAGGGGCGTTGGAACCTCCAAACCCCTAATTCTCACCCTGCAGGTATACAGAGTGTACTTGCCTCACAAATACCGGTAATTTGTGTGTGTTTAGTATATGGGAAAATGATCTACAGACAGTCCTGGGCAACTGTGTCTTGCACTCACCTCTAACTTTGCCATTATAGCCCTGATTATTAGTACCTTTCCAAATCGTGGTTGTCATTTATCTGTGTCAGCTATTTTTATTCATTTCTGAAGTTTTATATAGCACCTCTTTCAGGTAGGCTACTCAGATGCGCTCCAGGTTTAGCCACAGCAAAATAGGACAGTTTTGCGATTCTTCAAGAGTGGAGTGGCCCCAGGGAGCTAAGCGCAGTGTAACATGAAATTCACTCCAGGCTCAGCAGGCATTTATATTGCCGACCTAACAGATTAATAATTCCATAGGATGAACAGTTTCAGAGTAATTTGCTATTCATTTTGACTGGTTTATCAATGAGCATAATACATGGAACTCAATAACATGTAAAATGATGACATTGGCTATATTATTTTATAATAGTGCAATGGCAAGATGTTGCTCTGCGATAAAAAGTATTATTGGTATTGGGTATATCTGTAATGCATGCAAGGTCACACCGAAAGGCGAATCTGGAGTGCATAATATATGTACAGGTACATGTGCATGTAGTTAGCCGCTATCAGAAGATTGCAAAGTCAGATATCAGAGAAGGATAAGGACAAATAGAGTGTTTTGAGCTTATGAATGTGTGGGTAATTGCTAGACAAGTTTACCGGTACTGATATTGCTCCTGTTATATTGCACTACAGGTAAATGCTGTAGAGAAATTCTATATTTCTGAGTATGTGAGACTTTCAAACCGATGCATTGTCAGCATCATGTCTACATAATTATAGCTCTACGTGAAATTGAGTTCGTTGACACATTATACTCTCTTTTGAACATACCTTTCAGTTCATGATAATCTGTAAGTTAGTCTTGTTCTTAGTTCTATGGTGATCATGTAATTTTTAGCTACGTTGGTGTGTCAACAATGGACATGGAGTTTCTGAGTATAGATTTCAATCCATGTCCAATCAGCATTGGAAATCAGCTGCCAAACTACTTCAAAGACATTGCCAGGTGCAAGGCATCAACCATTGTAAGTTTCAAGTTTCGTTTCTATTGTTTTTCATTGTCAAAGTCTGCTAAGTTTTGTGTTGCATTATGTGAAAAAACTTGTTAATTAGCCTACTGTAGTGAGTGTAGTCTGATCAATTATGAACTTTTGGACATGTAATGATTTATTGTAATACTGTCTATTGTCTAATTCAGTCTGATTGTCTAATTCAGTATTGTCTAATTAAGTCTACTGACTGTTACAATTGGCTGCAGTTAAAAACCTTGATTGATGATTGATTTAGTATGATCTGAATTAATTCCGAGTAAAAAAAGTCAGGATTTCTTTTCGTTTATGTGGTTACGATAAATATGAGCTAAGCTATTTCAAGTTCCGAATGGATCAACGGTTTCAGAGTAATTTGCTTTTCATTTTGGCTATTTTATCATCGAGCATAACAATATGGAACTTAATAGCATGTAACGTGATAACATTGAATATATATTGTTTGTATTATAATGCTGAACATGCCAATTGGACATAACAACAGAACTTGATCTTTGCATTTTCTTCTTTATTTTCCCAGCGTCTTTTCCTAGATTATTATTATATAGTCAGAAAGTTAATTTATTCCCCTTCATGCTCTGTAAATTTTACCTGTAGCTATTTTTCTGACATTTATATTCAACCATTCAGGCTGATACAGCATTGTATTAATTTTAGTTAGCTTCAATTTACTTAATTTTTTTGGTCATTTATGTCATTTTTGCAGTTTATTTTCAACCATTCAGTTGCTATTCCATATTTCCAATAATTTTCACAGATGTAGTCTTCATGGATGAGTTCTTTATCTTAAATCCGTATTGTAGTGTGAGCCTCTGTATGGTTGGGGATTCCGACGTGGTGGATACCAATGCATGTGCAAACCTGGATATCGCTATCCACCATGGCAGTACGGACCTTTCCAGGGCATTGAAATTGAGAGTGCAACAGAGAACGAGTATAAAAACGGCTTTGACTGCATTCCGGTTGAGTGTAAGTATTCCATTTTTACAATTTATTAGTTTCTCAGTTCATTTCTTTAATCACACATTTGGTGCTAAACATATGCTCCTTATTTAGGTTAATATAATAAATTATAGGTATAATCTTTCTGTACACGGTCTGGCAGCAGCAGGGCCGCCAAGGGTAGGCGGCGGGTGGAATACCAATGGGCCCGGTGACTTAAGGGGCCTGGGCTAGGTAGCTATATACACAAGGTTTTTCATTTATGCCTTTTAAAATTAATATTGCAGATAAATAGCCAATCAGTTTAAACTTCAAATTAGCAAATTAATGAAATCATATAAATATAATATTACAAGACGGACCTGCACTTTTTGTTAAATGTTCAATTTGTTTCTAAGTAAAATTTTCTCATGAAGCCTTGAGATAGTTTAGGGGCCCATGACTGGTTGACCCAGGGGCCCGAATTTCTCTCGTCAGTTATGGGCAGCAGAGGTGTCCCAAAAGTGTGGATCTTAGCCTCCATATATGTGATTTGACTAAAGGTCACTAAATATGCTAACCTCTATGACCAAGCTCTTGCTTGATACTTCAAAATCACAAGACTTTACATTGCAACTTAACTTAGTCTTGTTCATTCGAAGTTGTCTTTGGACATATCCTGTTGGTCATCTCAGTTATAATCAGGACTATAGTCGAGGGTATACGTGGGTATACAGCATGTGCTCACCTAACAAATATTTGTGTTTAGTATATGGGGAAAATGACCTGCAGATAGGCCTAGGCAACTGTAGCGTGTACTCATGTTTAATTTTGCCAGTACAGCCCTGGCTATAATGAGCACCCTGACCACACACTGTTTTCTACATATAATCGTATATTTACATAACATGGGTTTTAAGTGGTTCAGAAGACACTGGGTCTGTGTTAGAACTACTGCAAAGTTGACCTGGTACATCTAATAGCTCAATTTTCCTAGCTCTCTATTTCATCGTATTATTTACACAGTGCTTAAACAGGAATAATACTGATAAAATCAAACATTGAGCTCAACGCTGTGGTTCTTGTGTGGCACATTGACCAATATAGTAAGCTTTAAGTAACATAATGAAACCAGTTCGTATGAAGCAGAATGGTGTTCAAACCGGAAAGTATGGAAATGACTTTGCACTCTAACAAGTGCCTGGGATATTCATTGCGACTAAGTACATTATGCCTTGCGCTAGGGAATTGGCCATCTGGCATGTTCACCTCCCCTTTGAACGTTGTCAATATTTAAAAATCTGTTCTTACATTTTTGTAGCTCTCAAAAAAAACTATTTTTCATTTGGGCACTCGAGCTGGATGCGCTGATGAATGCTGGGATCGGCTCTATATAAATTTCAAAGTACATGGACCTTAAATGGTTTAAAAAATGCTCCACGTGACAGTGTTATGCAACTAATGGAGGTTAGTTTACTCTCCAGGGTTCCTTCCTCTTCGTTTTATCAGTCGCCTAGTACATTTCTAGCCCACCTAACCTGGTTTGGGACAACCTCTGATTAGAAATCTTTGTGTATGAGTACTAAGGCGCTATATAAATTTCGATTCTTCTGTTATGAATCTGCAATGATTTTCTGTGTGTGTTTTTTCTTTCCAGTGCGTCAGGTCATTCCAGTCATCCGCAGCAACGAGACCCAGGGAACCCCGGATGTGCCGTACAACTTCGCGGGTCGCAAGAAAAGGTCGTCCGACGGACTGGACGACCCCGACATCGGGTTCTTCGACCGACCGGAAATCGCGAGGAAGACGGACAGAGCGGTGCGGCGGGTAAAACCGGAAGTGCGTCAGTCGAGAGTGCTGAACAAGAGGCTGCGTCTGCTGCGCATGGCAAATCTGAAGGAGACAGACGTCTTCGTGGAGAAGGATGGAACGGTGAGGAAGAAGCGAGCGGTCGTTCCACGCGTGTCGCATCCGTTCCACCTCGACCTGGAAACGAATCGCAAGATTGCATTTGTGCCGAGGTTTGTCTCAGTTGCAAGTTACTTGAATCTCGACTGGTTTGGTAATCGCATGTTTTTACACGACATTTTTTGTTTTTGTGTTGTGTATTTGTTTATTAATTTTGTCAATTATTGTAGTGACATGACTCGTTAAGTTAAAGAAGAGTATGACAGGTGAGAAGTTGAAGGGGAGCATAACCAGCGCCATTATATTATGTGAGAATATGAAAAGCTGGCTTTCTACCTGTGTTTTTAATTAATCCTGATCAACTAGTAGATTTAAAAAAAGAATTATATATTAAATTATATATGAATATCTATTATCTAGGTACATATGAGCATGCATATGTGTATGCATACACAATTATGTGTTTGAATATTATTGAGGATGTATATAATATATATGCATAATTGTATATATATATATACAGGGTGGGCCATAAAAAGTAACCCCTACGGTTTTTAACCCAAATCTTGGCCAAACATAAGAATTTTTAATGAAACTTTACAGTCTTAAAGGTAATTCATATTTACGTGCAACGGTCAAATTTTAACAAAATATTTCCAACAGAACAAAAGTTGTATCACTTTTAGTAGGCCACCCACCGTTTTTTGATGATTCAAAAACGCGACGCAACAAAAAGTATCGCCATACCTGCACATTCATTAGTGTTTCGATGAAACTGTATTTGAAAAATTCCATAGAAAACCATATTTCCTACAATACAGTTTTGCAGTCACTACCTACAAGACAATGTCTATTGTTCTCATGGAATCTATTTATCACGGAGCATATTGTTCTTCCAGGTACAAACGCGATGCCAGTCATTCGAGGAAGAAGCGGCAGTCGTTTGACCAGAAGAACTACGATCGGATGATGTCAATCATCTATCACAAGACGAGCGTCAACAAGGACAACTGTAAGAGCTTTAAACCAGAGGAACTGCAGCTTCCTGGTGATGTTGGTTACAACGTTGAAATACTCTTCTCGAACGAGGCAAGAACAGCGCTGAGGTTGTCGCATTTCCTCAGCAACTTCCTTCAGAACATCGATATGTACGAGGAGTACGGTAATCTGAGAGGAGATCGACTCCTGAACATTGAACAGGTCTGTGTTGTACTTACATTACTTACATTTGGGGGGCCCGGTAGCGCAATGGATAACACGCTGGCGTAGAGTGCGAGAGGTAGTGAGTTCGAGCCCTCGTTGGGCGGATTTGCTTTGTAGGCTGCTATTAGCGCCATGTAATTACAAAGCTGTCTGTTCAGTTAGTAGTTAAGTTTAATTAGATTACTGCATAACGTGTAAATGTAAAGCGCAGTGCGTCTTGCAGGCGTTTTATTAAAGAAAAGATATTATTATTGTTGTTATTGTTGTTGTTAGTTCATGTGGTCATAATGGGAATGGGTGTCAGTTCGAATTAATGAAGAAGAAAATTATCATTATTATTTTTTTAACCCGAGGTGTAAATAAGCCATCAGTCTCTCGGGAGCTATGCTAGGATTTGACATCAAGCACTGGAGTTATTATTATCATTATTTTTATTTTGCAAAGTCATCGAAATGTGATTTGAAGGAGGGCATTGCAAATTGGAAGCGCTGTACCAGGTTTAGAGTGGGTGGGAACGGCGTTCCCACTGCTCTCGGAGTTCTTTGCTTGCGTTCCCACTGCTCTCGGAATTCTTTGCTTGCGTTCCCACTGCTCTCGGAATTCTTTGCTTGCGTTCCCACTGCTCTCGGAATTCTTTGCCTGCATTCGCACCGCTCAGCTGCTTGGAACGCTGGGAACATGTGCGTTCCAATAAAGCTCTTTTTTAGCGTTCCCACTGCTCACACTTTCTGCGTTCCCACTGCTCAACCAAATCACTTTAACCACTGGAGCAATATAATCGATTGTTATATAATCGATTGCTATTTATTCGATTTTAATCGATCGATGTATACTAGGCTGAGCCGCTATGTAAATGTTTAAATGTAATTACACAACACAGTAGAAATCATGTTAGATCACTGATGATCAGGTCAATTCCAATCAAGTCAACTTTTACAATCAGTAACTTCTTTCCTCAGCACATAATTGCTTTTCATAGAGTGTTCTTTGGGCACATAAATCGAAGATTAATATCAATCTGTTCTACAGATAAAACTTGCTTTTCATCAGCTGTTTAAATAAATTTTCCTTTTAAAACCTGTGCTTAGATCTTCGGCGAAGTCTTGGCGAATACGATGGGTGACTTGAAGATAAAAGGCAGCGGCGTCTTTTACGACATCGACAAATTCAAAGGACCAGACGGAAAGACGAGACAATTCTTCGGACCGTACGCGTGGCGCTACGAAGAGGCGAAGACCGGGCAAGGACAGGACAGCGACGTTGCCAACACGCACTTCCGCGCAATCGACTACGCTGGCCTCCCGACCACGTACCTCGACAAACCATGGTTCAAGAACGTGAAGGAGCGCTGGCAGTCCAACACGTACGGTCTGGGTAAGTTCCGGGAGAAACCAGTCATTCGTTCGGACGTCAACGGAACGAGTCTGGTGAACTTTCTGCTCTTCCCGCTTTACTACAAGGCGCCGAGGGAAGAGGACGGTCTGTGGTCTGCTCCGTATTTCAACTGCGATGGTTACGTCAACGAGTGGATTGTCACCTACTCCGTTCCGTTCTTCGGACTGAACTCCATCTCCACTGGAATCGAATTCAAGTCAGTTTTCTTATTTTACCAATTTAACACTGCTGTATATAATTACCTCCTTTATCCGTGGTTCGCTTAGACTCAGAGTGTACTTTTGGTGTACAAAAGTTTATCTGTGCTAGAGTCTAGAGTGCCTCTGAGTAGTCCCCTTGAAGGGACGCTATTTCATTTTGATCCTATGAATGAAACAACGAATTAGCATTTTTTAAATATCAGTCAAATATCTGTTGAACATTGGAAGGATAGTCTCACTGATGTTTGAAGGAAAGGCATGGACTGTTCAGCTGATGAATGATGATGACGATGATGATGACGATGATGATGATGATGATGAAGTGCAGTCAAAATAACAAGCATTCACATTAAGGTTAAGAGTCATAGTTTTCGATCGTCTGATCTCGCTCGAATCAATGTGATTTTCTCTTTGCAGAGGTGTTGTCACAGTGGATGTTAAACTGGATGAATTGGACATCAACCAATGTCCACAGGACTACTTTATACCAAACGCATTCAAAGACACCGCTAGATGTCACTACGAAACGACTTATGTATGTTTTATCCGTTCACAATCTGTGTAAATCAAATTTTGTTCTAAATGGTTAACAGCTAGGTGAATATTGTAAGATGGCGGTGCTCGAGCGCTTAGGGTTGAAATTTTTGAGAGGTTTCTGCCTCCACGTGCACGCCTACCCAACTTCTGGTATAATGAGTGCATTGGATGATTGGCCGTACACTGCGGGTTGGAAGGTATGGCACCAAGGGAGAGAATTGGTCATTTGCCAATGTTGATAAAACAAATTTGTGCAGCTGTAAAAGCATATTATTCTGAGACGTTGAGACTAGTCAAACAAAATGTTCATTGCATATGATTGGTAATAATTTGCCATGGACAATGAGAAATAAGTATGTACGTTACTGAGCCTAATGCAAACGCGCTGCGGGAGAAAGGGTTGTGCGGTTGTAAAAATTCTTTAAAAGAAACCCTGGAATAAACTGGTGTTTTTCTTTATGTGATTCTGATAACAGCGCATGAAAGCAGAGTGTTTTTAGCATGCAGTGCTACACAAAATGTGCAATTCGAAATGTATTTATACAGTTGCAGAAGCACTTCCGTGCACTTAAAAATAGTATACGAAGGTCATTGTAATCTGATTGGGAGTAATTTAACATGGAGGATGGCAAGGGGAAGAAGGGGGTTATGCAATTCTAAAAATTACTTTAAAGAACTAAAAGAAGCCGTGCAAGAAAGACGAAAACCTGATGATTTCCATGTCGAATGAATTGTGTTCTGGTGTTGTGCTTATTGGCACTGGCGGAATAGTCACTTGCTGTGCAATTGTGGTGTTCCTTCAGTGGCATAAAGTACTGCCATGAAAGACCCAACGACATTGATCTATTTGGCTTTGCATTATGGGACAGCAAAGGTGGTTGTAAAGCCTTTCTCATGGTTATGGCCAATTAAGAGAGTTTATGTCAATTGGATCACTGTTTTCCAAGAAAGCTCTTAAACATCATTAACTATATTTTAGGTTTTGGCAAGGTGGAAGTCAGGCTTAGACTGTTTCACAATCTATCAGATTGGAGGAATTACGTACCACACTACTGTCCCTCCACATGGAATATCCTTGCCCCTCTTCTACGGGCTAGGAGCAGGTCTGGGTCCTTCCCTGCATCCTTACGCACTCTTAAGACATTTCTTTTATCTCGGAGCTTCTATGCTGAAAGTGCCTATTCCGAAAAAGGCGCTCGATAAATTCTTAGATAAAACACTGTTACACTTGGAATAGTCATGCTGCACATGACAGGATTATGATCTATTGGCTACACAATGCATACTGGGAATGTTTTGTATTTGTAAGCTGACTTGACGCAGATGTTTTTCTTTTTCAGTGCGTTTATTTGGCGGGAAAGAAGTTCGTTCGTGGAAGCTACAAGTGTGAGTGTAAGGTTGGGTATGAATATCCGTACAACGACAACGCGTGGTACTTTGATGGTCAAACAGTCGAGGAGGAATACCGAAAGAAAATGGCCGGCGATAAACAGAGCAGGTGAGCGGTCTGATCTACTGAATGCTGTTTGTTCAAAGATTGCTTCATCACTTGAAAAATGAGGAGTAATTTTGTGAGATGATAGTATGTTGCTTGTCATTTAGGATTCTGTATGTATGTATATACAATAAACAGCACACATTTCATTGATTTATATTATTAATCTCAAGCATTTCTTTTAGCGTATGCATGGTCGCAAAGAAATGTTAATTAGAGGAGCTGGTGTATAAGCGTGGGGTCATCGGTCTATTTGATTTTTAACTTGCTAAGCCTGCAAACATTTTTAGGTCGATTGCTTAAAGTCCAATATCTTTCAGATCAGAATGAACAATTTTCAAGGTGCTTTTCAGTGGACATTAAGTCTCTACATAGGCCTACATTATATCCTACTCATTTGAATATCCTGGTTCGTAAATGTAAAGAAAGACTAGTAGCCTAACATGCTTAGGAAACATATTGCACATAAAATTTCAATTAATTCTGTTGACATTTTCGAAAATCCACTGGTTTTTGATAACCCCTCTGTTTTGCACCTCATTACCGCCAACTTACCTTGTTTGTTTGTTTGTTTTACAACTTATTACCGCCAACTTAAATTGTTTGTTTTTACACCTCATAACTGTCAACTTACCTTGTTTTTTTACACCTTATTACCGCCAACTTACCTTGTTTTTTACACCTTATTACCGCCAGCTTACCTTGTTTGTTTTTACACATGCTTACTGCCTGCCAACTTACCTTGTTTGTTCTGTTTGAACCAGGTATGACAACCTTCAGTGCCGAATATCAGCTGCAAGTCGAACAGTAATCAACTCGCTGATAACTTTGACTGTTTTGGCTGTGTGGTCGATAATGGCATGAGAGTCTCAAGCCATTATGTGAGACTGCTTTCTGTATAACAATAATGCTTTGGAGACAGAGAGTCTCTTCAAAAGTTAGAACTTTTATGTACGAGACGGCGGAGAGACATTGCCAGTATGTGATTGTCGGCAAATTGCTCCTTATGTGGTTGAAAGTGGACTAATTGATTTAATAATGCCGTGTAGAATCCCAACCATGTGTTGCAGTGACATGTGGTGTCAGATTTCTATGAAACTGCTTCATTGTTCCTGAGCTTATATCAGATAAAAATCCGAACTGTATTTTTATACCTGATAGAGAAGTAGGATTAAGGTTGTTTCGTGGTAGGGCCTATATTTAGCAGTTTTCTACTGTTTTTTGGACGAACTATGCCTATTGCTCACCAGATATTGTGCAAAATAATTAGAGCGAACTGCTCTTTTGCAAGGGTGGTTGGACGGAGCATAATAATTGTATGTTCCTCAGCAGTAGAAGTAATAAATAAGTCTTGATCTAAAGGTAAAGATTATACTGAATTAGATTGAATTCAGTTTGCCAAATGCCACATACCGTATATAAGATTTTTGGCTTAAGAAACATCGATAATGTATGTGATTCATTTTATTCCATGAGTGCATCCTAAATCATTAGCTCAAGAACTGTGTGATGCTATGAGAGATTGCGTCTGAAAAAGCAGAGGAAGAGAGACCAGGGTCCTGGCAAACAGGAAAGGAGCTGTAACAGTGGAATGTGGGAAACTGGCAGCTGGGTAGAAAATGGTAAACTTTCTCAGCTTAAAAATAATGGAAAGCAGAAAGAAGAGAAGGGTGTCAGAGAAATGACTGGGTGAATAGCAAGATGGGTGGTGTCATGATGGTGTGTGTCCCTTTTCTTTTCTTTTTGCCTTGTGTCATCATTGCCGTCCATCATCATCAACAAATAATCACTTTATTGGTTGTTGGTCAATGAAATAACCAGATATAGTGGAGTGGGGGACAAATGATTGTGATTTCATAGGCTGGCGCCTTTGTGGCTCAATTATCACGTGAAAGTTTTTACTGTTTGAAGTGTGCTGTACAGTTTGTATTTTTCTTATCTATCCAACAGTTTTGAGAGCTACTTGAAAGTTGCATGTAAATAAATATTTGTATAAGATATATATTATATCTCATTTTTATATATTATATATATATACCGGTAATTTATGCAATATATATATATATAGGGCCTAAGCATGGTGTTAAGTATTCAGACGTCTAATTTTAGCACACTTGCAAGTGGATCACCAGACCATAAACTCTTGTGACTGAAACTAAACATACATCTATGATTCTAGAACCTTTTAAATCTTCAATGAGGAGATTTGCATTCTTGAAGTTAAGCTTTGCTTTAACACTTTTATAATGATGGGAGTGTGCTAAAAGCAACTGGGAGCCAGTGCAAAGCATTGTTCAGTGTTAATGAGCCAAATGTTACTGGAATCTTTATGAATTGTTGCCTTGTTCAATCAATGTTGAAACTACACTTTACAGAATCACGAAAAACTTTAAAACAAAGCTGAATTTTTCATTGGGGCTTACCGTAGATGCCATGGGTACTAATGGCCCCATCAAAGAACTTTGTAAAAAGATTGACTGAAATGTTTAGATAGTGTGTTGCATTCATATGTGCCTCAAATTATTTGTAATATGTTTACATGTAATATCATGCACATACATGGCATATAATATACTGTGTAAAAGGTGTTGCATACTTAGCACTTGTGATGCATGCAGTGTTGCATACTTTGCACTTGTGATGCATGCAGTGTTGCATACTTTGCACATGTGCGGTATGGACTCTTAGTGTTGTTATGGTGGACCAATGAGCAAATAATAACATTTTATACAGAGTTCTTTTGTTGTAAATTGTTTCTCCGTATAATTATACATCTTTATAATGAAACAGTAAATTCAATACTGCTTCGATACTTAGTATCGATTCTTCACGTAGCACCTCAGGCCAAACCCTCTGAAATAACATAGTGCTCATGATTAAGCTGGTGCCCAACTCTTAGATTTAGAGTAGCACTTTGGAAATTTGGAGTTTATGACTAGATCTATTATAAACGGAAGCAAGGTCACTTAGACCAAAAGTGGGCAACATATGGCCCTTCGGGATCTTTGAACCGGCCCCTCTGGACCTTTGAACTGGCCCTTGTTATGTCTTTTGACATTTGCATTGCACCTGGCTTTTGGAAACCTTTTATCCATTTAATGCATTTAAAAAACTTTAAAACATTTTTTTTCATTGTTGTGAAGGACTTTAGGTATTAATATGATCAGGAATGCATCATAGAAAATTTTCCAGTTGCTTTAACTGTGTTATGCAATTTTATTATTTTAGCAAAAATGAAATTGTCTTATTTTGGAGGCAAATGAATCTGAAATAATTAGCTCATGATTGGCATACGGCCTCTGGGCTGCCCTTAGAGTCTTAGGATGGCCCTCTGTTAACAGAAGTTGCCATGCCTGACTTCTACATGACCTGGACATGTGCTGTGTCCATCCACAGATGTGCTAATTGGATTGGAACCTATCTAACAAGTAAAAACATGATAGATTTCTAATCAGTGCAATGAGTGCATATATAATGAATGAAGAAACTGAATTGCTGAGCTCTAGCCTATCTCTCTCCTTCAGCCCTTGAAACAATATTTTACACTTTCCAAAAATTTTACAGCTGTCAGCAACTGAAATATGAGTAGGCCTAGTCCTACTGCAGAAATTCTATCTTCATTGAAAATTGCTTTTCCACTTCCTCTTTCCTGTCATTTTCAACAGACATATAAAACATTCGGAGACCAATCAATATGGAAATACAATACATTACTGTATTTAGTACAGTTGCGGCCCCACCATAGGTCGTGGTCGGTCATATGGCCTGCCTATTATAGCCTACTCTTGACATGCCTTGTGACCTGCCGGGAATTATTTGGAATTTTTAATATCTTTCCAGTTTATTTTTATCTTCGACCTTTTCTGAATAACTCCCATGACACGACCTGCTGACATTGTAGACCGACAGCTGGCGCCACCAATGATTTACTACAATACATTTTACATTACAGTCCTTCCAACGCACACGACCAAACGACAGAATTGTAATCGAAATTTCTATAGCGCTGAATCACGAAGTTTGCTTGTTACAATGTCATGTTTAACGACACTGCCATATCAAAATGATTAGTGTCGTCCTCCTCCCTTATCCAGGCTCGGGACTGGCACTGGCAGAGAACAACCAGCGACGGAGTTGAATCAACGAAGTCTCGGGAACCAGCTCATAAACAGATACATATCATTATGGCGCACAGCTCTGCGAGTGAAGCTTTGGTCCCACACCATAATATTAATAATAATTACCCACCGCAGAGAACGGTCAACCCACGCGACACCAAACGACGTTCGAGACAGCCGAACGAATGCCACGATCGACAGTCCCAAAGTAGACTTAGGCACAAGTCATTAGTTTATGCCTAATGCATTCATGCATGTATAGCTTAATGTGACGGAACATTTACTGTAGCCTACAGGTAACCCGATCTTACACACGCACACACTCGTACAAAACGCGCGGGCAAACCCAACACATGATACACGTAAACACGCGCTGGAATGTAGGCCTATAGGATTGATCATTAACATGTAGGCCCAGGTAATGGGTAAAACCAAGGAGGAAAATTTCCGGCCAAATTAATACGATTCAGCTATCTGCTATAAATAGAACAGCTTTTGATTGGCCTACGAATACGTTGCGACCACATTTTCTAGTCTATCATTATAATTATTGACGAACCAATGCCGGTTTAAAGGCTAATTTGCGCATTGGGATGTTTTCGTTTATTTTGACTAACAGTGACCTGTCTATGCTTAGGCCTAGGCTACCCTTCAGAGTTCACACCACAAGGCTGAAAAACATTACATTGCTTTAAGTCTAATTGGCCTATGCTAAACAAAAACAGCGGCTTATTATTTAGTCCTACATGCAGCCTAAATTTTGCAATCTTTTGATACAAAGCCGCAACCAAATGTAAAAGTTAAAAGTCGTAGGCTATCTTAATTATTCCTAAGGTCGAAGCCTAACCAGGCTAACCGTTCGCTGTCATCGATTAAAGCTGACGCAAGCCAATGTTGGCAAAAGTTTCACTGAAATAAAAATCGGTTCAAACAGAAACCTAGCTGTGCAATTAGCACTAATTTGAATGATTAATCAGCTATAACTCTTCTCGCCCTGCTTAGGCCTACAAAGCACACAATAATTATGCCAAACCGCGGGAACCTTTCTGCAGCTGATTTGCAAACACAGGTCGTTGGTGTGAACGCCATCTGACTTAATTCGCGCGTCACGTGACCGTATATTTATAACTGAAGCGTTCGGATGGCAGCCGCGTACGAAGTTAAAGCGATTGGACGCGGAAGTAAAGTTTTTCAGTAACAGACGAAAATGTCGGCGAGCGACGACGACGATGCGAGCGATTGGGAACGCTGTTCAGAATGGCTTTACAAGTGCATGGTCTTGCCGAAAGAACAGTACGATTCGGTAAAATGTGTGGAACACCTCGCCCTGTGTTTACGAGACGGCGTTCTGCTATGCCTGCTCTTGAATCGTCTGCACCCGGGCGCTGTCGATCCCAAGAGCTTCAGTCAGCGACCACAAATGTCACAAGTAAGATGAGAGAATGTGGCCTGACAGAAGCCTGTTTCATTTGTGCTTGCTATTTACTCTTACAGGATTTAGTTGTTTGGATAGCGGGTATAGGGGTGCTCTCTCTAGCCCGTTTGATCGCACCTCTGTGCAAACATGCTTTTTCTGCGGGTGACCCGACGATGTGGACTCCCCCTTCGGCTGCGTATCTTCTCTTGTATTGGTCAAGCTCTGGCACATAGTATAACCACTTTAAAATTATTCGTTTTAACCATGCTGGAGTCGATCTAAATGTCTAAAAATAGTTGGGGTGAAGACCTAAACATCTAAACACTGTCATGGTATCCAGCTGACTCGGATCCCTACTTGACTTTTTGGACATTGACCAGCAACGAATTTCTACACTCCCACCCAGTATGAGAATTGTAGAGAAATAACTGAGGGGTCAGACGTTGATTTGTATAGATGTATGGATTCAATGATGACTTTACTATGGGATCATGAGCAGGGACGTCATTTGGGGGGGGCAGGGGGAGGCATTTGCCCCCCCCTGAATTTCACCGATTGTCCTTACATGTGACATATTTTTGCAACACCACACGTTGTTCAAAATACCAAAATGCCTGTGTCTTCACGGCCTGTGTAATTTTGTATGTGAGGGCAGCTTCGATCTGCACACACACACAGCATATAAGACCCCAGATATCGGCCTTTGTGTATTGTCTGCTAAGGGAATTAACTCTGGCCGATACTCAAAAGCCGTGCAGCTCGTTCCCGCTAGAAATAGGGAAGACCTTGTCCCAGGTCAGTAGGGTCACCAGATGTGTGTGTCCTGCATGTAAGCCACACAGTTCAAACCGCCACCAGTTACATGAGGCAGCCAGGCAGGCAAGATTATCCCCTCCAGCCTTACAAGCATTAGGCCCACATGCACCCCATCCCGTCTGACCGAGAGCTGGAGCGGTTTCGCCTTTCCTCAGCCTACCAACATCAGGGTCCACCAAGATCTATCCACACGGTGACGTCAGAATCACCCCACCCCGAGTTAATGAGCCAGCTGCCTAAGCCAGCGGGCCAACCTGTGTATTGGAAGAACCTTGATAAAAGCGGACCAAAGGACATGAAAGTTCAGCCCAAAACCGATGATCTACCATAAAGGCTAAAGCACACGGTAGGCCTAATATTATGTGACATCTAATTGAACTGAAATTTACATAAACTGATTGGATTTATAGTGCAATGGTTGGACAGATTTGCTTCTTATACATGAAGTCTTGGATATTAATCATTTCTTTGAGTATTATCTTTTCCAGGTTGAGATAATCACCCATGATACTTTCAAATTACGTTTTCAGACAAATCCAAATATCTGATATCAGTGTGTTGGCTTGAACAACCCACGGACCAACAAGCCATTGACCACCACTTGAATAATCCCCATAGTTAATAATAATAATTAGTCCAATAATAATAATTATTGGAAGCCTAGTGCATGCAGCATGCAATATTGCTTTGTGAATTGTTATTAATGACAACTTAAAGCAGGGCTTAATCTGGATTTCTCCTTGGGAGGGGATATGCCCTTGCCTGCAAGAAATTTGTTTGAATTTTCACAGTGCAATGGTACAATTATACTCTATTTTATGACAATGCCATATATTACCATAGAAAATAATATAATTATAATTATATAATATTAACTAATATCATGGTAGATAATAAGAGTCCATGCAATACAATTCTATGTAATACAATAATGTAAACAGGAACAAAGGCCATTGTCATTAACCTCATGCACTAGGCCTCCAATAATTAATATTATTGCATTTTGTCAAATATTTCTGTGGGGGAAAGTCATTTCTGTCACTTTAGTATAATTTAGTTGTACAAAAGTGTTTGTGCAAATATTAACATTAAATCATACGCTTTCAATATGATGGTATCATATATCATAATGAATAATGGCACTATTATAATCATATAATGGTAAATAATATCATGGTATATAATTAACAAGTGCAAAGCACTTAGTCTATTTAAAGTAGGCTTGTATTGGCATTTAAAATATATCCATCACTGAATAAAATATAGTAAGAAATAAATAAGAGCAAGAATAAAACATCTCATTTAACTGTAGTTTTGCAAATGTTGGTCCAATACAGAACTTAAGAAGATTGTGGAATTTTGACCCGCAAATTTTTTTTTGCCCCCCCCTGAAAAAAACTGAAATGACGTCCCTGATCATGAGAAAGACTGAAGGTTGAATCCCCACAATCCTCTGTCAATTCTCACTCTACCCCACCTATTGTAGTCCAACGCCAAGCTTTTTTCAAGCTTGAATACTAGTTTTTTTTAGTTTACAAGGTAGCAATAAATTGTATCCATGAGACCATATGAAATTCCCAAAAAGATGAGGAATGAAGATTTGTGAAGCCAAGAAATTTCAGTCTCCTACAAGAGAACTCTTGCATGGCTCCCGCTGTTAAGTTTTTTTTAGCACTTTTGAGGGGTTCCTAAATGCCTTTAAGAGTCCAAAAGCGCAACACTTTAGGATATAATTTGCATTATTAGACCTTTCTTCATCCATTCATCCATTGCATTGTTGCATTCTGCAATGTTTGCTTGTAAATAATTAATTAGTCATGTTCTGCCTTCACGTATTGTAAGCCTACTCATGGATATTAATTTGACATTGCTTGACTAGACTTGCATTTTATTTTATATTTTATGCCCTGGTAATTATTGATTCTAAGATAAATAGGTTGCCACAATTTAGTGGGTAGCCTATCCCTTTTTGGCTTGAGATGCTGTATCATTTCTTTCTACACCATGCCATTTTCATTGTCTCCTATCAATAAATGATTGTTTGACTGATCGATTAAATAATGCAAATTATTTTATTGTCTGATTGTGGGTCATGGTAGCTGATTGGTTGGAGCAAATGGGTCACAGCATCTATGGTTGATTGAAAAGGGGTTCACAATAGCTGATTGGTTTGAACAAGTTGGTCACATCTGCTGATTGGTTGGAGCAAGTGGGTCACAGTAGGTGATTGGTTGGAGCAAATGGGTCACAGTAGTTGACTGGTTGAAATTATCACCTTGCAATCTGGGAAGAACAGGTTCAAGCTTCCTCTGAATGGCTATAAATTAAGGAATAAAGTTCAATAAAGGAAAAAATTATACTGTGTATATAGGGACTTTCTCTCTCACGATTGTTCAGCATTGTCAATTGCCATCTGTTTGTGTAGTTTAATCGTAATTGTAAATCTGTATAGCGCCAAGTTTATAAATTCCTCATAGGCGCTCACGACCTGACAACAAAACACGATCAAAGAGAACGGTTTTCAAATGCTTGCTGAAAATGGACAAAAAAAGACAGAGGAGTTCATTACAGAGGTTTAAGACTTAAGACTAGGTAACTTATTCCAGAAGGATGGACCCGACCATAGCGAAGCATTTATAAATGCATGATAATAATAATAATAATAAGAGATTTAATAAAAGGAACGAGAAATAGAACCCAGCATGGCTATACAATACACTGACTGGTAAGAGTCTGTTTCATCTGCTGCGCAATTATCAGTGTTAAACAAAACATCAGCATTTCAGATCTCTGCAATCTTCTGTTGACGTACAATGTTCAGAAATGTTTTAACATGTGATACGGACATCATGAGAAGAGTACGTCCTGTTACAGATAACTTCTGTCACGTAGAGAGCACTATTTTAGTTCTTAGTTGACGAAGAGGCAGGGTTTAAAGTGGGTGGGAACGCATGGGAATGGCGTTCCCACTGCTCTCGAATTTCCCACTGCTCACCATGCATGGAACCCTTGAAACATGGGCGTTCCCAATAAAACTTCATCAGCGTTCCCACTGCTCACAGTTGGCGTTCCCACTGCTCACCCAAACCACTTTAACCACTGTGGAGAGGTCAGATCATGACCTATGTATCTCAGTTTTCTTTTCTTGACAGCTAAAACACTATATAGCAATGAAGGTGGCTGAATGGTTCATCCTTTGGCTCAGAGCCGTTATTTCTTTAATCTGCTGCCGGCTCTTAGCACACAGTGACTGTTTAGTCAATGTTGGTTTGTGTCATGCAATTAAATAATTAGTGAATTTTTGCTACCCTGTTGTTTGACGTTTTTAATGTCATTCAGTGACTTAAATCTTAATTTAAATCCCATATGTTTAGACTTAATTCTATGTATACCCTTCTCACGTGGTGCAGTGGTGTAGTGGGTATGTTCATTGCCTTGCAGTCAAAGGGTTGCAGGTTCGAATCCACCTCAAGTCGCGGCGTAGGGACCTTGGGCAAGTCCTTCACTCGCAATTGCTCAGCGCTTCGGCGTGAAACTCCAATGCAGTTTCCGCTCTGTAGTCGGGAGCGCCTCTGAGTAGGTGGCTTGAACGGGCACTATAACAAGTGCACATACAAACAAACAAATGCCTTTATGGGGTTTTAGTAAGGCGGTATGTAATGACCATATACAATGCATACGACTTCTGAATTCCAAGGCTTGTCAGATTTTGTTCTTGTTTCCTGAGTGGAGTACGTTATTTTTGGGTTAGGGTGGTGTTATTTCTGCACTTGCTTTGTAAGGAGGTACATTTTTTAAAATAAAATTTCTGTTGTATTGTATGGTATTGTAGTAAGTATTAACAGGATCAATTGCTGCCTTATAATATGCAGTTGGATAAATCTAAATGTATATGTACTCTCCACAGGTTGCAATTCTTTCTGGGTCTCTTCCAATACAATGCAATGAGCACTTTTCAGATGCTTGTAAAAGGTGTGTGCAACACTGGTTTAAGAAATTCGTGTAGTTTGGCTGTTCCGTGTGATTTTATCTTCAGTATGATTTTATCTTCAGTAAGAAATGTTTGATTTTGACACTTTATGTATATGTACAATTTTAGTTTCTGTGTCTGAAAAATATTCGAGTGTTCATCAATTCCTGCAAGAAAGTATTCGGGATGAAGGACTCAGCGTTGTTCGATCCCAACGACTTCTTCGATATGACAGAATTCCACAAAGTAAGTTGTTAGTTGTGGGTGCTTAATGCTTATGCTTTCTGACATTTCAGTAAGTGAAAACTTGTCTTTTTCTAGCAAACCTCTTTGCTGTTCCAGTCAAGTAATAAATGCTTCATTAACTAGTAGTAAATTTATGTTGGTGTCATTGGATTAGAAAAAAATTGTTTTCTGATCTGATTACAGGATTGGGGGATTGAGGGTTGATGCGTTTCTAACGTGTTATTAATTAGACAAATGCTTCCTTGTTCAAACGTTTGGTTCAAAAGTCCAAGTGCTCTGGTTCCTTGTCCGATTCTATGTTAATTGCAGTTTACCAATGGTTCCATTTGATTTGACTTGCCTACTTTTTTCACTTGATATGTTTAGATATCTTTGACACTATAGAGTAATCTTTGTTTTGTTTTGGCTTATTGCTGAGGGATTATGGACGATGTCTTTTATTATATATACCACTTTTCTTTCATTACTCGTACTTCCCGCTTTCTACTGTTGGAATTTTTCTAGTCTCACCATCTTCACTTACAATCTTTATTTGGAGTTACTCAGGTCTAGCGGGACTTTTCCATTTCTGGTTGACCATTTTGTGGATCCACGCAATACGCTCAAGCTGTGGTATCGATCGATATTATATACGGTGTATTTTTTTGTTCTGCCCACTTTGGTTTATGCTTGATTTTTTTAAAAATTAAATTTTATTTGATGAGTTTCGTAATTCTATGATACTGACAGTTGACTGTTATCAGTTGACCAGTCTGCAAGTCGTTTCTAAAGTTATGATTTTTATATGTTTAAGTCTAATTGCTAGCTAATCCAGATTTGTGTTTGTGGGTTTTAAGCGTATGTCATCTGCACTGCTTATAGATGACTTCATCCATCAGCAAAGGGTTGTACTGTGTTTGTGGACTGATTATATTGCCAGCATTTTATGTGTGTTATGGTGGTTGTAAACTCTTTCTGATGTTGTGTGTCTGCCTGGCCATATTCTTATCACCCTTTCTAGGCATGAGAACTATAGAAGTTCCAACAGTCCTCATATGCTGAGACTGACAAAATGAAGTTGCTGACACTTCATAGCCATGACTCTGATGACAGCCTCGTTCATTGTCTAGCTTAACTTACTGCTTTTTTTTTTCTTTTCTGTCACTCCATGTCTCTGACTCTGACTTCTCAGACGCTATGTTTCTGGTTTGTCTGTTAGTCTCTCTCTGTGTGTGAATGTATGTATATATATATATATAATTATATAATGTATTGTTTGTATGTATGTATGTATATATATAATACATATATATATATATATATATATATATATATGTTTCAGCAATTCTGATACACTGTTTTAGGTTATTGCTACGCTGTCATCACTGTCCAGGACTAAGGAAGCAAAAAAGTCTGGAATAGAGTAAGATTTAAGATTTTCTATAATCACAGTCATTTTCATCTTTTATTGGTGCAAAATATGAATGGTGCATCTTAAATGCAACCCAATAAGACCTGATGGAAGAGCAGACCCAGAAAGGACCAACTGGTGTAAGACCCAAGTAAAGGAAAGACCCAGCGCAGGAGGGACAAAAGTGGGACACGAAGATAAAATGGCTTATATGTACGCAACTGCAGGGTATAATGTTGATATATTTATGTCACACAGTAATTAATATTCATTAATCAATTCATTATTACGTGCTCTAAACTTTTGGTGGCTATATATGTTTTTTCCAGGTAGAAAACTCTATATTGATAAATATAGCTGAGTTTATTGCTGTGTGGAAATGTCAATAGCAGGGCTTTTTTAACGTGCAGTTGTACACACAAAATGTGCAGTTCTAAATGGATTTGTGCAGTTGTAGAAACACTTCTGTACAGTTAAAACTATCAAAAAATTGTCACTGTCCTCCGATTGGAAGTAATTTACCATGGAGGATGTGAGGGAAAAGAAGGAGTTGTGCAGTTATAAAAATTCCTTTAAAACAGCTCTGGTCAATAGTGATTCTCCAATGATAATTTATTCTATGATAATTTTATTTAAATCAATAATAGGATACAAGTAGAATTATTTGAATAGGTTAAAGTTTTTGAAGGTCATTGCGTGTGTATTTAATGCTAACCTAATGTGCTTTAATGTTGTCATGTGATCTGAACGTTGCTGGGTTTCTGAATTTTGCTATGCATGACTTAGCAGCCAGAGTTCAAAGCATATGTATGACTAATATATTTGTTAGGCATGACTTACAATAATATTGTAAGTTGATTTATTGATTGAAACAAAAACGCAATACATTATAAAACACATATATGTCTTGTCAACTCCACCCCTGCAATAAATACATCGTGTTATGCCATAATATGGCATAACACGATGTATTTATTGCAGGGGTGGAGTTGACAAGACATATATGTGTTTTATAATGTGTTGTGTTTTTGTATCAATCAATAAATCAATCAATTTATCAATTTATTGATTGATACAAAAACACAATACATTATAAAACACATATATGTCTTGTCAACTCCACCCCTGCCATAAATACATCGTGTTATGCCATATAAATCAATCAATAAATCAATCAGTCAGTCACTTACTTAATAAATAAGTCAATGAGTCAATCAATGTATCGATCAATCATTGAATTGGTCAATTAACTGATAAATCAATCAATAAATATGTCAATTATCATTCAATCTATTAATATACTAATCACTCATTCAAACAATCAATAATATGTCAATCATTCTGTCAATCAATCAATGGATCAAGCAATTGCTAAATCAATATTTCAACGAATATATATAAATCAATTTATCAATCATTCAATCAGTTGATCAATCAACCAACCAAAAAATAAATTTGGTTTGTTGATTACTATGGAACGTAACAAAGTAGCGAAATGGTGAAAGGAAATACTTTGTCAGATTGGCAATTACTCAGGGTACATGATATTATTAATCAGACAAAACGTTCTAATGGATTCAATTTGAGGCCCTTGTCGTGTTGCAATAAGTTAAATAGCGGTAGACCAAATAAGGGTCATGTAAAGTGAGTAGAATATTAGCAGGTCATATCTAGGCCAGTAAGGATATGATACATTATGTGTTTGGCAATTTTTAATTATGCTTAATAGGATCAATTGATCATTCTAAGTAATGTGCTGGCCTATATAAACATTAGACACCCATAAATTTATCCCACTTAACTTGAGGAATGACTGCAACATCAATCACAACAGTGGTTCAGGTTCCTTATTGGTAGAGAATAAATATATAGTGTTGTTTCATTCAGATTTAATGAGAGGTTTTTGTTTTCAGTCATTCAGATATTGATTCTAGTAACCTACACAATACACATGATGCATATTTTCGCAGGAGTATAAATGAGAAATATATATACAGTTGAATCGTCGGCAAGCATTATGGATTGAAGAGCAGAGGAGTTGTTTGAGAAATCATTAATGTATAATAAAACCAATAAAGACCAAGTATAGGGCATTGTACTCAAATTTGCTTTAGTCAATGATGTGCACACATGACCAATAATTATATATGAAATTTTTGTATGCAGAAGTAAGAAATTAATTAACCCTGTGCCAGGGTATGACACAGGAAACTGCAATGTCAAAGAGACTTAAAGGAAATAGAGGCGGTTGCTGTTAGGAGTAAGACTTGTAAATCCACTGTCTATAAAAATGGTTCTCTATGCGTTGCCTTTTTCAGTAGTTACTTTTTATTGTTGACATCTGTAGCACAAGGTATTAACTGATGAAGCTCCAAAACCAGGTTCAGAATATCAGTCCATTTTGATTGTTGTAATTATTCTTATTGTGCTGCATTTTCAGATCTTTCTCTGTTGAAAATGATATCTACATCATCATGCCTAGGTAAAACCTTGAGCTATTTTGTTCATAAATTAAAATCTCCTTGGCTTGTTCTATTTAACGAATATGCTAGTAGTAGTAGTTGCGGTTTAACGTCACTGTGTGGTAACAAAGACCATTAGCGACGCCCTCCTCCTTTTTCCAGGCTTGGGACTGGCACTGGCAGAGTGCGACCAGTGGCGGAGTTACGAATATACTGCTTTCACTGTGTGCTATTATATCGAGCAGTATCGTGTCACCCATGACATTTATGTAGCTCCTTTAATCCTTTACGCGTTTGCCCCGAGTATATCCGCTGAAAACGGGCTTAAAATTTAAAAATGAACGGGTAAAGGGTTAAAGTATCTCACAAAAGCACTTAAGTATAATTCGCATTAAGTTTAATTAATTTTTATCCTTGCAATTGAAAGCTAAATATCTTATCTAGTTAAGTTATAATCTGTATTGTGTGAACTATGTCATAAGTTTCAATTCTGTTGTATGACTGCCGGCTAAACATTGTAGTCAAGAGTCGTAATTTTTAATTACTATAATTTTAATTTAACCGTCTGACAACTATGCAAGGCTTTCATCTCGACCTAATTTTAATTATTTTAATTTCAATAATCAATGATTTAAGTTATATTGGTGTTGTAATCGTTAATTAAAATCTGCGTTTGAGAGGATCTTGGGATGGATTCATTAGAAATGTCTTCCAAGCCCAGCTTATGATATGTTATGATATTTGAAACAAATGTTACATGGTGCGAGTCGGTGCCTAAAGTGTGGAAAAATAAGTGCCTGGACGCCCCTTACCTCTCCAAAAGAAGTGCCTGGACGCCCCTTACCTTTCCAAAAGAAGTGCCTGGACGCCCCTTACCTTTCTAGTCTGTGCTCGCCAGTAAGTGGCTGGATGGCGTTCAGATTTTAAAGCAAGTGCATGGACGCCGTCCATGACCGTCCAGGCACACTTTAAGCCCTGGTGCGAGTCAAATGTTATGCTTGCAGTGATTCGATTGATGAAGATATTTACACGGATCATATCTATGGTGACGGGACAGAAGATGCGGACGAAGATGTTTATGGACAACTCGTTGACTACCACCCCAAGGCATGTCTCTACTTTTCTTCGTACGTCTAAGTTTTATTAGAGAGTTGTACCTACTCGTGTTGCACTTTTCAACTCTTTGAGAGTGGTTGACTCTACTCTACAATGCTACATTGTTCTTATCTTCTCATCTCTGTGAGAGATATTCACCTTAACTTCCTTTCGGGGTTATTTAGAGTTATGTGACTGGATCCGGGTGTTGGTATCAAACCTCACACTAAATTTTTTATGAGTAAGAGAAGAGATGATGTCCAGACAGCAAACTACAGAATGGCAATGCTCAACATACTTAACAACATACTTCGCCTCTCTCTGCCACTTCGCTGCGCACTCTTAGGTTCACTGTTCAGTTGGACCTCTTTGTTCCCCGCATCAGGACAACCATGGCTCAATCCAGATCATTTGCCTGCATAGGTCCATCCCCTATGGAATGGACTTTCCCCATCAGTTCGCTCGGCCATCCCCTCTGTGGTAGTCCTTCTTCATCTTTCTCTCGCCTCAAAGCAACCGCCTTTTCTCTCGAGGTTGCATGCACTGGGAACGCTTCTGAAAGGCTATTTCTGTGAGAAGTGCTTTATAAATAGTCAGATGCAATATAATATAATAAAGAAGAAGTGGCAGAACTGACGGTGGTGGGTGGTGGTGGTGGTGGTGGCGGTGGCGGTGGCGGTGGTGGTGGCGGTGACGGTGACGATGACGATGATGATGATGGCGATGGCGATGGCGATGGCTATGATATCGACGACGACGAAGATGATGATGACCATAGCAATGGTAATGAATGATTATTCTCTTTGATGTGATTAATAACTTTTTTTACTTGACTAGCTAACTTTACGGTCTTTATCTAAATCATGATTTATGATTTATGTGATTTAGCCCTATAATTATATGACCATGAAATATGCATTTCCATTTAGCAGTTTCCTTTCCGTGTAACGCTTCTTTTCATTTAATGCATGACATTAAAATACGTAAAATTTTGTTAAGGCTTAGAGTTTTCTAAATGGAATTCCATTTTTGTTTTGTGTATTGATACATTTTTCTTTCTAAATGTTTTGGTTCGTGACATATGTTGAGTTTTGATTTCCTTTATTTTTGCCTATTTTTGACATGGTTGATCATGAAATTCTATTGCAATGACTTGAAACCTCCTGCGGACTCAAGGATTCTCCTCTCCTTTGGTTTCGGTCCTACTTGTCTGATCGCACCCAAATGATCATCTCTGGTGACTCTAGGACTCAGTGGGTCCCTGTTGTCTTGGGTGTTCCTCAGGGTTCTGTCCTAGGCCCACTCCTATTCATCCTTTACACGGCTGGTATTACCTCTCTTTTCCCTAGTAACTCTGCAACTGGCCACCTTTTCGCTGATGATGTCCAAGCCTATGTCCATGGACCCCTTCTGCTCAACTCCTTCTTGCAAGCCGAACTGACGCTCTATCTCAAGATCTTCACCTGTGGATGTCGTCCAATCGTCTTTCTTTGAACTCTTCCAAAACCCAGTTGATTTGGTTTGGCACTCCTAAGCAGCTTCAAAAACTCGACTATTCACTGCTCTCTCAAACTTTTCCTCACTTTAACTTCTCCTCCAGTGTTCGAGACCTAGGTGTCACCCTTGATAGTTCTCTCACCTTCACTGAGCACATTGCCAATCTTACTCGCTCTTCCTATTTCCAGCTAAGGCGTCTCAAGGCTATTCGCAAATCTGTCTCATCATCGATCTTTACCTCAATTGTGCATGCTTTTGTATGTTCTCGGATCGACTATTGCAACTCTGTCCTTATTGGACTGCCTAAGGTTCGCCTAGCTCCTCTGCAATCTGTACTCAATGCCGCTGCTAGGCTCATTGCCCGTCTTCCTCGATTCTCCCACATTTCTACATTCATGACTGAACAACTTCACTGGCTTCCACTCTCGGCCCGTATTCAATTTAAAGTCCTGATTTTGGTCCTTAAGTCTCAAATGGGTCTTGCTCCGAAGTATCTGTGTGATCAGATACATCGCCCCCTTTCTGCCACTTCACTGCGTCCTCTTAGGTCCTCTGATCGGCTTGACCTCTTTGTCCCCCGAGTCAGGACTGCCATGGCTCAATCCAGATCATTTGCCTGCATTGGTTCCTCCCTATGGAATGGGCTTCCCCAGGGCTGTACTGGTAAATTTTGAGGTGAGTATACGCTGACCAGGAGAAAAACCGACTTTTTCGGGGAAAAATTTCTGGCGGCTGTCATCCGGCAAAAATTTCCCCATTTTCCCGTCCGAAAAATCTGATGACCTTTTTTTTTTTTTTTTTTAGTCATTCGCTTTGGGTTTTGTTCAAAAATACACCTGTATAGCCTTTGCCTTTCTCTCGCGTATACCCACACACCCTTTGTGAGGTGAGTATACGCTGTATACCCGCGTATACCCTGGTTTTTCGCGGTGAGTATACGATGCCGTTTTTTCCCGGAGGTGAGTATACGCCGTATACCCGCGTATACCCTTGATTACAGCCCTGGGCTTCCCCCATCAGTTCGCTCTGCCATTCTCTCTGGTAGTGTATCCTCGTCTTTCTCTCGTCTAAAAACTTGTCTTTTTTCTCGGAGTTAAACGCACTGGGAGCGCTTCTGAAAGGCTCTTGCTGCGAGAAGCGCTTTATAAATGGTCAGATAAGATAAGATACAAGTTTTCTGATGAATGATGTTGTCTTGATGCATTTTCTTTCTGATGACAGTACCTACTTGACATATTGTGAAACTTTATTTGCATGAACTTACTTACCGCTGTTTTTCATGTGATGAAGCCTTGATTTGCCAGTACTTGCTAGTAGCAAACATGTGACGAAGTATTAATTTGTCTGTACTTACTGGTACCTGATATGTAATGAGGCCTTGATTTGCCAGTACTTGCTAGTAGCAAACATGGGACGAAGTATTAATTTGTCTGTACTTACTGGTACCTGATATGTAATGAGGCCTTGATTTTCCAGTACTTGCTAGTACCTGACATGTGACAAAGTATTAATTTACTTACTTACTTACTTACTGTTGCCTGATATGTGATGAGACCTTGATTTGCCAGTACTTGCTAGTAGCAAACATGTGACGAAGTATTAATTTGTCTGTACTTACTGGTACCTGATATGTAATGAGGCCTTGATTTGCCAGTACTTGCTAGTAGCAAACATGGGACGAAGTATTAATTTGTCTGTACTTATTGGTACCTGATTTGTAATGAGGCCTTGATTTTCCAGTACTTGCTAGTACCTGACATGTGATGAAGCATTGATTTGCCTGTAGTTACTAATAGTACTCGAACGACATCTTGATTTGCTTGTAGGCTTCTGCTCGGCATACCCCTTTATCCCACCGAGACTACTGCATCAAAGAAATTCTTGACACCGAAAAGAACTACGTGGAAGTCCTGAACATGATCGTCACGGTTAGACTAACGAATATATTCTCATTCCGAAAATTTATATAGTGCTTCTTCAAGAAATCTACTCTGAGGCGCCCTCTGCACCGTTACATAATCGCGGCAGCATTGCTGGGTTGATGTTAGTTATTAATACTCGTGAAATAGTTTCACTTTCAAAGCGGTATACTTCTAAAGCATTACTCATAAGAGCAATGGGCAGAACTCATTAAAGGATGCTGTGTCAGGTCAGAGAGGTTTTCACTTCAGAGAAGGGCAAAGTGTAATTCCCAGGGTGTCCATATCAAGGGAGGAGGCAGGGCAGCTGCTAAGGAAACTTCGCCACTGCTTGCCACTGCTCGTACTTTATACCAGTGCCAGTCCAAAGCCAGGGAAAAAGGAGGCATTGATCAATGGTTCATTGGAAGAGTAATATGGGAGTCAACTTCACAATTTAATGGAGGATGGCACTGAGGCTACAATGGGTAGCTACTTAATAATAATAATAATAATAATATTCTCTTAATTCAACAATCCGGTTGACAGAACGCAACCGGTTACAGTGTACAATTATGCAGAATACACAGATCTTAACTATACTAACTGAGCAGACAGCCTGCAATACATGGCACTGATAGCAGCCTACAAAGCAAATCCGCCAATTTGTTGAAAACTAAGGCTCAAGTTTAGACCTGAGTGTCAGTGAGTGTATGTGTATGGACATTCGTATAGAGCCTTGCAATGACCTTAACTAATTCCAATCAGGAATGACAAAACAACTTGTGGCAATGGTTACCTTCAGCAGCAGAAGACCAAGCGTGTCCAGCATCGCCACCTTGACCGTTGAACTGAATCGGTCGCCTAGGATACGAATAAGCGGACCGGTTATGTTGACAACTGACGGCTTGAGGGCCTCTGCGTCTGTCGAATCGCTTCTCCAAGATCCAGCGCAGACGACTCCTTCACTTCCGGTGATCCGTTTAGAATTGTGGCAGGAAGCAATCTCACGTCCGTGCGCTCGTGTTGCCTTTTCGCTGAAAATAATATATAGATACAAATGGCAGTTTTAGATGAAGATGGTAGTAAGGTGGTAAGATGATTAACAGGAATGTGGATGATAGCCAAAGGTGATATTTGCCGTTTTAGAAGTTTCTGGAGCCGCTGAAGGGTATCCTTCCAAGCGCCGATAGCGAAGCCATTTTCCGACATGTTCTGGTAATCTTTGCTTCGTTTCATTTTTTTGCAGTGTTTTTATGATCGCGTTATAGAATGCCGTCAATTTAATTGGCTTGAGTTGTTTCAATTGTTAGATGCTGTGCCACATGATTATCTTATGCTTAACGAGTTCGTAGTTGGGTTGTAATGCAGTAATGCAGTAAAGCGGTTTTGGTGTAGGTAGCATTTCATTCATTCATTTCGAGAATTTATATAGCGCCTCTTCAAGAAACCTACTCAGAGGCGCTCCCAGCCCAGCCACAGCTAAAAAAGTAGCATACTATAAGCATAGGTAGCTTTACAAGATCCATGATCAGAGACGATCATGTTGCCTTTTGCGATGTCCCACACCTTCCTTGGATCAGTGCGTCCTGATCAGGGATACTGCAGGCAGCATTTAAAAGCTGTATTCTTTTCCAGGTTGGGCTCGGAGTGATCTGAGTGGATCTTTCCAAGGGCGCTATATAAATCATTTGTTCTGCAACTCGAAGTGAGCATTTTCTGTTCACATTCTCTTCAAATATGCAAAGTTGTACCTTTTCAATTGTTGGCCCGACCACGTGGAATAGCCTTCCTTCAGATCTGTATGTTGATGTTCTTTTAACCATAAAGAACTGCCATGTTTAATCCAGATGCTTTGCCTGCATAGGTCCCTTTCTATGGAATGGACTTCGACCATCAGTTCGCTCCACCTTTCTCTCTCTTTCCTTGTCTTTCTCCTAAACTCTTCTCTAACCTAGTGTTGATCGCACTGTGAGTGCTTCTGAAAGACTTTTGCTGAGAGAAGTGCTTTATAAATAGCAATAAACATTCAATATGGACTCTGCATACACCAGTTTTTATGCATCTAAAGACTGCTATTCGTCACCTGGGGGTTGGGTTCTGAATGCCTCTGAACAGGTATTCTGAAGGGACACTATACTATAATTATTAAGTCCTCTGAATAAATAAATGAATGAAAAATTCTGAATGTTTGAAAGAGTGAAGGTCTCTTTTTGAAGTATACTAGACCTGTTATATATATACAAAGTTGACTGAATGACTGTCAGGAACTGCGAAGTGCTCACAGAGACCTACTGTCGGACCTTGCCAAGGCCAACAGCATGTCGTCATCATCATCGTCTGCAAGAGGATTTTCCGCTGAGAACTCAATACCCGGTTGTTTCATCAAACATAAAATGAGACTGGTCATCTACGGGAAATATTGCGCCAACCTTACGAACGCGCAAGACAGGCTTGACCAGTGCATGAAGTCAGAAAGGATTAGAACGATGATCGAAGTAAGTTGCTCCCTCATCTGTCTTTGAATATCTCAATAGCTTTAGTGATGCACAGTTGTCTAATGGTCAGCTTGCTGGACTGCTGTCAAATGAGGGACTGGGCTTAAAATACCCACCAAGGCCATTCATACATACATGCAAGTTGATGATACAACATACATACACACATACATTCATACATACATACAACATACATTTATACATACACACAACAATTTTCCAAAGAGAATTGACAGATGCCTGAAAGTTTCGAGTTCCTGAAGCATGTTGAATCAAGGATGATAATTTACATAGATGCTAGTTCGTTTAAGTGTTCAATCTTCTTGGGTCTGATTCAGTGGTTTAAGGCAAGTATATATCTTCGTTTATTAAAACCAGAATGACAAACCGCAACTAATGTCAACAGAAATGAATATTGAGCAGAAAAATGTGAGTAAGCCAGAAGTTATCACATGTAAGGTAACCTAGGTATATATCTAGTTATTGTCATCTTGTCAGGGAGTTTAAAATAGTGCAGCCTGGGGTGCAGGCCATGAGAGTAAAGAACTATGGGAGGGAACAAACTTGTCAAAACATGTAAACCATTGTTATATACAAATTCGTTTTATTGAGAAAATAATGCGACAGTTAATAAGTGCTGAGAGAGCAGCAGGTGAACAGTGGCGGCGCCAGACACTTTTTGTAGCCAGGGCATAGCCAGGGCAGTCACATAAGTAACCAGGGCAGAGGGCGAGCGCGTGCTCGGTAGTAGCCTACGAGCTTACATAGGCTTATAATTTTGCGCTACCGTGCATGCCATAAATCACCCACCCTACATTATAAAGGTTCTCTGGTCAGAGGATCAAATGGGCGAAGTCATAAAACCGAACACTTTGACAATCGAAAAGCAAATCTTAGAAACCTTATACATGGTGGGCCATAAAAAAGACCCAACTAAAGTGTTTGACCAATAGGCCTATCTTGGCCAGAAGTAAAAAATTAATAAAATTTTACAGGTTTAAAGACAATTCATATTTACGCACAGTGGCCAGATTTCACTGCAATATTTCAAACAGAACAAGAGTTATATAACTTTTAGTGAGACAACCGACTTTTTGACGATTCAAAAGCAGAATGCAACAAAAAGAAGCAAAAAAGCGATTTTTCATAAGTCTCATCTCAAATAATAATATTATTGTTATCAAATTAACGTGATAGTACATCACATCACACTCAATGTGTCCACCACCAATGCCCACACTTGTTTTGAGTATTTTGCACAGTTTTTGATGGACTTGGTGATGTGTTCGAGAGATAAATCTTCCCAATCAACTCCAATGCGACCATGAATTTTCAGTCTCTTATCGTTCTTAGTTTTGGCTGCAAATTACGGTATTTCTCGAGAAATAGCTCTCCACAGTTGATAAAATCATCGGGTTCAAATCCGTATATTTGGAACCATTGGTTTTTCTCAATGAAACCAGTACAGTAATATTGACGTTGAACCAATCTGTTTTCATCAGCGGCACATGTCTTAACTCTTTATTTCAATTTAGCTCTTCATTTCTCTGCAATAATTTTTTTTATCAGATTAAGCGCCGATTAGGCCATAGCCTTATCTCCAAGACCTTGCTCATGAAGTGTATGAATAATAATTTTGTGTGCCATCGACACCTTGGAAATTTTAATTTGATAGAAATCGATTTTATTATTTTAACAACAAAATTACTAATCAGAAAAATTCTTTATTTACCAACTTAACAGTAATCTTGCTAATTGATGTCACAGCGACGTGCAGCTATGCTGGAACCTGCTTTTTCTAAATAATAATAACGATTTTCTATCGATAACAAGTTTATTTGACACCAATTATTTGAGATGTTACTTTATAAATTCGTTTTTGCTACTTTTTGCTGCGTCGTGTTTTTGAATCGTCATATAACAGTGAGTGTTCTCACTAAAAGTGATATAACCTTTGTTCTGTCTAAACATTTTAATGAAATCTGGCCATCATGTGTAAATATGAATTGTCTTTAAGCCTGTAAAATTTCATTCAAAATTTCTACCTCTGGCCAAGATTATGGGGAAAAAATTTAGCGTCATTTTATGGCCCAACCTGTAGACCAATCTCTATGACTTAGTGAAGCATGGCAAATCCTCCTTCGAATAGCATTTCGAAAGTAAAGCGTTCAGCAAATAAATTAGGCTAACGGAGTCCACTATATAGGTCCATTGTCTACGCAAATGCTTACCGGTACGCTTCATTTGAAAAACAATAAAGCGACAGTTGGACCTACGCTGTTAGTTGTAATAATAATAATAATCTTTTCTTTAATTGAGCGCCTGCAAGACGCACTGCGCTTTACATTTACAAGTTATGCAGTAATCTTAATTAAACTTAACTACTAACTGAACAGACAGCTTTGCAATTACAAATTGTATGCGGCAATGTGGATAAACAGCAACATAATTTTTCCCTGCAAGAACTTTTGCCCCACCAGAATCTTTGCCCCACCAGAATTTTTGCCCTGCCAGAATTTTTCCCTGTCAGAACTTTTGCCCTGCCAAAATTTTACAGTCTTTACCCTACCAAACATTTTGCCCTGTCAGAACTTTTGCCCCGCCAGAAAATTGACTGCCAGATTTTGTTCTCTTCATGAACTTTTGCCCTGTCAGAATTTTGCCCTGCCAGAACTTATGCCCTGCCAGAGAGCGGACCGACGTGAACAGTAAGAAGCAATATGCCCGAATAAATTCTCCCAGGGTAAAATTTCTGGCAGGGCAACGACCAGGGCAACAGCCAGGGCAAAGGCTTTTTTGGCAGGGCATTTGCCCTGCCATGCCCTGGCGTAGCGCCGCCACTGCAGGTGAAGCCTAGTAAATGTTAATGACAGCCTTCAGCAGTCGTCCCTCAAACCCTCAACCATTGACTTAAAATTCCCTTCATTAGCTAGCAAGAAGTTCAGCAGTGAAAGAAGCGTTCAAGTCATGAGTTGCGTTTTCAGAGTAAAAACGAAGAAGCGAGAGTGAAGCTACGTGATCTGCTTGTGGTACCTTTCCAAAGAATTCTCAAATACCATTTACTAATACAGGTATGTTTACTGGTCTGTCTTGTGGTCAAGCACCTGTCTATTTTAAGGATAGAACTGTGTATGCGATGTGTGCCATGTGGCCACCTTATAGCCACGTTATAAAGTGGGTGCAAACGGCATTTCCACTGCTCTAAAAATTCTCTGCTTGCGTTCCCACTGCTCACTATGCATGAAACCGTGGAAACGCATGCCTCAATTGGTCCTTCTCTTTGGAATGCGCTTTCTCCGTTTTGCTCTGCGCTTCTGCCTGGCAGTCTCTCTTCTGCCTTGTCTATTCTCAGAGCCTGCTTCTTCTCATGGGGCCATGCGTGCTGAGAGCACCTCTGAACGGTTCACCCTACTAGAGGCACTTTATGGATGTTTAAATACAATACATGTATGCGTTCAAAGAAATTCTTCATCAGCGTTCCTATACTCTTGACACATTCGGCATTCCCACTGCTCGCTCAAACCACTAACCACATTGCATTTTTTTTAGCAGCTTCCCAATGTTTACACTCTGACAATGCCAGTCCCAAGCCTGGATGATGGAGGAGGGTGACGATAATGATCTTTGTTAATTGTTATTACCCAGTGTTAAACTGAAACAAACATCTTTTTCTTGGAGCTCAATCGAGAAGGTTGTTGGTATTAAGTTTTAATGAAATTCAGAAATATGTGGGAGCGGTTTTAGTCATGGGGCATGTACGACTAAATATATCTAGAAACAATATGTACCGGTGGTATCTTGTCACAAAACTACTTTTTGAGACGTTTAGAACTAAAACCGGCTTATTTAAGATGCGTGTCCCTGTCTTTGTAAGATTTATTTACGATGAAATGGTGAAATAAAGTACATTGTACTATAGCAGGTAGCAGGAGCCTTTCTGCCATAGCTTTAAGCCAACGGTGGCTTTGACTTGTGTTGCGCAATTTCCTTAAATGCTGATTGTGCTTTGTACAGCAATTGCTGAGGGACACAGACGATGAAAGTTCGGAAAAGAGCGTTCTAGAAGAAGCCCTAGCAGAAATGCAGGTAGTGTTGTTACAGATTGTCACAAAATCGAGCACGAAAAACGACACACATGACTTATGCCTAGACAGACCAGTGGGGCGCGGTGGTGTAGTGGGTATGTTCGTCGCCTTGCAGCCGAAGGGTTGCAGGTTTGAATCCACCTCAAGTCGCCACTTAGGGACCTTGGGCAAGTCCTTCACTCGCAATTGCTCAGCACTTCGGTGTGAAAACTCCGATGCAGTGTCCGCTCTGTAGTCGGGAGCGCTCTGAGTAGAGAGCTTGAAGGGGCGCTATAACAAGTGCACTTACATACATACAATACATCCATTCGTTCTACGAGTAAAGGATGTTAAAATTTTTATTCCAACGATCCCCTTAGACATCCATCAATTACATTGTTATGTTCACATTAATTTTTCTGTTTCTGTTTAATGTGCTTCAACATGTAATTGGGTGCAGTGTGTCACCCGGATTTGTTTCATTTTTTAAAATTAAATGAAGATTATATGTGGATGTCTATAATTTTTCAATGTATACATAATAGAGAAATAAGTAATAACAATTTGGTTTCATGTTTATTAGATTTGATATAATTGTTTTAATTAAATGAGGGTTATATGTTGTTGACTATAATTTTTCAATGTATACATAAGTAATAAAAATTTGATATCGTGTTTATTAGATTTGATCTATTTTTTTAATTAAATGAGGGTTATATGAGGTTGACTATAATTTTTTAGTTGTATACATATTAGAGAAATCAGCGATAAAAATTTAGTGTCTTCTTTATTAGATTTGGCGACTGCAAGGTTTGACAATTCAATGTTCTAGTTCATGTGACAGACTTGAGATGTTGTTGTCCACTTTGCAAAGGTGGAAAAAGGAAGCTATGTGAAAAGTGAACTTTTAGGTGGAAAAGACCAACTTCTGGATGAAAAAGACATATTTTATTTGCTTGGTTGCCAGCATGTAGTTCAGATTTAATGATTGCTCATGTGATGCATCTTGATTTAACTTTCTTGGCTGAATTTCAGGACTTGTCAATGTATGTCAATGAAGTTAAGAGAGACAGCGAGAATTTGGCACTAATCAGTGAAATTGAAAACAGGTCTGGATTTGCTCATTTTTAATTGACTCATCTATGCATTTCAGATATCTGTAATAATGGTAATGATAGTTGAAGTGGTAGAAGTAGCAGTAACAGCAACAATATCTAGGTGCCATAACACAGTCGTTCCTTACAAGGGTGCCGACGTAAAAAGAACACTAACTAGTAAGAGATAAGCTTTGGAGGAAAGACAATTCCAATATTTTTCTTTAGAAAATAAAATGCCGTACAATTCTACATTATAAAATTTTCGTTCTTTCTTTCGCTAAAGTATAAGAGAAATGAGATTTTTCATGTGAAAATCACATAACTTATGCCAGCATTTTGCCAGAGGTTGAAGGTAATGACTTTCCCTTGGTTTTTCTTTTGTTCGCTTGAGGGATCTTTAATTAAAGCTGCCAAGCAATGGAAACAAGGCGAGGCTTGTCTCCCTTTTTATAAACTGCTCGAGACTGTCCTCTTTGGATGTGCATGAGTTGGGAGCACCTCTGAATAGTTATCTTAAAGAGGTGCTACATAAATTTCTGAGATCTGTAGATAGAATGATATTGGTTAAAAGTGTTTCATTGTGAAAATGCTTTCTTTTCCAGCATTGTTGACCTAGCCAAGTATATGGTGAGTCAGATGTTACCACATAAGTATTATATGTATCTGAATGTTATTGTTCGCTTTGCTGTTCTAACCATTTTCACTTTTTTGTTAAAGATTATTGTTTTTATTGCCGAGGTATCATATTAGCTCATCATATTATAATCTCACTGCTATCTATGCTATGTCATTTTCATTGTTGCATCTGATGCTACCATGATCATTGATCACCTTTGTTCTGCACAGCTTCTGTTAGCTTCATTATCACTGCTCTGTATTCTGCATCTATCTCCCTTGTCAGTATAGCAAGATACTATTCTGTAGGTAATGTAGACAGCATCAGTATCCCCTTTGAAGGTTTGCGTTACATTACAGTCGCCAAAAATTGCATAGTTTGTTAGTCATCTGATCCAAATTAAAGGTTGTTCTTCTTATGAACAGCAACCGGGCAATCGACTGCAAGACTACGGTCGGCGTATATTTGATGGTGAGGTTAAAGTGAAGGCACCAAAAGAAAGAGGCTTTGAAACACGGTAGGTTTTATTTATATGCACTGTATTAAGAATAACGTCATCTTTCTCTGGTCTCAAGATCTGCCTTTTTCTCTCAGGGTTGTACGCACTGGGAGCACTTCTGAGCGGCTCTTGCTGTGAGAAGTGGATTCAATTCAATAACTCTGTATGAATTTGTCATAGATTGAAAGAGTCTTCTATCTATGGAATTTATATAGCATCCCTTCAGTGGCGCTCCCAGCCCAGACACAGCAAAGAGGAAAGTCTTCAGTACCTGCGTCCCTTTCTCGCAGAAAGGGACGCAAGCCACCGGGAAAGGTATTTGAAAGGCAGGACTCGCAATCAATTCTGGTTGATGGCTGTGCAATCGTGCGTAACCACAAAGTCACCTCTGGAGGTCTAACGTAGAGAGCAGTTACCAGAGCAGGCAGAAGTTGAAGATGAAGCTTCGCAGATCTCATCAAATGTTCTGTGTTTTGACCTAATTGCACCTACACACCTCACAGAATTGAGTGCAGTTTAGTTGTGATGGGGGATGTGTTTGATAGGAGGCATTGCATGCATACTCATAGACATGAAGTGTCTAGTGTCCAGGCTCATTTTGAGGTATGAACATCCAAGTTTTGTCTGATTGCAATGAGGAACGCAACATTTGCCCTGAAATAATTATCACATTTACTGCATTTATGATCCGACAGCTCAGTTGTTTTCATTTTCGGAAAATAGAAATGGTTCGTATTGTATTCAGAATTAAGTGAACAGTCAACATTGACGAGGATCATAGATTGTAGATATAATTATGATTTTATCAGTGGCATTTTTTGTTTTGCTTGCAGCTACATTTTTCTGTTTGACAAAGTCATGGTCATCTGTCGACCAAAGGCAAGTAATGTTTCATATTTTATAATGTTGTTTTAAAGTAATTAATTATTATTTGTCATGCCTGATGATGATGTGCCCCACTTGCTTTCTGTTTCCCAACACATTGAAATCAGGATCTCTGTTTATGGTGGTGCCAGTTATTGAATGCTTCTGCATACTTGAGGCCCCACTCAGGTTTGCTTGGCTGCCGAAATCTTTGTTCGACATCTCAAGGTGAACTTGTTGTTCCTTTTGTATGCAGTTACAAAGGTGCACCTTTTCAGTGTTTGAGTCGACCACGTCCTTCGTAACTGGTGTGTTCTTTTATCTATGGACTTTGCATACAACTTTTACTGGCATCTGAAAATTGTTCTTTTTCGCTGGAGTTGTGTTGGGTGTGCCCCTGAGTAGTTCATCTTGAAGAGTTGGCACTACAGATTTTTTGATGAATGAATGATTGTTTTTAATAGTTTCAGTAGTTCCTTAAGCTAGTCCTCAGCCAGCCGTGAATATGAATCGTTAGCGACTTCATTTTCTTAGCCTTGGCTTATGTGGGTGGGTAGCACATCCTCTCCCTCGCCGTGTCATCTTCCCACCAACAGTGTACGCAGTGTACACATTTTGCTATGGTTGCATACGAAACAGAGATCTTGAAGCAGATTGTGGGGCGTAGTGGTGCATCGTTGCCTTGAAGCCGGAAGATTCGAGGTTCGAATCCACCTGAAGTCGCCACGTATGGACCTTGGGCAAGTCCTTCACTCGCAATTGCTCAGTGCTTTGGCGTGAAACTCCGATGCAGTGTCCGCGCTGTGGTCGGGAGCACCTCTAAGTAGCGGTTGAAGACTGGAAGAGGCGCTATAACAAGTGCGCATGCAAACAAACAAATAGATTGTTTGCTCTGGTTGGATGCTGCATTGAACTGGAATATTTCTATGACCATGTATAGCCAGCCAGTAGATGAATAGAGCTTTCAGCTTTAGCGTGCTAATGAAAAGCACAGTATTGCCATGAGTATGCAAAATAATCACCACTGATGTCAACGGCTGTAAGAAAATTCTGTTAATTTGGTGGTTAAAATCGGTATAGCAGTTTAAATTTTAGACCGATCTACACTTTGGGGCACAGTTGTGTAGGGGTGTGTTTCTCAAGCTGCCGCGTAGGGACCCTGAGCAAGTCCTTCACTCGCAATTGCTCATGTACTTTGGTGTGAAACTCTGATTCAGTGTCCGCGCTGTGGTTAGGAGCACCTCGAAGCAGGAATTTGAAGGGTGCTATAACAATTGCTGATACATACGTAGTTACGTACATACGTTTTTCTGCATTCTTTTGCTTGTCGCAGCCAGTATCATTTTGGTAGAGACGATCAAGAACAATTACCTCACTTTTTTTATTCGTCACAAATTCTTTTTGAACATGTTTGCTGTTTGTTAATTGTAGTATGACTTCTTTTGTTGGCTGTTTTTTGGGGAAATTTTTAGGGCGACTCTTATTATTACAAAGACGTCATCATTTTATCTCATTACAATCTTGAAAAGCAAGAGACAGATAAAGGAACCAAAGGGGTGAGTATCTTGTCACTAAATTTATCCTTGTTGTACAATGGTTCATTTCATTGTTATGAATGCCACCGAACATGGAGAACTCTTACGAAATTGCAAATGACTACTGCTGTAATCATCTTTCAAAATGCTCACCTGGCTGTCGCATGATAATGTGAAGGATTTGAAAGCAATATTTTCAACTGTGTCAGATGGACTGAGAGAATTGATAGTCCTGAGTTGTAATAGATAAATGTCTTGGCAGATTTTTGGAACTAATTGCCTTGCTTTGATTCAAGTCGTGTAAACAGATGTGAGAAATTTCTAAAGTGATAATTATGATCATAACTATAACACGTTTTATAGAACTGCTATGGCTCAGTCTCGATCTTTTTGTCTCAATTGGTCCTTCTCTCTGGAGTGCTCTTTCTCCTTCTGTTCGCTCTACACTTCTTTCTGTCAGTCTCTCCTCTGCTCTGTCTCTTCTTAAAACCTGCTTCTTCTCGAGGGGCCTTGCACACTGAGAGCGCCTCTGAACGGTTCACTCTACTAGAGGCGCTTTATAAATGTTTAAATACAATACAATGTTTTATATGCGCCAGGGACCAAATGTACACCCGTCATTTATATATGTCATGTGAGTAGCTTGGACTACAGCTGTTCACTGCAACGCCCCTTGCGGTCAGTCAGTAATACATCCTGTTTACATTTATAGCAAATGATTCTTGTATAATTTTGGAGTTGAAAATTCCCTGTGACGAGTAAACATTATAATCACCGATATATGCCATGTAAAAATTGTGGCATGGCAGCACTTCAACTAGGAGTACGCCGGATAAATATGTATATATATATATATATATATAAATTATATATATTTATATCTATATATAATCATTTTTGAGCAAGTCCCTGTGTATGCACTTCCTGTTTAGAAGTTTCGTCAGTGCAGCGTTCAACAAATGCACTGTTGTATTGAGAATTGAAATTTCCAGATAATTTATAGCACATTTTCAGTACACTCCCCCTACTTGCTACCTAGGTCATGGAGATGGAGATGGTTGAATGGTAACATGCTGGCCCCAAAATCTGAAGGATGTGGGGTTTGATACCCAATTGTTTCATAAGGTTGACTAAACCTTCAACTTTCTAGTGGGCAACTGCAAAATTAGAACCAGAACAGCGCCTCTCAAGCAGTTAAATTCAGTTTCTGTTTAACTTGTTTCATATGTTTCTACTATGTCATGGAATCTTGTTGTCTGCATGTCAGTCTGAATTATTGCAGGAATACTTTTTTATTGTTATCCTTTTATTATCTTCAACAGTCAACATCGATAACAGGAAGTATGAATAGCAAGGGAAGCTGTGACTATTGTTCTAAACTATGGTAATTGAACCATTATCATCAAATATCCTCCTTGTCTGGCTCAGCTACAGTGCCTTGAAAAGCGAGCGAGTTGAACTGCGGGACAGTTATAGCAGGGCATTGCAGCAGGTCTCTCAGATCGCCCGTATTGTGTATTATTATTATTATTATTATTATTATTATTATTATTATTATTATTATTATTATTATTATTATCATTATTATTATCATTATTATCATTATTATTACTATTATTATTATTACTATTATTACTATTATCATTATTATTATTACTATCATTGTTATTGACTTCGTTAGTGGTCTAAAGATCTTATATATCTTGGTATATCAAGTTTTATACGGGAAGAACTGCACTGGTTGCCAATGCAAAAACGTATTGAGTTTAAGATTTTAATGTTCATGCGCAATTGCCTAGCAGGCCAAGCTCCGATCTATCTTATGGAACTCTGTGTACCTGTGCTGTCCATCCCAGGCCGTAGATTCCTTCGCTCTGCTACGCATGGTGACCTGGTTGTCCCTAGGGCTCGATCTTCCACAGTGCTACATAGAAGCTTTGCTATGGTTGGTCCGTCTTTCTGGAATAAGTTACCTATTAGTCTTCGCAATGAACTTCTTTGTATTTCTTTGCCCCTTTTCCGCAAGCGTTTGAAAACCATTCTCTTTGATTGTGGTTAGGTGTCAGGTCGGGAGCGCCTCTGAGGAGTTCTCTTGTAGTGGCGCTATATAAATGTACGATTACAATTACAATTACAATTACAATTACTTATGCAAATTCTGTTGTCCTTCAGATGCTCTGTTTTAAACTGGTTGGCGACACCTCAAAGTCAGACGCAGAAGGGAAGACGTATGTGGTCGGCTTGAAAACGCAGGACCACATGCATCGGTTGTGGAGCTCAATAGAACAGGCTAAGTAAGTCATTTGAGACAGTTTCATGTGAAAACAGAGAGCTTTCGTTACCAGCTTTCGTTACCTCATGCAGAAATCTCAGAAGAAGCATTGTCGAACTCCCTCATGAAGATGATCCTAACTGTAGGCCTATACCCAAGTTGCTTTATGGACGATAACTGCTGGCCAACTCTCATTTTTATGCTGATCATTCATCTCTATTATCACTCAATGCAATTTGTCACTCAGGTTTTAACAGACGAAGATAATAATAATTATATGTAGGTCTATTGAGTATGACGTCTGAGGTTTTGAATTGCCGAGATATGACTGTTATTCTTGGTGCATGCTATTAATAAACTCTGTGGGGAACACTGGCTATTCCTTTCTACCCCAACTGATTTCATAAAGCACTAGAAACAAAGTGCACTTTGCAAGCTCTACCTACCAATATAATTTCAAACCCACATTTGAACCATGGACGTTTTAATGAGCAAAGACGCTAATAAAATGCCAAAAAGCTTATAGGCTGTCATAGTCTTTTTGGAATGATATTGAACAACAACAGCAACGCTTCAGATCTGTGGATATTCAAGCAGGCTACCAGTATACATGTATGACCTTGATTAATTACTTATGCAGCACAATGGATGGATATGCTGCCATGGTACTTTGAGTTTAAAACTTGAAGGAAGTATTCAGGTTGGGTTGTGGTGGTCTGGGCTGCATGTATGTATTGTATTGTATTGTATTGTATCCATAAATTTATAAAGTGCCTTTCACAGTACACACCAATCAGAGGCACTCCCAGTGTGAAAGATCCAGAAAAAGAAAGTGGTTCTGAAGCAGGGAAAGATGTGCTTCGGGTACCAATTAATTATTGGGATCATGTCAAAGGAGAAAGCTGATTCCAAAGTTCTGGACCAATGAAGGCAAAAACTCAGATGTTGCTGTAGATTGGGAAGTTGCTTTAAGAGTTGCTGTAGATTGGGAAGTTGCTTTAAGAGTTGCTGTAGATTGGGAAGTTGCTTTAAGAGTTGCTGTAGATTGGGAAGTTGTTTTAAGAGTTGCTGTAGATTGGGAAGTTGCTTTAAGAGTTGCTGTAGATTGGGAAGTTGCTTTAAGTGTTGCTGTAGATTGGGAAGTTGCTTTAAGAGTTGCTGTAGATTGGGAAGTTGCTTTAAGAGTTGCTGTAGATTGGGAAGTTGCTTTAAGAGTTGCTGGTGGTCCAGGTTGTCTACGTTTAGCTGTTGGTGTTCTGATTCTGTTGTTAAATTGTTTAAATTGTTTGTGTCAGGTCTAATGTTTATCCAGACGGACATGATGCAGGCGAGTATTTCTTTCGTTTGTTCACCTTTGACCAGCCGACGACGTGCGATGTTTGCAAGAAACTACTGAGGTAGGCAGTCTTCATTCTGTCTTGAAGTTTGCTTGCTGTTGTCTAAACAACACTGTGCCACAACAAAGGTGTTTGATGTCACCCTCCTCCTTTATCCAGGCTTGGGACTAGCACTGCCAGAGTGCGAATGGTGGCAGAGTTAGAACGATTGGTTCTTGATCTTCTTGTACCTCGGTCATGAACCCAGGATTTAGCTTTTGCTTTTGTGGGTCCCTCAATGGTTAACGACCTTCCCTCTGGAATTCGTAGCGGGATTCTGGTGGGGAATTTACCTGCATCTATTCGCTGCTCAAAGACCTTTCTGTTCTGGGCCTGTCATGTTGAGAGCGCTTCTGAATAGCTCTGCTGTGAGAAGCACTTTACAGATGTTATATCAGATTACCGGTACTATACAGTGCAGAGAATATGTACGTCAGCCTCCTGTACTGAGGTGGTGACTGTCGATACCTTGAACATGTCTTGAGATTTAGTTACGTTAAATGGATAGGACACATCTTAAGGAGCGACACCCTACTAAGAGACATCATTGAGGGAAGAATGGAGGGGAAAAGGATGCGATGTAGACCAAGAGCAATGCTGCTGGGTTGGATGCTGACAGAGGAAGGATACAGTGGACTGAAGAGAGAAGCAGAACAGAGAAAAATGGCGTCGTTGGACATACGAACCTGCCTGAGGGCAGAGAACGTAAAGAAGAAAGAAGAAATGGTTCGTTGGGTGCCATACTTTGGACAGGATAATTATTCAAAAACATTTTTATTAATGAACTACTACTTCTGTTGTTGCCTAGGATTCTGTCAACAGAAGAAGCTTGAGTTTTCCTGGCTAATAAAACAATATATTATTTCCTGGGGGCATCTATGTCATATTTAAAGATGTACATTCAAGTGAAATTTGAAAATTTAGACCACGTTTTAATGAAGTGTTTGTCGTATCAGCTTATTATTAATGTTTTAATGACATTTTATTCTGAATTTATTTGCAGGGGAGTTTTCTATCAAGGTTACAGATGCAGCAGTAAGAACTAAATATGTTTGTTAGCTACAGTCTAACAGTGCTTGGCATAAAATCTGATTTCATCTAAATTACCAGTTCACATCTGTGGTAATAACAATAACAACAACAACAACAACAACAACAATAATAACAACAATAATAATAATATTAATAATAATAATAAAAATTACAACGATTTATATAGCGTCGTTAAACGGCCATGCAGTTACTAGGGTACCTTACAAAGCAGCTTACAGGCGGAATAATCCCTAGAAAAAGTGTGTAATTATAGTTTACAGTGACTTCTACCAGCAGACAGGCAAAAATCACTAGCTTCCATGAGGTATCTGGTCTAAACCTAAAAGGTATGGTCGGGTAAGGTAAGGAGAATAGGGTAGGGTTGGTTTGGGTTTTGGAAAGGTGAGGTAAGCTTAATGCAAACATTTCAACAGTTAATGTCGTCCTCTTGATTGCTATGCCTGGCTGTCTGACTACAAGTATACTTACACGTAGTACAGTATATAAATTAGTTGTTACGCTACAGTTAGTTGACTTTCGGTCGGTTAAATTATTTCAATTAGTTAGATTAAATTAATATTTTAAATTAATTTAATATTGAAATGTTTTGGTTTATTGGTTTAGTCAAGACTCGAATTAGTTAAACTAATTTCGGGGCATTTGTTTTAATTGTGTATCTTTTGTTTATGTCATTGAGTTATCTTGATGTATCTTGTTTTAAAGATACTGGAATGTCTGTCCACAAGGAATGCATAAGGAAAGCATCAGGTTAGAACAATTGGCATTTTGCATTAGGTTTGGACATAATTTATAGGTTTTGACGTGTATTGACAAACAGATGTTTCGTCCTTATGTTGTAGTATTGATTGTTTGTTCTTAATGGTACTGGTACCATTATAATATTTGTCAAATGGTTGAAACTTGACTTTGCTTCTACTTACTTATTTTATTCATACAAGTACTTGATGTGAGATAAAGTCTTGATTTAGGCTACTGTTCTTACTGGTGCTTGACTGTTGTCTGTAGTCCGTCTGCAAAGTCAAGTCTGAATTTGTCTGCATGGAACTTCGGTCTTTAGTACTTGATTATCGTAATCTGGATCTAACTTTGTTGTTGTTTTTCAATCTAACTTCGTTGTTGTTTTTCGATAAAAAATTATAACTTCGTTGCTATTTTTTTTATCTAACTTCATTGTTGGTTTTCCTATTGGGAGGCGTTTTTTAACAGTATGCTTTACATTTATATTGTGTTTCTCTACTTTCAGCTATGAAAGATATTAAAAAAGGCGGTAAGCTGACAATATTTAAAAAATTCATTATCTTCTAAATACTTGTAAATGAAGGTTGCAGCTGATTTCCTATGGATTCTGTGGTTATATATTGAGCACTCTATTTTAGCCCTTTATTGATGTGCTGTGCTGGTTCCCCATTCATTTCAGTACAGTTAAGGAGTTAATACCGGTAATTATGAGAAATCTTTCTTTGTAATGTATTATATGATTCTCGATCATTCGTAAAAAGAAATGGTGTTGATACTTGAATCTGCTGCTACTACTGCTCTTATATGGAAATAGACTGATCTCAAGATCCTGAACTACCTCACAGCTCATGCCAGCACTAAAGTACGCTGCTTGGTGACAGAAGCAATTGCGTGCAAAGAACTTATTTAATTTTTGTGATTGATCAATTCATAGAAATGCTAATTTTAATTAACTAATTTAAGTAGTTTAGCTGATATAAATTCAACGTGTAAGCCTGTAAGGTTCGTTGCACAGAGTTAAACCAACAGCTTGCAATGGAATAATGGGATGTTAAGGCCAACCTTATAGGTTAAGGTTGCAGATGCAATAGAATATAGCACTGTGCTAAACAGGCTTGGCAATATTGTAATTATTGCATTTTGTATATATATATATATATATTATATATATATATATATATATGTCTGATTCAATATTGTAGGAAAGGTTAAAGCATTGGAGTCGTACAGTGGTCACCCACCGCCGCCCAGTCGCAGCCAGCGAGCACTTACGTTTGAATATGGAGACGTCATTGTGGTCGAGAGTTGTAGTGGCGACTGGATACAGGTGTGTGGCTGTGATCAAGCAGTGATGTATCATGTATTCGTAATCAAGTAGAGACAATTACTTTACATGTGGTGTTTTGTAGCTAGTTCTAGTTAAACAGTACCACCTGTTTTCGATGGGCTTGTTTTGCTTTCTTCCATCAGCTGTGTGCCAATGATGAGGTTTGTACGGCCTCCTTCGTGCTACTCTTTTCGACAACTGACTAGACACAGCGTTCGTGAATAAGCTGGTGCCCTGCACTTTGCATTCAAATGGCGCTTTAGAAATTTGGAGATTACAATGTGTGTATGTGCACTTGTTATGGCGCCCCTTCAAGATTTCTCCACAAAGCGTTCCCAACTACAGGGTGGACATTGAATCGGTGTTTCACGCCGAAGCGCTGAGCAGTTGCGAGTGAAGGACTTACCCAAGATCCATACGAAGCGGCTTGAGGTGGATTCGAACCTGCAACCCTTCGGCTGCAAGGCAACGAACATACCCACTACACCACCGCACCCGCAATGACGAGGATGACTCTGCAGTTTGCTGTCTCTGGTAGCTTCCAGCATCATTCTCATGTTTGTGGCTTTTCTGCAAGATTGTGTCAAATTTTCCATCCATGTCTTTGATAGACAATCCTTAGCTCCGTATTCCACACACATGACAGTATAATGCCTTTGCTGGTGATCGCTTGTCATTCATACTACTATATGGCCATACCATGCCAGTTTGCCCCCTCTTATTTGGGTAACTGTGGGAGAAATTGAGAATTGTATAATTTTGATATTATAAGTTTATCATTATATGCATATCTGTGTGATGCTAGCAGGCTCAGTATGTATTGTACGATGCTTTTGAGTAAAAATTGAGATAGTTAAAATGATTTTGATATTGTAGGGTCGGTTTGGCGATGCTATGGGATATTTTCCGAAGGATAAAGTGCGAGTTTTAACGGGCCAGGTAAGTTACGACTCACTCAAAAGTTTTACAGCATTGACTGCTTGAAGTCAGGAAAATTTATAATTGTTAACTATGTTACCATCGCAAGAATGAGATCACAATTTATAACTGCATGGAACTTCCTATTTGGGAATTGCCCCTTAAATAGTGCCACCTGATTGAACTTTATTTTAATATGACCAATGCACACTTTAATATTTTATCTCAGAATTATTATCAGCATTCTAGTTCAGGTGCTTGAACTTGGTGCAACAAGTTGTTAGCTGTAGCTGCTTTGCCAATTTCTGTCTGTTAAAACCATCTGCAGGGGCTTCTATCCCTATACATGGCGGGCGCAGCTTGCGCCCAGTGAAAAATAGGGGGGAATCAGAACACAGCCAAAATTCACGTCGATTGGGGGGGGGAACGTCGGACATGGAGACCCAGCGTTCAATCTAGGCATCAATAGGAGGAAGATCCCCAGAAAATACTTCCCCTCCATATAAATTTGGACAAAATGGTAGGCCTAATAGTTTTTAGCAAAATGTATACACTTTACACACTTTGAGTTTCTAGTTAGGCTACTATCTGCATTTTTGAATTACATGAACTGCTATAATATACCATAATAAAAATTTCCTATTACATGATTATAATTATGCTTTTACTATTTTAATAAATAATACAATCATATTATTATTGAAAAAAATAATGTTAGGGCCTAATACAAATACTACTTTTGCACAACTAAATGGATTCTCTCCAATGTTATCTTTCAAATTTCAGACAGTCAAATTTGGTCCTTGAACACTTAGTAAAGCAACATCATTATTACGTGGGCTTACAATGTAGGACCTACATTGTATTTTATTGAATTGCATTGTGCTCTAAAAATTTATGTAACGCCTCTCGAGTGCACACTGATCAGAGGCGCAAAACATATGGCTGCCCAATTTTGGCAGCAATTCCTTCACTGAAATAGTAGAGTAATTTTACTAAGAGGACAGCTTAAAATGCTGAAATTGCAATGCGGAAATCGCAAAAATTTCTTATGAGGAGGGGCACATTCCCTCCCCATACCAGGTCCCTTCTCGGCGCTACACATGCTTCGGCGATCGTCTGCTGGATGCTCGTTTGTCCCCCTCCAAACAAACCTTCATTCCCACACTAGAGGAGGGCATGCGCTAGTTTACATTATATTGCACACATAGAGGAAGGCCGGTCCAGAAAAGGGGGGGAAGAAGATGGATTGCGCCCGGTTGCTTAGGGGGGATAGAAGCCCCTGACCATCTGCATGTATCAGTGTATCTGTATCTTATTATATGAGTCTTTACAAGGCCACCTTCAGATCAGTAAAGATTTTTTAAAGTGAGGCTATCAACAGTTTACAAATTTTTCTGGAATATGGACATTGTTCGACTGTGCCACTGAGCTTATATTCATTTATTCATTAATTCATTGCAAGGATTTATAAAGCACCCCTTCAAGGTTACTACTACCCGGGAGCGCCTCCCACCCAGCCTCAGCTAAAGAGGATAGTTGAGTGACAGAACGCGTCAGAGGGACCCTTGGCAGTAGGGGCAGATATGGAAGGATCCCATTCCAGACCACAGGGCCAGCAACAGAGAATGCATTTCGCTGCATGGTAGAAGTACGTGCAGAAGGTACAGGAAGTTCGCCCTGTGACGAGCAAATGGAACGGCGGACCTGGATCACATCCTGTGTGGAGTGGCAAAACTCCCTGAGTTTGGCAGGGCCAAACCAAAGAGGCAATGCCTAACTTAGCGGGGTTTGAAACCTGGAGTTAAAATCAAGAGTCAAGCACTATAACCAGTAGACCATGTAGCATTTATTCCACTAATGTCTGTCCATGGAATGTATATAGTGCCCGATCAAGATAACTATTTGGAGGCGCTCCCGATCCAGGCACGATGAAAGCTGAAAGTCTTGAGTAGTTTATAAAAGGAGTTAGACAAGTCACGTGTAACAGCGCACAGGCTACAGGCCAGATAATGGATTTGTATCAGTTCATAGATATGAAAGAAAACCATCACAGCTACACATCCATTTAGATTCCAGGAATTGCTTCTTTTACAGCTCTGATCCAATTTCACTTGCATAGGCCGCCACGCACTGCGCTCTGCTGTCCATGGTGACTTGTCGGTTCCTTTCACTCACTCTGCAACAATGCAGAGGCGTTCGATCTCTGTGGTTGGTCCAACAACCTGGAATGGACTTCCTTTGACTATGCGACACCTCCCAAGCTGTTCTCAATTTCACAGACTGTTGAAGACTGTTTTTTAGCTTGATCTCGGCCGGGAGCGCCTCTGAGTAGGTACCTTGAAGGGGCGCTATATAAATTACTTGAATTATTGATTGATTAATTGATTGATTGATTGATTGATTGATTTAGGCAAAGGTGCCATATGAAGAACCAGTTGGGCAATCAGCATCGGCGCCTCCGACGCCACAGCGACCGAAGACCAATGGTGCCGCGTCAGCACCTGCATCGAAACAGAAACAATCAGCTGCTACGGCTAGAGACCACAGAAAGCCAGCTGGCTCGAAAACGTCTCAATCGTCTGAAATAGGACAAGCTTGGTAATACGACATGGTACTTCTCGGCATGTCCATCATTAGCGCGCTGTCCATCAAATTGTGCGCTGCAGAATTTGCCCGTCAAATGCGCCCTGACGAAAGTGCACCGCATAGACTTGTAATTTCAGTTACTAGGATGACAAACTTCAAGGCATTTTCCAACTCGATGACTTAATTTGTGTGCTAATTACTTGATGCACGCTATTGATTGGTGTGTTCTCACTCGAAGATGGCAAAACTATTCTCATCAATCCAGCTTCCATTTTCAATTGACCATAATTGGCCAACCTAAGCTGAAGTTTTACCTGTGTAGTTTATTCTTTTCGCTTTAGGGGCTTTATTTACATATGTATGTGTTGTAACCATAGGTGCAATCACCCTATGGGACCCACGGGACGCGTCCCCCCCAACTTTTGAGTGGTCCCCTAACTTTATTATTATGGTCCCCCAACTTTAAGGACGTGATTCATTTGGTCCCTCCCAACTTTTAGGACGTGATTGCACCTATGGTTGTAACATATCGTTTCATCGTTTTAAATTCATGACTTTAAATATCAATGTCCTTGATATCTGTCATCAATCCTACTCTATTTATGTCGGAATTATTTTCATCAATCCAACTTCTAGTTTCACAAGAAACTGTTTTTATCAATCCAGTTTCGACTTTAATTGACAAGATTATGTTTCATCAAACCAGCTTCTGTTTTAGCAAGAATTATTTTATCAATCCAGCTTCCATTGAATCATGAATTCCTTCCATAATTGAGCTTCCTTTCAAGCTACAGTTATTTTCATCAACCCAGATTCTATTTCAGCAACAACTATATTCATCAATCCGGCATATTTTTAAGCATGACCTCTTTTCATCAATCCAACTTCTATTTTAGTTTTATATCTAATTAAACTGAACTGTTTGTTAGGTTCGCTGGTCCAATGAGTCGACCGGCAGCTTCGACTGCATTACAAGACAAAGACATTGGCACCTTCCTCATTCGATTCAACTCGGAAAGGAATGAATACGCCCTCAGCCTCAGGTATTCAAAAGAAACTTCATTGTATAGAGACCCGGTAGAGCAATGGATAACACGCTGGCATAGAGAGCAAGAGGTAGCGAGTTCACGCCCCGTATAGTGCGGACATGCTTTGTAGACTGCTGTTAGCGCCGATTATATTTATTATTGCAGGCTGTCTGTTCTGTTTGTAGTTAAGATTTATGTAAGATTTATGTATTTGTGTATCCTATGATGTCTTATGGTTCTGTTTGTAGATATGATGGAGGTCGAGACTTAGTTCGACATATGCGCATCAACAAAGATGCTGATTCCAGGTTCTCTCTGGCAGCTTCCGTTTCCTTCGAGAATCTTGTGGTATGCGGATGTTCTGAACTCATTTCAAGAGATGAGAAAAACTGCGATTTCGTTGATTTCTTTTCACACCTCGGAGACTTGGACGACGATGATTTTAACCGGCCTGGATTTGTCTGTTGACGTGACCAGGGGTGGATCCAAGGCGGGCCAATACGGCCATGGCCCCCATTGAGATTTTTTTATAGTTTTTACCAGCTATATCAACTATTTTTGGCAAATAATGTTCTTTTTCCTTGGAAATTGGACAAATGTCTAAAAAAAGGGGAAGAAAAAGGTCATCAGATTTTTCGGTGACCAAGACGAAATTTGTCTCCTGTCCCCAAGACCTAAAATTTTGGACCACCCCCCTTCGAAACTTTCTGTATCTGCCCTTGGACATGACCACCCTTGTTTGGACAGACCGCTTTATTTTCTATCTTTATTTTCATTTTTATCTATATTTATTAGCTTTTTGAAAATTTTATTTTGCTTGGATAGAGTGCTTTTAGTGTTGTCAACTGTTCAAGTGGTGGATAGAATTATGGGGCTGAGTACGGAAGACATCTACAAAACCAATCTACCCATAAATTCCTTCAATCTCCCATTTCCTGAATTTGGACTATACTGTTGACTTTTGAGACTTAACTGTACTGTGCAGTGGGCATGGAGTGTTTAGGGATTTATGGGTTCGGACCCCGAAATAAGTTATTTCTTAAGCTTATTGTGTGTTTTTTAAGACATATCCATGAGAAAACCTCCTGAAATTAAAACATCCTAAACGTTTTTCCTAATTATGCCTCTGGGAGTTGCGCCTCTTGTTAAAGTAAAGGGACTATATAAAATCAGACACAGTGCATAATATGTGCATTTAAATGCAAATGTTTACAACCTCATGCGGATGTCTAGAACTCCTACAGCTGTCTTTAACCTATGTGCATATATGTATATCTGTTACCCTTGCCCTTGTCCACAACTAAGTGACCCTTCTTTCCATCTTTCTGAATATCTTTAATATATGATCCCTTAGCTTCTTCAGCATGCAAAGTATCTGTCAAAATTACTGTATATAATAAAAATAACTTTCTTGCATTAGATTGTATTTTAAAACAAAATTCTTCACTGGGTGTTGTTGAATCTTTCAGCAACTCGTCGAATATTACAAGCAGAATTCATTGGGGGAGAGCTTCCCGCAGATTCAGACGCCTCTGATAATGCCGTATCAACAATCAAGTGCAGCTCAAGGTTTGTCCAACTTTGTGGAGCACGGTGGTGTAGTGGGTATGTTTGTTGCCTTGCAGCCTAAGGGTTGCAGGTTCAAATCCACCTCAAGCCGCCTCGTAAGAACCTTGGCAAGTCCTTCACTCGCAATTGCTTAGCGCTTCGGCGTGAAACTTCTATTCAGTGTCCACGCTGTAGTCAGGAGCGCTTCTGAATAGCAACCTTGATGGGCGCGCTATAACAAGTGCACATACAGACAAACTAATCTGCAGAAGATGGTCCGCATCTTAGAGTTTGGCTGAGTGTCTGACCGTTGAAGAATGAAACGAAGTGAATTAACAGATGGAAATAGAAAGACTGGAATCACAGAACCAATGCAGATCAATTTTTTACTGTTACTTTAGCGTTAGATGCATAGCCGTAGGAGGCGGGTTCCAAAGGGGGGGCAAATCTCCCCCAAATTTCGGGCAAATGTGTTTTTCAGGCAAAACAGGGACTGGCGGGGGGAAAATTAATTTTTTTGTGGCAAACAGGTACAGGAGGATTTGGGGGGGGGCACACAGGGGTGAAACAGCTATATTTTCTGAACACTTATAGGAAATGACTAAAAAAGGTCATCAAATTTTTCGGATGAGGAAATCGGAAGAGTTTGGGCGAATGACTACAAAAAGGTCATCAGATTTTTCGAGCAAAAGTTAAATTCCCCCCCCAATGCCGAAATGTCCCCTACGTCTATGGTTAGGTGTTACTGGGTCACAAAGGATCCCCCTAACTTCTCAGGGACTTAAACATTATTTAGAAACAAAGATTTTAACAGCTCTGTTTGGGCACTGGAATCAGGAGCGCCTCTGAGTAGTTTCCTTGAAGGGGCGCTGTATAAATGTCCAAATGAATGAGTGAGTGAGTGAGTGAATGAATGAATGAATGAATGAATATAGATATATCTGTGTGATACAATCATATTGTGGGGCGCGGTGGTGTAGTGGTGGCGTCGTTGCCTTGAAGCCGGAAGGTTCGAGGTTCGAATCCACCTCAAGTCGCCGCGTAGGGACCTTGGGCAAGTCCTTCACTCGCAATTGCTCAGCGCTTTGGCGTGAAACTCCTATTCAGTGTCCATGCTGTAGTCGGGAGTCTTTTGAGTAGCAACCTTGATGGGGTCGCTATAACAAGTGTACATACAGACAAACCAATCTGCAGAAGATGGTCCACATCTTAGAGTTTGGCTGAGTGTCTGACCATGAAAGAATGAATTGAATTGAATTATTAGCAGATGGAAATAGAAAGACTGGATTCACAGAACCAATGCAAACCAATTTTCGCTGTTACTTTAACGTTAAGTGTTACTGTGCCACAAAGGATCCCCTAACTTCTCAGGCACTTCAATTATATTTAGAAACAAAGATTTGAACTGCTCTCTTTGAGCACTGGACGGGAGTGCCTCTGAGTAGTTTCCTTGAAGGGGCGCTCTATAAATGTCCGAATGGATGGATGGATGGATGGATGGATATGGATATGGATATAGATATATCTGTGTCATTTAATCATATGGATCTGTGTTCTCTTTGACAGAGGTCGAAATGGAACCAGGAGTTCTCGGTTACTGCATCGCGCTCTACGATTATTCCGGTTCAGAGGTCAACCAGCTTTCGTTTTCCACGGATGACAAAATAGCCATCCTGAGCAAGACGTGTGGCTTTCCGCTGTGGTGGAAGGGCCGACTCAATGGAAAAGTAAGACAGATGTGACGCATCTGTCAGGAATCTATTTTATCTGATGGCTTTTTTTAGTAGCGTCCACCTTATTTAATTTGACGATATTCATCAATCATGTGCGAGGTCAAATGTTCGTTTTGTTTTTCCAGCTCAGGTGTAGGTGCCACAGATTGCCTTATTGTCGACTGTCTTTGTCTCATATTTGTTGCTTTGTCTTTTATCTGCCTTCTTGTCTGTCTGCTGATCTGTCTATTTGTTTCTGTCTGTCTCTGCTTGTCTGTGTGTGTGTGTCTGTGTGTGTGTGTCTGTCTGTCTGTCTGTCTGTCTGCCTATCTATTTATCTACTTGTCTGTCTGCTTAGCTCTCTCTCTATTTTGGTCTACCTGCCTGTAAAACTGATGTTAAGTTTAGTGGACTACTAATCTGTTAGTTTTCTTTGTTAACTTTGTTACGATGATGATGATGACGATGACGATGACGTATATGATGCTAATCTTAAACTGCTATTTGTTCATCTGTTACTTCAGACCGGTTACATTCCAAGCAATTACGTTAAAGAAATCGGCCGAGGCAACTGACGGAAGAAGCGAGTTCATCGCTCTTTTCTCCTACATCGAGTGAAGAAGCAACAGCCTTTACTTTCTCGTCTAAGACATTCCACGTACTCTCTCTCTGTGTCTGTGTGTCTCTCTCTCTGTCTCGTTCCTTTCAAACAGGCGACTTGGCCAATCAAAGAATTACTGATTTTCAAGGCTGATCTGCTTACTGGATGCGTAAACATTATTAATTTACGAGCGTGCGTTTAAAGTACCATAGCTCTTGTTCCCTTCAGACCACATGTAAATATACACAGAAGCGTTTGTGGTGATGGTAGCACTCTGGCACGAGCAACATACGGATGCAGGATCACTTCCCGCTACCATCCCAGAAGTTGACCGACTTTTTCCGGCAGCTGGCGTTGGTAGAATGAGCATTGGGACATGAATGCGCCTTGCGTGACTGCCAAACAGTTGAATTCAACTCCTGTAGAGTAGCTTGTTATTGTAACCGTATTGGAAATTTATATTACACCGCTTCTTGAGAAAGAAATCAAATTGGAAGTCTAGAAGTTTTTACGATTCAAATAGGAAATTTTAAACTGCATGTGAGTTCACCGTTAAGAAAGCGATTGAATTTGCTCTCGCTGTACGAATCTTAGAATTGATTAGATTGAATTAGATTAGATTATAGAAGATTTGACCAACACCAATAAACATTGGATTTTTCGTAGGCTTCCTACAGATCCTGGTGTTCGAAACTGATCATTAGTATGTATGTATGTATGTATGTATGTATGTATGTATGTATGTATGTATGTATGTATGTATGTATGTATAAATATGAACATTTATATAGTGCCTTACTCTGAATGATGCTACATGGTAGTTTACTAGTTGTTGTTGTAATGCCATCTTTGTCCGCATAATTATATCATAAGCCCTTTCTGGTTTTACTGTTATGCTGTTATTTGTTGAGTGTCTAACAGCTGCAGCTAAATGCCGCAAAAACGGAACTGTTCTCTGTGAAGCAAGCAATTTGTTGGACCTATACTCGGCTTTAATGAATGCATTGACTGTGCATTGTTGATGGGAGGATCAGACGGCGAGTTAGAGGGTTGGTTGGCTACCTGCCCTTACATGGCTAAGGCTATGAAAATGAAGTCGCCAGCACTTTATGTGCACAGATGCCTTGGCCTGCTGCCTCTCAGACTTTCTCATGGGACAGAGAAAGAGGGATAGAGGCCATTGTTCTTATTAGGATTTATGTTCTTGTATTGTTGACCTTGGATCGTTTTGGGGATCTGTTGATTAATTATTTATGCGACTGACGGGGAAAATATGGGAATATATTTTCAGAGGCTTTTACCTGTGGCTTCTATCCCCGTAAACAACCGCGGTCTCGATCCTATTCTTTGACCTCCAGAGCCGACCTTCCCTCACCCGACATGAGTTTTTAGCCCATTTATTTTCCACAATTCCCTCTGTTCCCTTGGCTCAAGTTGCGACCGCCATGTGTAGCATAGAAGCCATTGGCTGTTACATTGTTGTAGGCCTGTAGGGTAATTAAGTGAATTATAGTTAATTAAGTGAAGAACTATTTAAGTTTTACTAGCATACCAGCGACTAATTTGCAAATGCTTTGACCCCATGGTTCATATTTTAAAATTCTTCTCGTAGTTGGAATCAAAGAGCAACTTAACGGAGTTCCTGCATTAATCATTATATAATATATATATATATATAATATATATATATTATATTGTACATATTATGTTATACATGCAGGGGCGGATCCAGGGGGCCAATCCGGCCATGCCTCCCGCCCCCCATTTAAAAAGTGTATGGATGTGGGCCCCCCATTTGTTTTCAATAAGCCATTTAAGCAATGCAACGGGAGAGAAAAGCAGGATACCAGAGAGGCCATATATATATATATATATATATATTATTTATTACTGCTTGTGCAGAGATTATTTCGAGCAAGATGACTGATGACTAAAAAAGGTCATCAGTTACTTTGGCGGGAAAACTGGTAAGAAGATTTCGACCAAACGACTAAAAAAAGGTCATCAGATTTTCTGGCAAACAAAGCTTACCACCGAAAATTGTGGCTCCCCCCTTGGAAAATGTCTGTTACCGCCCCTGTATATATGCATGCATATATAACAATATGTATAATATAATACTTAGGCCATATATATATATATTATATATATAATAGCTAGCTGCCTAGCTGTCTTGCAAACTGAGCTCCTGGATATAATTGATCTGATTATAATACGGTTTGGCTTTGTAGAGCCATCGTTCGAAGCCTCGTGCATTAGACAGAGGAGTGATAAAAATTACAATTACTACAATAATTGGAAACCGTGTAGTGTCCTCTAGCAATAAATTGGCCGACTCCTGCAGCAACAGCAGCAGCAGCAGCCGTACACGTTAAGATTTCCCTCTTGCCTGCAGAAGAAAAACTGAGTTCAGCCAATGCTCTTTGCCACACAAAACCACCCCTAAATTCCTCTGCAGCTCACCCCAACCTCCCCCTACCGACCCCACAGCTAAATTCACTTGGCTCTTATGTAGCCTATATATACTGTATATGGCCTGTATTTTGTGTCTGTTTTCAACCGTAGGCTAACTACGGTGTCGACTTTTTTTCATTGAGCGCCTGTGAATAAGCTGGTTCCCGCGACTTCGCTTTTGTGGTCGCTGTAGAAGTTCCGAGTTACGGTCGCCAACACTTTTTAAATGGCGGTTACAACATTATTGTCATAACTTTTTGCCCGTGTGTAGGTCTACTCTTTGAAACGCCTGACGTTTCCTTTGTAGGTCTACCAAAATAATCGACGAGTTACTGTTCTTTAGCTCTAGCGTTGTTATTGTCGTCAGTGTTTTAACGTACAGTATCAGTGGCGGCGCCAGGGGGATAGAGGGGCTAGGTCCCCCTCAAAAGGTCATCAGGTTTTTTGGACATGGAAAATGAAATATTTTCATGAAATTCGATCAAATGACTTTTTTAAACAGAAAAAGGGTCGTCAGCTTTTTGTTGGACTGGGAAATGAAATATTTTCATGAGATTTCGACCAATTAAATGACTAAAAAGTCGTCATAAATTTTGGCAAATGAAAATGGAAAATGTCCTGTGCGATTCGTACCCCGCAACTTCTAGACCAAGACTCCGCCCATGGGTTTCAGCCCCCTCCCCCCCAAAAAAAACCCCACTTAAATCCTGGCGCCGCCACTGTACAGTATGCTCTATACGTTGTCAACATTGTACTTTGTTACACACGACTGACGCTTTAAAGTACGTAGACGGTAGGCCTATACCGGGTACAACAGATCATCCTAAATTAGCAAGCCTGTAGTCTATTGCGAAAAGAGAGAGCAATGAGATCTATGAGGAATGGAAAGGAGGAGGAGGAGGAGGAGGAGGAGGAGGAGGAGGAGGAGGAGGAGGAGGAGGAGGAGGAGGAAGAGAGTGGTTCCCACAACTTTGTAGAGAAAAGTTACAGACCTTTTTGACAGTTGTGGACCCAACTATCGTCAAAACCCGTCAGTGTATTATTAGCTATATAGTGCATTAGCTATATACTTGTAACGTTTCCTTTCCGTCTGACCTATTCTTGTGTTTGATGGTTGCGTAAAGTTTCAACCGAATCTTTGTTCTGATCGATTGTAAAAAATTCTGTAATCTTTCTAGTAGTAATTGGTTGACGGAATTGTGGCTGTTCATGTATCATTACATGTACGTGCTCACAGATAAGGAGGAGTGCATGGGGTCAAGGGATTGGGCGATTTGGGTACGGGGGTTGGGGGGGGGGGTGATGGGTCTCACCAGTGCTTATAGTGTGGAAAAATAAATGCTTGGACGCCCCTCATATTTTAAAATAAGTGCATGGACGCCGTCCATGACCGTCCAGCCACACTTTAAGCCCTGGGTCTCACAAAATGAATGCCAAGTATGCAAAGTAAATTTCTAATTATAATGTCCACGTTAATTAGACTAAATTTTTAGCTATTTATAGGTCTACTATCATAGATAGTCGTTTGATGGCATTTTACTAGCCTACATTAAAATTATATTCTGCTCAAATCTAAACCGTAAACCATAGGCCTAACAGTTTCAAAAAATTTAGCTAGCCAAAAAATGTGAGCTAGCAATTATGATGTTTAACAAAATAATTAAATGTTAACCCACCGTAAAACACATTTTTCAACTTTACAACTTTAGCTAAATAGCATTTGTATGGGATAGAGGGGAAGCTTATTTGTACGTACGCATAGGGGTCGGCAAAGTGTACGTGGGGGAGGGGTCGAATATGCGATTTGATCTTTTTCGAACATAATAATATATGGATAGCCATAATATTATTGTGAATGAGGTTATTAATTGTTTAATTGTTTTATACAATAGGTTATTAATTGTTTAATTGTTTTGTACAGTAGGCCTAAACTGTTGCATAGAGGAGAATTATTCGATCGTTTTGCATGAATGATAAAGAGAATTAAGGACTCATTGTTCTGTCCTTTTTATAAACCCGTCGTTTGTCGCTTCCTAGATATTGCGCTAGACGCCGAAATAGGCGAGAGGGGTAAAGAATGCAGTTTATTCTTCAATTCAGTATATGACTGTGAATTCGCCCTAATTTGCGAAGTAGTGAACCGATTTTGATGCCGTTTGGGTTATCTGATTCAGAATATATGCCTCTAATGCCCAGAAAATTTTCAGAATAATAACTTAGTGGATTCAGTAGACTTGGATGACACGAATATTCAGTAACTTTTTATTTTATGTTTTCAATATAAACTAATGAAAGAATCAAACGAGCACAACTTTTGTTAGAAAAAAGATAATTTCATTGTGTTAAAAGCATTTTAGAGCATGGTCATTGTAGCATATGACTAAATCAAAAGGTCAACAGCCGACAGTGACGGGTTTTGAGCCCCTGTGTCAGATATGTTCGGTGACAATGCAATAAAGAAACAATCCTTTTAAGTGACAACGATTCTTTTATTCTTTTCCTATTCAATGCAATTCAATTTTCTTTCAAATCTGCCTGCTCCCAATTTGTCTCTTGTCAGCGTCCAAACTTTTCAAGCATTGACCCTTCTTGGAACATTGACCCTGCTTCGCTTTGAGGGATGCGCTATATGCAGCTAATGTATATGAGGTCAGCAGGTCAGCACGTGATCAAGCATGGCTGTCACACACACACACACACACACACACACACACACACTCTAGACTTTCTGCCCCACATGACGTCGGGTGACCCTCATTTACTATTCATTAGCATAGTAGGCTATATATAGGCGCAGCGTTTATTCATAGTTTGCTTAAAGCTTTTTTCATCATTTATTTGGTTCCAAAATCGGTTTTTTCGTTTTTTAATTTTTCGTATCGTTTTGTTTCATTTTTTATTGTCCGTTATTGATCATATTAATATCCTTAATTTTATTTTTGTCTGATATTTCTTACGTTTTCACCGTGCTCTCAAGGATTCAGCTAACTAATGTCATTATTTTATTCATCATTTTAAATGATGAATAAAAATTCTCGTAGTAGGTTCCTACAAGAAATGAAATTTATAAGAGTTATTTTGATATAAACTTCTTAGGCCTATATAATTATAAGCAACAATCTTAAGTAGGCATACAATGTATAATTTAATTATTAGTACGCAATTACACATCTATTAGGCCTATGGTGTCTTCTTCTGATTAGATTTTAATTGCGTTAGGCTATGTCGATCAGCATGAACTTATGCGGAGTTGCGGACTTAGGCTATGTTTGCAATTTAAATTTGAAAGGATTTCAATACCTTTATGTTTTCTCAATTTCTTAGTAAACCAAAGTTATAAGAAAAAAACTGTTGTAGATGATTGTCACTTATAATTAATTTTGGCCTACTAGGCCTAATTAAAGTTGTGTTATTTGCCGACTAAGATAAAATTTCATGAACTACTTTTAAAGTCTAAAGTGGAGTTTAAGACGTAAAAAAATCAAATTATTTTTCGTTTCCGTTTTTTCGCTTTTCCTTTTTTCCAACAGTAAAACGATGTTTTTCCGTTTTTTTATATCACGGTTCCATCGTTTATTTTATATCTGTGCTTTTATTCATCGACGTTATTGTCGCATGATAGGCCCTATCCACACAATATAACGTCGATGGTCAAAGTCCTTTTTCCAGGCTTGGGACTTCTTGCACTGTCGAAGTAGGCCTACGAGCACAGAATACGCTTTATCTATTCTGCGCTACGAGCAGTGGCGGTGTTAAATAATTATCATAGGAGGCTTAGGCTTGTTGCTGTTAAAGTTTAGCGACACTGCCATAACAAAGATAATAATTATTGTCGCCTCCTGCTTAATTTAGCCAGGCTTGGGACTGGCACTTGCAGAGTGCAACCAGGGATGAAGATATTATTAGATTATAGGGTGCTCTGTCCAGTTGTCAGCGCTTAAAGTTTGGCTGGACGGTCATGGACGGCGTCAATGCAGTCACTTATTTTAAAATCTGAACGCCGTCCAGCCACTTGTTGGCCAGCAATGACTGGAAAGGTAAGGGGCGTCCAGGCACTTCTTTTGGAAAGATAAGGGGCGTCCAGGCACCTATTTTTTCACACTTTAAGCACTGCCAGTTATGTATAAGAAGTCGGTCCTTTCTGGTAGGTCCAGTGGCGTAGCCAGGAATTTTTCATGAGGGGGGTTTATGTTCGGAAACCCTGTTTTTGCTATTTTTTCTTACTTAAACGAAAAAATAACCTTAAAAAACCTTTTTCCGGAGCCAATGGGGGGGTTAACCCCCGAACCCCCCCCCCCCTTGCCTACGCCACTGGGTAGGTCTAGCGGACTCCACAGACGTTACCCTACTCAGTGCGATCCAGTCGGCACAGACAACGAGACAAACGCATTGAATGGCGTCAACTGTGGTTCCACTCTGTTCCGTGCGAACGCGAGCCACCGAACTGTGACCGAAAACAGAATCAATTTGACGGATGACCGATCACAGATGCTTTGCAGCGGTCAATGACAGTGACGTCACCAGGAGAGTCTTCCATCTTCTATAAGGTTCAGTGTCCACGGTGGCTGAACCCACGGTTAAACAAACCTACTGTACAGGGTCCGTCTGTTTGAACGATGATTGAAGCCCCGGAAGAAATTCATAGAGCAATCGATCACTTTCATGTAGACCTACACAAGCTGATCAAGTGAATAATGTCCGATCCTATGGTGACGTTGCAACCATCGAAGCGGAAGTGACGAATAGCTTCTATATATATAGTTCACGAATATTATCGTAATCGTAATCTTCAAACTTCTAAAGCGCCACTCGAAGGCCAAGCGTGTGGCACCAGCTTATTCACGAGCGCTGCTTTGAGTAGTCAAAAGGGTCGTCCGTAAGGGTAGTTCAACGGAAGACCGGGTCCGATTGCAAAACAGAGAGTATTAAAGTCGTCCTCGACGTTTATACAATCTCAGGACTAGCACCACGAGAGTTTCAGGTTGTTAGGTCTAGGCTAATTTAATATGTTTACGAAAAATCGACAGCAGCTTTCCAGCATTTTATTCATTTCGAACGAAGCTCATTCGGAACCGGGTAGAGTTGTAGTAGTCTAAAGACTGTAATATCTTTGGTTATAATTTCAAGTTTAAACCGAAGTTCAGTCTTTTCACAGCTATCGCGTTCTGCATTAACTTCATTAAGTCTAGTCTTACGTTACCCCGTGCTTGCAGTAAATGGATATCATCTTATCACACCCCGTGCGGTTTGCTTCCGGTAGAAAGCGCGGTAACTCGAAGTCGTTTCGCAGACGACTTCTCCAGCGTCGTCGTCGACCAATGAAACTGAAGTATTTTCGTCGATGCCGACCTCGTCGTTCGATGCTCAGTCGATGCTGCGCCGAAGCAGTCGAAAGGACCATCTCTCCAGCAGACATTTATTCTGTAGTTTTCGATGGCATTTCGTCAGTTTTGGTCGGATGATCGTGATCCGGTATCGTCGTCATCATCAACAGCAGCAGAAGAAGAAGAAGTAGCAGTATTATACGAGTCGAACGCAGTACCTGCAATCGTGCACTGGTGAAATGAAATGAATGACAGCAGTTAGAGGACGTCCTATCAACTCTGTTCTCGTCCGTTGTTGTCCTCGCAACTCCGTCCTTTGTCCTTGTCCGTTGTAATCTCAACTCTGTTCTCGTCCGTTGTCCTATCAACTCTACCAAGGATGAAACGGAAGATGGACTGATAGAACAGACGGAGAAAAAGAAGAAAAAGAAACATTGAAGGACTGCGAATAGATGGAAGGACGGATGATTGCGTGTGAGTTGAACGTAACACCATTCGGTATAAGAATCGTGTAACTTGTTGTATTCGTCGATCAGAAGCCACACATTGTTCAGCTGAGTCGAAGGAACTAGAATTCGATGGCGACACGCGATGAAGTTTGAACGTGGGACCCGCCTGACCTTGCAACGTCACAGGTCAGTAGGCAAAATGCTGTGTATGTATGTATGTATGTACGTATGTACGTATGTACGTATGTACGTATGTACGTATGTACGTATGTACGTATGTACGTATGTACGAATGTACGAATGTATGTACGTATGTACGTATGTACGTATGTACGTATGTACGTATGTACGTATGTACGTATGTACGTATGTACGTATGTACGTATGTACGTATGTACTTATGTATGTATGTACGTATGTACGTATGTACGTATGTACGTATGTACTTATGTACTTATGTATGTATGTACGTATGTACGTATGTACGTATGTACGTATGTACGTATGTATGTATGTATGAATGTATGTATGTATGAATGTATGTATGTATGTATGAATGTATGTATGTATGTATGTATGTATGTACGTATGTACGTATGTACTTATGTACTTATGTATGTATATACGTATGTACGTATGTACGTATGTACGTATGTACGTACTTATGTACGTATGTACGTATGTACGTATGTACGTATGTATGTATGTATGAATGTATGTATGTATGAATGTATGTATGTATGTATGTATGTATGTATGTATGTATGTATGTATGTACGTATGTATGTATGTACGTATGTATGTATGTACGTATGTACGTATGTACGTATGTACGAATGTATGTATGTACGTATGTACGTATGTACGTATGTACGTATGTACGTATGTACGTATGTACGTATGTACTTATGTACGTATGTACGTATGTACGTATGTACTTATGTACGTATGTACGTATGTACGTATGTACGTATGTACGTATGTATGTATGTACGTATGTACGTATGTATGTATGTATGAATGTATGTATGTATGTATGTATGAATGTATGTATGTATGTATGTATGTATGTATGTATGTACGTATGTACGTATGTATGTATGTACGTATGTACGTATGTATGTATGTATGAATGTATGTATGTATGTATGTATGAATGTATGTATGTATGTATGTATGTATGTATGTATATATGTATGTATGTATGTATGTATGTATGTATGTATGTACGTATGTACGTATGTACGTATGTACTTATGTACGTATGTACGTATGTACGTATGTACGTATGTACGTATGTACGTATGTACGTATGTACGTATGTACGTATGTACTTATGTACGTCTGTACGTATGTACGTATGTACGTATGTACGTATGTACTTATGTATTTATGTATGTATGTATGTTTGTTTGTATGTATGTATGTATGTATGTATGTATGTATGTATGTATGTATGTATGTATGTTTGCATGCATGATATATGTATGTACGTATATATTATATAGGCCTAATATATATACACGCATGAACGTACGTATGTATTTGGACTCGTACGTAGCGCATTTTTTAAGCTCCCTTGTGAGGCTCTGTATGAGCGTTGCTGTTTACAAGAGATTCTAACAGAACCAGATTAATGTTGACATGGCTAGCAGCAAATGCACAATTTGGTCGCTCGTTTTAGGCATCCAAAATATTTTCTTCCCTTTTCCTCACGGACGAGGCCGCTGTTTGACTTGTTTGGAAGCTGACTTCGACCTGCCAACACATTGATCTCTGCCACGAAGTAGGCTACGAGTTGCATGACCCTCCTAAAGCAGATTGAAAATTAGCAGTGGATCCAATTGAAATTCATATACGCTCATTTTAACGATTAACTAATTCTAATTGGTTATTTGGGTAAAGATTGGTTGATTTCTATTACGGACCATTTTTCGGGGTAAGCATTCTGCGAACAATGGCAGTGGAGCATTGTTCATTCATTTTGTATTTAGCTAAAGTGAATAGTCATGAAAACCGTGAAGATGGCGGCGTCATTAACTGTCTTCATTGCCCTAAACAGTTCACATAATTATGTCATATCGTGTGCCCGGAATAGGTAGTTAATATTCAAGGTGCATGATTTACGCCTCTTTGAATAAAGGCTAATAATATTATTAGATCTGCAGACAATTAACTACAATCAGTTTGAACTTCAAATTAGTAACTAGATAAAATCATGTTCATTCAATCCAGAATTTATATAGCGATTCATCAAGGAGACTACTCAGAAGCGCTCCCGACTCATAGCGCGGCAAAACAAAGGACAGTTGCGAGTTTAATTTTAAAAATGTTTCAGTAATAGCCCTAGGATGCAGACGTAGCTCCTGTGGGAGTCTATTCCAGACAACTGGGCCATCATATAGATATGTTATCATAGGTAGGACATGCCCTTTTTATTTCAATTAATTTCTTAGACAAATTTTCTCATGAAGCCTTGAGATAGTTTAAGGGCCCGTGACAGGTCTGCGGAGCCTGTAATTTCTCTAGTGTTAGCCCTGCATATGGAGCTCAACGTGTTGAACAACTGCGAGGGTTTCTGTAGAAAAAATTATAATGGTAACCGACTCATGACAGAATGTTAAACAGTTTTCACATTTTCACACTATGTAGCATACACTAAAAACAGTCGCATTAAAAAAATTATGTCACTTAGACATACGTTTTTAGAATTATTCGATTGATTGATTTATAATCAGTAGCCTATAATTTTCACACACCAGTCCGAATCTGAGCGTCTTGCACAACATCAGGATACGATGATGTGATGGTTGATATTAGGCTACTTCCCACTTTAATACTTTTACCCAGCGATATAAATCTCTGTGAGTTGCAACTATGTTTATTGGGATGGAATCAGACTATAGGGGTCTACGGGCGTACAACCGTACTCACCGGTACGAGTGCGGGTGGCGGATCCGTGTACGGGTAGGGGTCTGATAGCAAAATGCTCTACGCGCAGACCAATAATTCCAACATGGCTCTACTGTGCTCTTGATTTTCGTAGCATGTGTTCACCACCATGATAGGTCGCGGGTAGTTTTTTGACCGGCCTGGTTTACTCTTCACTTGCCTTGTGACCGGCAAAAACAGTCGTCGAATTTTTAATATTATCCTTCCTGCAGTGGCGTAGCCAAGGGGGGGTTTCGGGGGTTAACCCCTCCCCATTGGCATAGGGAAAAAGTTTTTTAACGGTTATTTACCGGTATCCACTTAAATACGAAAAAACAAAACAATTGCTTGTAGTAACAATTGTTTTTCTCACTTTATTCCCTTTGTTACATTATTCCCTTTTTATTTATTGTAATACTGTTGGGTTGGTTTCAGAAAGGGTATCCGGCCAGGCAAAAAAACTAAACCACCCCCCCATGAAAAATTCCTGGCTACGCCACTGCATTCTTGCATTTAATTTTTCCGTCTGACGAATAACTCCATGAATGACCTTGACGTGACCTCCTGGAATTGCATGGTTGACGACGACGACAACGATAAATTATCTCGCAATTCCAATTTCCTTGCAGTTCCACCCGTGACCCTCGTAAATCTACGCAAACGTATTTATCAGTTTAAAACCGATTATCACATTAGAGACGGTATTTTCTCTGAAGTTGAAGAGCGCCGGACTCTTAATCGCTCTGCTATGAAGGGGCGACCCCAGTTCCACCGGTTCGCTTATAGCTGCCAGGCAACGCCGAGCTTTTTCGGTTGCTGGGCTGTTCATCTGGAATGACCTCCCTTCAAAGTTGCGTTTGTCACATCTGCAGACCAACCAAACCTTGCTTAATAAATCTCTCAAGTCCTGTTGCTTTTGTCGTGGCGGGACTGAGAGCGCTCTTGAGTAGATTTATTGAAGGGGCGCTATATAAGTTCATAGAATGAATTAATTAAAAATCCTTTTGGCTCAAACGCTGTGTGGCAATGCAACATAGTTCACATACAAGTTGATACAACCCGTTATGGCGATGAGTTATTTAGGGCTGTTTTAAGGAATTTTTAGAACTGCACAACCCCTTCTTTTCTTTTCAATCCTCCATAGTAAATTAATTACCACCAATCGGACGACCCTGACCTTTTTTTACTAGTTTCAACTGCACGGAAGCGCTTTTACAACTGCACTAATCCTTTTAGAAGTGCACATTTTGTGTACAACTGCACGCTAAAAAAAAGCCCTGGAGTTATCCGTACGAATGCAGGTACGTTGGTCTTTAGACTACGTGGCTATGAGATGAGTGGAGTGGGCAACTTGTCCTTGGTCAATACTCAGTGACTTGACGTATATAGATTCGAACCTGCGACCCTCAGGTTACAAGGCCCAGTAGAACATACTGCTATACATGTACACCACAAGGCACAGTAGAACATACTGCTATACATGTACACCACAAGGCACAGTAGAACATACTGCTATGCATGTACACCACAAGGCACAGTAGAACATACTGCTATACATGTACACCACAAGGCACAGTAGAACATACTGCTATACATGTACACCACAAGGCACAGTAGAACATACTGCTATACATGTACACCACAAGGCACAGTAGAACATACTGCTATACATGTACACCACAAGGCACAGTAGAACATACTGCCATACATGTACACCACAAGGCACAGTAGAACATACTGCTATACATGTACACCACAAGGCACAGTAGAACATACTGCTATACATGTACACGACTGCGTCCTACCCGCATTCAACACGCACATGTTCTTAACGTAGACGAACCACGCTGTGATTTACAAGCAGACACGCCGATTACCGGACATTAAGTCGCCACACTCGACCAGCGTCTTCATTCTTTGAGCTACGATCGCTGTCGTGCGTAACAATGTTGCCAACCCTGTCTATAATCACGCCATGTGATTAATTGGCATTCTTAGACGAGTTCTGCTGGCAAGAGCTTTTATATTGCTAGACAAAATATGCCGACTGCACATTAATAACGCATCGCATAATGTCTAATGCAAAAGGCGTTGTGTAGGGCAGGAAACGCGCGAAGCCCAATTGCGATAGGGATCTAAATCTTGTGCGTAATTAGCTGGTTTTACTTCAGCATCTGGAGCATCGATTCTGCTATAGCTTGAAGCAAGTCCAGTACCATATGTTATACGAGTGCAGCAGGCGTAGAGATAAGGCGGTCTCCAGGCACCATTCATGACAAAAGCACTCGATTTTCAACGTTTCCAAGTTATCGGTAAGTAAAGGTATATAGGCCTATAGGTAAATTTGTAGATCTATGCATTTTGTTGAATCGCTTGCGTATGTAGAACGTATACACGCCAGTAGCGGCGCTAGGGGGGCTAAGCCGCCCCCTAAAAAGGGTCATCCATTTTCCCCATGTAAAAATGAAATATTTGGACGATCAACCCCCTTTAGCCCTTCTAAAAAGTAACCGTAAGGGTACGAACGAGGTTTGCCAGACAGTTTGGCGGATATGAAAAAGGACCGCTTTCCAACCAAGATTTCGACCAAATGACTAAAAAAGGGTCGTCAGAAATTTTTACAGCAGAAATGGAAAATTTTCTTTCCCTCAAATTCAGCCTCCCCAAAACTGAAATCCTGGCCCCGCCACTGGTCTTATTGGTGAACCTGAACACTTTTATAGGCCTATAGACTAGGCCTATGGTGTTTATATTTTGAGCTCTTTTGCTGTTCGGTTTCATTAATTGAAGTAACTGCTCGTGTATCCTATTGATATTCTCAGTAAGTCATGGAAATGATGGAATTGAATTAAAAGAGCAGGATTAGTAGTAGGCCCTGCGATTCAGCAAACTGTTTATTAGAACTTCGGTTTCTTCTTATAATTATATCCTTGCTAACCAACTTTGACGCAGGCTATGGCTACACGATGGCAAGGTGACAACTAAAGTGTAGAATAACCATAAAGATCCGATAGAGAAAAGACAATTAATTGATAAAACAACTGCTCATTTATTATAAAGTCCACTGATCGAGTGAGGGATGTTCCCAATTTCACACTGTTAATTGATTCTATTTTTTGCAACAAGTCCAGCTGTTTAAGTCTCGTATACACGAAGAGTTTTTCCGCATCGTTGTCGATTGATCGAGTTGATGTTGTCTTTCTTCTGAGGCCGTGTGTTTCTGGATGATCCACTGCGACCTGGCTGCTCCATCGTCCACCACTTCCTTCTAATCAATCCATCCCTTCATCCCCCTTCTCATCCCTCGACTCAACAACGCACATCACATGAATAATCAAATAAATTTAAAATTAATAATAGTGGGCTTGCGGGATATTAGCCTAATCCGCGCCAGGGGCCCTCCTGCCTTTGCGAGGAGCTTACGGGGTTTTACGCCACGCCAGAGGCCCGGCAGGTACTAATACAAATAAACTACAAACACACAACAACAACAACAACAACCACAACAACACAGAACCACACAGCCGTCACTCATCGCATTCCTCTCATGCCATTTCCCTCATGCAGCAATGTAGCGATTCCTGAAGCCACACAGAAATCGACAAAGATAATTAATACATGTTGTGATAGACAAGCCTATTCAGTAACATTCTATAGTGCTGTATCGGGGACCCAAGTGTCGGCCGACTAGGGTAAGGTTAGGCGTCATAATGGTTGGTTAGGACCAGATTAGGCGCCATGAGGGTCGGTTAGGACCAGGTTAGGCGTCGTGAGTGTCGGTTAGGGTTAGGTTTAATGTTAAACTGTACAAAGATACCGTATGCTGGTTCCTGATACTGTAATTAAGCCGTAAAGATTTACTATTCATTATTCTGCTGGCGTGACTCGTTTGTTAGCTAAAGATGATCCAACACAATCTAAAAAGTTGTACGCCACTGGAGGTCACAGCTTTTTTAAAGACCAATCAACCCATAAATCAAACGCAAATTTTGAATCGCTTACATTTTGCGTCTTCGTTCTTCCACTTCAAACAACTTCAGAAACGACATTCATTCATTCGTCTTCTGGTATTTTTCGTCTCGCCTCAGAATGGTTTCTAAATTAAATCAAATTAAAAATAAGCAACACCTGAATTGACACAAAGCAGTCCTCTATAATTCTGCGGAATATATTAAGTCTTTCAATGATAAATTACGCATAATGCGCTTCATTCTTCTTTACATAAAAGGGATCGGCCTACGTGACCTATTATATGGTTCGAACTATTTATGATGTTAAATTAAACCCCCATGAAATGAAGTCATAATAATAGCTGCGCTCTTCAGACTTGGAGCAGAAGATTAGGGACAGAAGATTAGGGACAGACATGTAGACAGTGAAAAGAGTCCGGCTAACTATTATAGACTTATGTCTGCATTTGGCTATCGTCCATCTAACCTATGTATCGACTGTCTGCTTATGTCGTGTTTTCGTTTATTTGTCCTCAACTCGTCTCTCTACATTGATCGTCGGCCATTTGGTTGCTATAGTAACGCCTTTTGAAACTTACTTGTCGATTATTTTCGGTCTTCGAATTGACGGTGTTGATATTTCTGACGTACGATTCGAATAATTTCTTTTCCACTTCGTTGATCGTCTGCCGATCAGTCTTCAGCAACTGTTGTTCTTCAACTTTTTCCTCATCTTCATCGTCTTTCGTCGTTTTTTCGTCGTTTTTGTCGACATATATTTCGTCGTCTTCTGCGTCTACTTCTGTGCAGTTATATCGTCTGAAATGAATCGAATGAACAAACGAAAATTGCGTCATTTGCGATGACGTCATATTCGACGATTGTGACGTACATTAAGCGACTCATAATGCAAAAGAGGCAATCGCATCGGGTTTAGTAACTACGAGACAACTTCAATTGTCGCTATTCTACTTATAGGTCTATCTAAATAGCGATTTCCATCAAAATAATTATTGCAATGCAAGAAATTTAACTGCAACGTGGACTAGGCCTATATTGTGGGCATAAAAATTCACCGTCAGACTGAAAACACGATTAAACTTTGGTTCATCTTTGATTAGAGCCTTTCCCGATTCATTCATTCATTCATTCATTCATTCATTCATTCATTCATTCATTCATTCATTCATTCATTCATTCATTTATTCATTCATTCATAAGAAATTTATATAGCGCCCCTTCAAGAAAAATACACTCAGAGGCGCTCCCGACTCTAAGCTCCAGCGCACCCAAAAAGAACAGTTTTAAGTTTAGTAAGGAAGGATCCTCCTGGTAGAGTCCCCCCAGGTTGTAACCCTGGCTCTAAAGAGAGGCCATTCCAGACCACTAGGCCAACCACAGAAACGTCTCGATTCTTCATGGTTGCAGTACGATTAAAGGGAGCTAAGAGGGCTCACTTATCAGCAGAGCGTAGCTGACGACGTCCGATTGTATAAAGTCTGGGTTACAGGTATATCGTAATCGTAATCTCCTAATTTCTAAAGCGCCACTGGAAAGCCAAGCGCGGGGCACCGGCTTATTCACGAGCGCTGCGTTGAGTTAGGAGGGTTGTCCGTGAGAGTAGTCCGTGGTGGTCCGGGTCGAGTTACCATGCATAGGATCAGGATCGAATGCGTTGAGTCAAAAGGGTTGTCCGTAAGAGTAGTCCATGGTGGTCCGGGTCGAGGTACCGTATGATCAGAGGTGTGGAACAGCTACTAAGGTGGGTGTCGTCTGAGCCGGGAATTGGAGGGTGGGGGATCAGGTGAAACAGGATAAGAGTTCTTGAACAGGAGTGTCTTTAGTTTCGAGTGAAAGGCCCAAGGTGTGATGGATAGAGGAGCCTGAGGAAGGTAATGGTGTGTGATTAGTAATGATGGAGTAGGAACTGAAAAGGATCGGAACTCAGCAGGCAGATCATTCCAAAGGCGTGGTGCTGAGTTGGATATGGCTCGGTTGGAGAACTTGAGATGACTTGTGACCGGCGGTCGAGAGAGTGTAAGGCAGGCGGATGATCGGGTAGAACGGGTAGGCTGGATGGTGAACAGTTCGCGAAGATATCTGGGCTGGGAGCATTGTAAGGAGTTGTATGTTAAGGAGAGAACTTTGTAGTGAATTCGCTCTGGGATTTTCAACCAGTGAAGAGACTTGAGGATGGCGTGATGTGATGATGTCTGGGTGTTCTGGTGACGGCTCTAGCAAGAGAATTTTGTATGAGTTGGAGGCGCTTAAGTTGTGTGGAATCAAGGTTTAAGAACAGGGAATTGCAATAGTCAAGCTTTGAGTGGACGATGGACGTAGCAATGGTGGAAGCAGTTTTGAAATCAAGCATGGGTCGGATGCGTCGGAGGTCCCGGATGTGCATGAAGCAGGAGCGCGATAGATTAGAGATGTGGTTAGAGAAGGAGAAGTGTGAATCAAACATTACACCAAGATTGCGGACCGGAGCATCAGAGGTGAAGGTAAGAGATGAAGAGTTAGTCGATAGGTGTATTGAAGGGTCAGGGATTTTCTTGATTTGGTCAGGAAGGCCTAGAATAATGAACTCTGTTTTGGAGGGGTTGAGGCAGAGGAGGTTGGACGACATCCATTGAGAGATCAGATTGACCACATTGAGAAGTTTAGCAATGGAGGTGGAGAAAGAGCCTGGGGAAAAGGATATGAAGAGTTGGGTGTCGTCTGCATAGAGATGGTGGTCAACAGACGAGGATTTTATGAGATGACTTAAAGGAGTGGTGTAGAGAATGAAGAGGAGTGGACCCAGGACGGAGCCTTGAGGAACGCCGCAAGATAGTGGAAGAGGTTTCGAACAGTGACTGGAGGCTTTAACAGAGAAAGATCTGGAAGACAAGTAGGACTCGAACCAGAGTAGAGCAGTGCCAGAGACGCCAAAGGAAGAAGAGAGTCGATTAAGAAGGAGACTGTGATCGATGGTGTCGAATGCAGCGGAGATGTCAAGGAGACAGAGGCAGGAGACTTGCTGATGACTGACGGCCGAGACCAGTTTATTGTAGAGAGAGACGAGTAGAGTTTCTGTGGAGTGGTGTTTAGTAAAGCCAGATTGGTGGGGATTGAGGAGTGAGTTAGAAGAGAGGTAATCGTTTAGGCGGGCAAGGACAATTCGTTCAGTTAATTTCGATAGAAAAGAAAAGAAAGGTTGGAGATGGGTCGGTAATTTGATAGGTTTTCCTTGTCAAGATTTGCTTTTTTCAGAAGAGGAGTGACGAGAGATTGCTTGAAGACCATTGGGAAATTGCCAGTGGAGAGTGAAAGATTGATAATTTTAGTGATTATAGGAATGAGGACGGAAGCGCAGTCTTTTAGGAGAGCAGTTGGGATAGGATCTAATTCACACTGTTTGTTGGGAAGGGAGTTTAGCAGGAGTGACACTTCAGCTTCAGAGGCGGGATGGAGTATTGGAAGGGATGACTGAGAGACAGGAGGAGTAGGGTTTGGAAATGGAGGTGGTTCAGTGTTGGAGGATTGTGAATCAAGAAGGGACTGCAATGTGAAGCGAAGGGATGAGATTTTGTCCGAGAAGAATGAACAGAATGTATCGGCCATAGAGGGGGTGGAATGGAGCTCGGTAGTGGGGAGGGCGATTTGCGATGAAGAAGAGAGTTGACAGCTCTCCAGAGGTGGCGAGGGTTGGAGGAGCTGGAGTGAATGAGGGAAGAGTAGTATTTCCTTTTTGTAGCAGCAATGAGTTTATGGTATCTGTTTGTGGCTGATTTTAGGTTGGAAAGGGCTTTTTCTCGGGATAGAGCGTCAGTGGCGCTCTTGTAGATGTGCTGAAGTCGCCTACGAAAGGTTTTAAAAGCCTGGAGGTAGGAGGTGAACCAATGATTAATGGCATGTGAGCTGGGTTTGGTGATAAGTGGTGCGTGAATGTCAAGGAGGTCGGAAAGAGTGGAATTGTAGCAGGACAATAGGTCATCAAGGGAAGAAGGAGGATTAAGAACAAGTTGAGAACTGCGAATATCTTTGATGAAGGCCTGAGAGTCAATAGAACCTGTGTGACGGAAAGAGTGAGTGGAAGGAGGAAGCCGAGCAAAGGGCTTAATTTCAAGGTCAGCCATGATAAGGTAATGGTCAGTTATGTTGAGCATAGAGTGTGATAGCTTTGGAGATAAAAGGGAGGTGTTGGCAGTTATGACAAGGTCGAGGGTGTGATTCTTGATGTGGGTCGGGAAGTTGACATGTTGGACGAGATTGACTGATGAGAGGAGGTTCAGAAAGTCAGTTGCATGAGAGTTAGATGGATCGTCAACATGGACGTTGAAATCACCAGTGAGTAAGAATTCGTTGGGAGTAGTAGCAGCAAGTGAGAGGAGAGAGCTAAATTCGTTGGGAGTAGTAGCAGCAAGTGAGAGGAGAGAGCTAAATTCATCAAGAAAGACTGAGTTTTTAGAGGAGTAATTAGACGAGGTAGGAGGACGGTAGATGTTAAAAACTGTGAGTAGGTCTGAGGAAAGTCGAAGTATAGGCCTATCTGTACTTATCTGTTAAGAAGTGGTGCACTTTTACTGATTCAACTCAGGCCGATGGTCTTAAAAATAATAGCCTTACACAAAAAAACTCCATTTAGTGGCGATATAATATAAGTTCCGGTGCTAGCGCCTAAGTGGACGAACATATCAATCTAATTAAGCTCTTAAAAGTTTCTAGGCCTATACTTTTCATTCCTATTCTTGACATTGAAAGTCGTAACAAATGTTCAGAGCTGACATCCACGGCTTACATGTCTCCTCTTCTTTCTCTTTATATTTCTCCGATGCCAAATTGGACTGAGCGTATACTATAACCCAGCGGTTCCCAACCCGTGGCACGCGGGCCAAAAGTGGCCCGCCTGGCCTACAAGAATGGCCCGCAGCATCTCAATGAATTAAGAAAAATATACGTAAAAATTGACAATTTGGACATGATAGAATATATAATTCTTTTCTATTACAAATTATTTTATATAGACGTTAATAAATAGCATGGAACATTCTATTTTGATTCAATTATAGCAATTTTATGCGCCTTTAGTTAATTAAATTTTAGCCTTGTGCCCCCTAATGTCCTTCAACTGAGATAAAGTGGCCCTCGTGTCCTCCAACTTAGAAAAAGTGGCCCGACAGTCAAAAAAGGTTGGAAACCAATGCTATATAGCCCATATCATTATAGTCGAGTAGGCCTAATCAAGACACTCTTCCTGTCGACGTTAATTTCTTTTGTCACCAAAAGATGTCGTCAAACTTTTGGTTCCAATCCTAATTTGTGACGATGAAATGATGATAGGCCTGATGTCTAAAGAACAGTGGTTGCTACTTGCTCGCTCTCTTTCTCATTACGCGATAGTTGTTCTTAGGCCTCTCCGCTCCTAAGACGTGCTAGACAGATCCTGCACTTACGATTTTTTAAATATTTCTTCTGCTACCAACAAATTGTTGACGGTTACATATCAGTATGCAATATGAACTGCCAAAATGAAACGAAGGTCTACTTATTATTATTATCATCATTATCATTATTATTATTATTATTATTATTATTATTATTATTATTATTATTATTATTATTATTATTATTATTATTATCAGTAGCGGCGCTAGGGGCGGCTGGGGGCTAAGGCTCCCTAAAAAAGGCCATCCATTTTTTTCTCCCATATAAAAATGAAATATTTACACAATTAACCCCCTTTAAACCTCCCCCCAATTAACCGCAAAGGTACGCACGCGGTTTGCCAGGCAGTTTGGCGGATATGAAAAAGGACCGTTTTCCAAGATTTCGACCAAATGACTAAAAAAGGTCGTGACAAATTTTGACGGCTGAAATGGAGAATTTTCTTGTATTGAGATTTTGGCCGATGACTAAAAAATGGTCGTCAGAATTTTTTTGACTGAAAATGGAAAATTTTCTCCCGCAAATTCAGCCCCCCACAACTGAAATCCTGGCGCCGCCACTGGTATACGCAGGCCTACTATTGTACTACGGGAACATCGGATTAGAAGAACTAAGAGTGTGTACATGTAGGTCTATATAGGCCTACAGTATAATCTACACTGTATAGTGTATACAATCACAAATTTACCATGGGCTAATATGCAACTATACAAACAGAACAGATGTCTTCGGAGTTTTGATAGAGTAAAAAATACAATGAGAAGTAAGAACAGTTCGAAAAGTCATTTGAATGAGACTCGTGCGCAGTGGCGGCGCCAGACACTTTTTGTAGCCAGGGCATAGCCAGGGCAGTCACACAAGTAACCAGGGCAGAGGGTGAGTCGCATGTTCGGCAGTACGGGCTCACATAGGCCCATAATTTTGCACTACCGTGCTTGCCATAAATCACCCACCCTACACTATTAGGGTTGGCTGGTCAGAGGATCAAATGGGTGAAGGCATGAAACCGAACACTTTGACATTTAAAAAGAAAATCTTAGAATCCTTACACAGGGTGGGCCAAAAAAGACCCCTAAGGTTTTTGCCAATATATTAGCCAGAAGTAAAAAAAATTAATCAAATTTTACAGGCTTAAAGACAATTCATAACTATTTACGCAGAGTGGCCAGATTTCACCGCACTATTTCAAACAGAACAAGTTATATCACTTTTAGTGAGACAACCGACTTTTTGACGATTCAAAAACATAATGCAACAAAAAGTAGCAACAAACGATTTTTTTATAAGTCGCTTCTCAAATAATAATAATATTATTGTTATCAAATGAACGTGATAGTAATACCACATCTTGTGTTCTGGTGATATGTTCCAGAGGTAAATCTTCCCAATCAGCTCCAATGCGACCATCAATTTTCATTCTCTTATAGTTCTTCGTTTTGGCTGCAGATTGAGGTATTTCTCGAGCAATAGCTCTCCACTGTTGATAAAATCATCGGGTTCAAATCCGGATATTTGGTACCATTGGTTCTTCTCGATAAAAACAGTAGGCCTACAGTAGGTTAATATTGACGTTGAACCAATCTCCTTTCATAAAGGGCACATTTCTTAACTCTCTATTTCAACAAATTATTTAGCTCTTCATTTCTCTGCAATCACTGTTCATCAGGTTAAGCGGCGATTATAGCTTTATCTCCAAGGCCTTGCTCATGAATAAAAATTTTGCCTGCCACCAACATTTTGGGCAT
>OX457053.1:9978637-9981137 GCA_949752735.1 Lumbricus terrestris | reverse complement strand
ATTATTGTTTATGTCAGAAAACAAGGTAGATGCGGTACACAATAATTATATGGCGTGTAGTGCAAGCTACCGTAATGAAATTTGTCGGACTTATAGCTGATATAACGACCTTTAATTTGATGCATTAAGCATACACTTACTTGCTAAACTGCCTAAGTTATAGGCCTTCAAAGTTGAACAAAAACTTCTGGCCCACCCTGTATATACAGGTTGCGCCAAAAAACCTCCATAGGTTTTTTGCTAATATCTTGACCAAAGTTAAAATTTCGAAGTTAAATTTTACGGGCTTATATATAGACAATTCATATTTACACATGATGGCATGATTTCATCCAAATGTTTCAAACAGAACAAAAGTTATATCACTTTTAGTGAGGCCACCCACTTTCTTGACTATTCTAAAACGTAACGCAACAAAAAGTAGCCAAAACACGATTTTATTAAGTCATATCAAATAACTGTTTGAAAATGAACTTAATAGTGATTCACAACTTGTGTTCAATGTGCCCACCGCCAGTGCCAAAACTTCTTTTGAGTCTCTTTGCAAATTTCTTGATGGAGCTGTTGATTAATCTGACAGATTCCTTATTTACCGATTTTATTGTCATCTTGCTAAGTGACTTCTCAGTGACGTGCAGCTACGTTGGCACCCTGTTCCTTTTTAAAATAGTTATAATAATGATCATCTGACAATATCAAGGCTATCTGATAACAATTATTTGAGATGAGACTAAATAAAATCGTGTTTTTGCTATTTTTTGCTGCGTTATGTCTTTGAATTGTCAAAACACGCCCGTCCGTCCGTCCGTCCGTCCGTCCGATCCTCCTTAAAAATGCCAGTTGACGCGTTCCAAAAGCAAATCTTCCCATATCAACTCCAATGCGCCAATCAATTATCTTACTGCGCTTGGTTTTGGCTGCAGATTGTGATATTTCTCTAGCATAGCTCTCCGCTATTGACTATCAATCCATCGGGTTCAAATCCGGTGATTTGGGCCATTGGCACTCTCAATAAAACCAGAACAATCGACATTGAACCAATCTCCGTTCATTCACGACAAATCTCTTAAATCGTAATTTTTGCGCTCTCACTGTTTATCAGAGTATAGACGTTGCTCATATCTCCAGGATCTTGCTCAAGAGGTGTCTGAATCAGTGGCGTAGCAATAGGTGGTGCAGCTTGTGCAGTGCACAAGGGCCCCCGGCTGTTGAGGGCCTCCGGCGGTCAAAGTTAATTTTTTTATTTTAACAATTTTTCAGAATGTGTTTATATCTACATGTACGGCGGTGGCGTTGCAATGGATTGTGCAGACTGCACTAGGGGCCTGGTGGTCAGAGTCAAGCTTTTGCATTATAGAATATTCAGAATGTAATCAAGTCTACATGTAGCCTACTGTAGTGATCAGTGCTGATCAGTGCTGAGGTGGTGGTGGTGGATATTGACACCGAGCAGAAAAGCGCTTCGGAAACTATGGTGGTATACACCAGCTGCATTACCAAAGGATGCAGGAACGAAGGCATCTCAATTCTTTTTGCAAGGGAATTCGCCCAAGTGAACATTTTTACATTTCGGAATTTTTTGGTATCTTCTTTTAGACTTATCGTAGCAACCGAGAGTTGAGTCACTTCACATTATACCAATTTATTATATTGTTTTTTTAGTCAACTAACAGAATTGAAGCGTGGATGATGATAATAATCCATACTTCAACAGATGAAACAATGTTTTCGATCAATTTTGTCAAGTACTCGATTTGAATTTTCTCTGGTAGCCTGAAGAAATAGAAAATGATTGTAGAGACTAACAGGAGAAAATAATTAAAATTGCAATGAGTTAATTTTTATTTAGCATAATTTCGGATTCTAAATATTGCAAATAGAGTCTATTGAAAAAGAGCCAGGCGTTTTTGCACAACCTTTTTGTGCCCTGCACAAGGGCCCCCAAAAACCTTGCTACGCCACTGGTCTGAATATACATTTTGTCTGTCATTGACACCTTGGCCATTTTCATTTTTTAAAATTTGAATTTCTTTGCTTTAATAGCAAAATTATGAATCTGACAGATTTATATTTACCAACTTGATTGTCATCTTGCCAAGTGACTTCACGGTGCCCTGTTTCTTTTTAACATAGTAGTAATAATGATCACCTGGCAATGTCAGGGCTATTTGAGAGCAATGATTTGAGATATGACTTAATAAAATCGTGTTTTTGCTACTTTTTGTTGCGTTACGTTTTGAATCGTCAAAATACGGTGGGTGGCCTCACTAAAAGTGATATAGCTTTTGTTCTGTTTGAAATGTTTTGATGAAATGTAGCCACCATGTGTAGATATGAATTGTCTATAAGCCTGTAAAATTGCATTTCAAAATTCTTACCTTTGGTCAAGATATTGGCAAAAGATCTAGGGAGTCTTTTTGGGGGCACACTTACATAATATTGGATGTACATGTAGGAATTATTGGAATGTAGGCCTATATGCAGGAATGAATATGTAGGA